>CM031382.1:12753717-13126310 GCA_018290095.1 Polypedilum vanderplanki
TTTAAATATATGATAACTTCTTACCTTTTTAATCATTTCTTTGTTAAAATTGATAAAGAATTTTTTTTATTTTTTTTAAAAGTGAATCTAATAAATTATTTTTTTAATATGAAAACTATAAAATGAAGAGCTTTTTTGAAATTTAATTTTTTTATTCAAGAATTATTATCACAAGTTTTAAAGTCAAGATAAAAAGTAAAGTTAAGTAAGAAATAAAAACAAGTAAAGCAAAAAAAGATCAAGTGACATGAAAATCAAGTCATGTAATTTTATTGTGAAATTCAAGTATAAATGTCAAGTTTGCGAAGTCAAGTTACACAAGTCAAGTATTTAATCAAGTAATAAAAGTCAAGTTATATGAATTCTACCGTCTTCTTTCGAATATAAAGACCTAGATACTAAAAATTTAAAAACTTCCATATAAAAAACGTTAAAAATGGTCCTTATGTTTGAAAACTAGGACCAGTCCTTCTATTCTAGGAAAGATGGTGGTCTATAATCAAGTACAGAAGTCAAGCTTTGTAAATCAAGTAATGTGAGTCTAAATTTACAGAGTTGAATCATCAAAAAAATTTTTACATAAAAATAAAAATATAAATTTCAATGTATTAAAAAAATAGTCAAGTAGAATAAAAGATATTTTTTCTCTTTAAAAATTCAAAAACTTCATAAAATACAAAGTAGAAAAATTTTCCAATAAAAATTTATTTTGAACTTTATGCCGGTATTTTAATCTTCTTCATCTCGAATTGTTTACAAAACAAATCCACGTGATTCATCATATAAACAATGAAAATTACAAAGGGGTCAAACAACTAATGATATTTTTATTTCTAAACATTTTTCAACCCCCTAAAAATTTATTGTTTTCTTTTTTTCATTTTGGAGCTACAAGTTTTCTCACACATTCAATATTGAAAATTTAGTGCAAATGTCGAGATGGATTTTGCTCATTTAATAGAAATTCCAAAAATCGACAGTGTTATTTTACATCGACAATTGAAAAAGCCAATTTATGGCACTCTATGTTTGACATTTTCGCATATAATTGTAAGTGAAAGAAACAAAAGTGAGAGCGATGATGAAAAAGGCAATAGTGAGGAACTCTGGGTAAGAAATTTATAATTAAATTATCATACAAATTTGTGTAACATTTTGACTTTTTCTTATCTCTTCACAGCTGCTACATCAAAGCATTGACTCGATAGAAAAAAAACCATATTTAGTAAATTCTCAATTAATGAATGTTCCAGGGAAAGGACATAATATAATTTTAAAATTAAAAGATTTAAGAATTGTGACATTAGAAATTCCACAAGCTCAAGATTATCTTGCTGTTTCAGCATCAATTGAACAATTGAGTAGTTTAAAAGATCCAAAAACACTTTATGCATTTTATTATAGACCAATTTATCATTTATATCTTGAAAATGGCTTCAATATTTTTAGGCAAGTAAAATTTTTTTCTTTCCATATGTTTATTATTTTACAACTCATTTCTTATCATATAAAAAATTTCAGACCAGAAATAGAATTTTCAAAGCTCATAGCAAGTGACGAGTGGCGTATTTCAACAGTCAATGAATCATATGATGTTTGTCAAAGTTACAGTAGTAAACTTATTGTACCAAAATGCATCACAGATGAACAACTCATTCAATCATCACAATTTCGTGATCTTGGACGTTTTCCTATAATTTCATATCGACATGAAAATGGTGCAGTTTTAATGAAATCATCACAACCAAATCCAAATTCAACCAAAAGATGCAAAGCAGATGAAGCACTTTTAAATTGTCTTTTAAATAAAAATCAAAAAGGTTTCATAATTGATACAACTGGTGGAAAAAATAAATGGACTGGTGAAAATGAGCAGCATTATAGTTTATGGAAGAAATTTATTAGACCAATTGGAAATTTTGCTCATCCATCTGGATTTCTTGATTGTTTTTCAAAACTTATTGAGGCTTGTAATGACACTGGATCATCAACTGAAAAATGGCTATCAAGACTTGAATCTTCAGGTTGGTTGACACTTGTTCTCAACTCTCTTAATACAGCATGCATTGTAGCACAGTGTATGGCACAAGAAGGCTCTTCTGTGTTAGTTCATGGTGGTCAAGGCATGGATTCAACTTTAATTGTCACCTCATTAGTTCAAATTATTTTAAATCCTGACAGTAGAACTGTCAGAGGATTGCAAGCATTAATTGATCGAGAATGGATTCAAGCTGGTCATCCATTTGGTACAAGACATGCTCAAAGTTGTTATTCATCATCACAACAGAGAGCAAAATCATCTGGTGCAAGTTTTGTGCTCTTTTTAGATTGTGTTTATCAACTTTATCAGCAATTTCCATTGAGCTTTGAATTTGATCCTCATATATTGATAATTTTATTTGAACATAGTTATTTCTCACAATATGGAACATTTATTGTTGACAATGAAATGGAAAGAGTTGAATTAATGGCTTTTACTAAAACTACATCACTTTGGTCACATTTAAATAGACCTGATATTATAACTAATTTATTAAATTCTGGTGAGTAATTTTAAATATTTAATGTTTTTATTTTTCTATAGTAGCAAGAAAATGAATGAAATTTGTTTTTAGCCTTGTTAGGTCGTAAAAAAATTTCAACGCTTTCTACATATTCTAAATCAATTCAGTTGAATGATTTGAACGTAACACATAACGTATACGTATACGTAAGACCTATACCTATCTATACGTATAACGTACGTATGACGTAAACATAAGACCTATACCTATCTATACGTATATGTATGACGTAACGCATACATATAGATAGGTATAGGTCTTACGTATATGTATACGTATGACGTAAACATAAGACCTATACCTATATATACGTATACGTATGACGTAATGTATACGTATACGTATGACGTAAACATAAGACCTATACCTATCTATACGTATACGTATGACGTAGCGTACCAAATATTAATTGAAATAAATAAAATATTAGTTAAATTGATATATTTTAAGTAGGTTAACTTGCATGAAACTTGACAAACAAGAAATTCCGATTTTTTTTGAATTTTTAATTAATAAAAATTTAATTCCTTTCTAGCTTATGAACCAAATCAATCAATAATTTGGCCATCAGTAGCGCCAGTCTCTCTTGTCCTTTGGAGTGATCTTTACCTTCGTTTTGTTGTGGAAAATAATCAAATTAAAAAAATTAAACAACATGTTGAATCAATGATCAGCAGTGAAAAAGAATTAAGATCAAGAGTTTTGAGATTAAGGAAACAATTGTCAGATTTAAAAAAAGAATATGATGAGCTTCAAGTGGATCAAAAAATTTATAATAACGACAATAGCAACAATCCGCTGTTCAATGGTGCTAATTAAGAAAAATTTCATCGAAAACTTTGGTTAACGGTCCTAATTAAAATTTTATGTTTATTTTTAAAACTGCCATCTCAAGAGGCTTAAAATTGATCATAGATAGAAAATAAATTTTAAAAAATTGATGAAAATCATTGAATTTATCAAAACTTTGCAATTTTATGATGATAAAAGGAAACTCTTTTAGTAAATTTCTCCACTTAAAAGAAAATTAATTGAAAAAAATGTTAACAATATTCAATTTAAAATAAAAGATCTTTTTGGCAATTATTCCAAATCAATTTTCAAATAAAACACATCAATTTTATAAAGAAAAATTAAAAGAATTTAATGGACAATGATAATATAAAAAAATCTAGTCATATGCTTTATATTTTAATGAAAATTTCAATTTCTAGATAGAAATATGTGAAATAATTTCATGTAATTATTTAAGCTCTCTTATTTTAATTTCATGCCTATATTTTAAAAATACAGGTCAATTAAATGTTTTTAAGTTTTATGCAAAACTGAATAAAAAATCAATGTTGTTTAAAATCTAATATTTTTTGTTCTTTTTTTTGATCATTTTTAAACAGATTAGTTTTGAAAAAAGAATAAAAAGATCCTTTGCATCAGAGTCTGAAATTGTTTTAATTTTTATTTTACTAGTAACTAAAAGTCAAGTAAATTTACTTGAGTATTTGAGTTACTTGACAAATTTTACTTGAGTAAATTTACTTTACTTTTAGCCACTTAGGAAACGATTTCGTACTCTGTTTTGAAATGTCATTATCTAATACCAGTAAAAACTAAAAAAAAATTGTTAACAAATGTTTTAAAATTTAATCATTCTTGGTCATTCACCAATATTCATTGTTATTTTATATTTCATAACATAAAGTCTCCCAAAAAAACAGTAAAATTTGTGAAAGAATGATGAAAATTTTCATTTTCTTCAGTTTTATTTCAACTGTAAGTTTTAGAAAAAAAATCAGTATTTATTAGGGTTCGGAAAATATGCGCATATGCGCATACAATATGCGCACACAATAACCAGGAAATTGTATGCGCATATTTGCATACAGTGTGCGCATACATGCACACAATATTTTTTGTTTACTTTTAAAAATTGTTTCAAAACAAATTTGGTTTTTACATTTTTCTTGATAAAATTCCATTGAGCGGATAGTTTTTAATGCTGGATCATGTAAATAGATTCATAACGAGTCTTTAGCAGCAAACCGAAAGTCTCTACGTTATCTAGAAGCAAAACTAGAAACGCTCAAATTCAACAATAACAAATACTTTTCTCTTTTACAAAAGTCATTTGCCAAAAATCACTTAAAATCTACTTCCAACACTCTAATATTTGTTGAAAACGATCAATAAAATCATATAATACCTAATCAATACATTTCAACAAGTATTAGAGTGTTGGAAGTAGACTTTAACGATCTTTTGCAATCGACTTTTGTAAAAGAGAAAAGTATTTGTTATTGTCAACTTTGAGCGTTTCTAGTTTTGCTTCTAGATAACGTTGAGACTTTCGGTTTGCTGCTAAAGACTCGTTATGAATCTGTTTACATGATTCAGCATTAGAACTTTATGCTCAAAGTAGTTTGGTAGAGAAAAGTGTGAAAATCCAAAAAAGGTTTTCAAAATCAGTAATTTTTGAACTTGAAACAAATATGCTCAAAAACTTCAAACCAAATGTCAAATATCATCACATGAACTAAAAGAAAATTTGATTATGAGTCTTTAAGTGAATGAGCAATTAGAATTGATCCATTCGTTTAAAAGATATTGTCAATTCTTTAGCTGTTAGATATTTTGTTCCATAAGTAAATACAGAGATTATGCTGAATTTTGAAATTTTAAGGGTTTAAATACCATTGAACATAGGAAGATTGTGGTAAAGTTTCAGATCTGTAGGCTGTCCAGTTAAAAAATTATGAACATTATTTAAAAATTTTGTTTTCTCTAGTTGTTTTGTGAACCGACAATAGAAATAGTTCATTAAATAAAAAATTATTATAAAAGGTTGTCGGATAAGCCTCATGCTTTTTTCGAATAAGAAGATATACAGGAAATATTAACATAAAAATAATTTTTAGACGAAGAAAAAAATTAAATTTGAAATTTCCGTTAAAGTGTATGCGCATACGTGTGCGCATATATGCGCATATGTATGCGCATATGCGTGCATACAAATTTTCCGAACCCTAGTATTTATTTATGATTAAAATATCTCAATAAAAGATTATAAATAGCCTGAATAAAATGATGATGGTTATAATACTGCATAAAATATCTTAAGACTAACTGATGAAAATAATTAAAAAATTTTAAAACTATTCAAATTAAGATTTATTATTTTCTCAGGTCATTTCAGTTGACATCAACAATCCCCGATCATGTCCAATATCAATTCAAGAACCAGATAAGACAACATGTTGTGATAATTTAAATAATAAACGTGATGATTTTACAAAATGTTGTAATTATCCAATTATGGTTGTTTATCGTGATGATTATGATGACTGCACAAATCAATGTACAAAAAATGGCAAAGAAGCAACACGCTGCTGCTTGCTCAGTTGTTGCTTCAAAAAACTTGGAATAATTGCTGACAACAGTTCAATAATAAATACACAAGGATTAATAAATTCTTTCACAATGTCTGTCAAAAATCCAAATGATTGGTCTGACAAAATTGGATGTGTTGTTGAAAATTGTACAAGAATGATTGAAAAACCTCCACCAACAACTGACACAACTTCTGATGATTATAAAAATTATTGGGATTGTTTTGAACAAATTCCTATGTATTTTTATGATATTGTTGATTGTGCTTATGATTATAATTTGTAAGTTTATTTAAAAAGTTTTGTTTATCAATTTTTTTTTAAATTTCTTTCTTTTAAGCATTTATTGCCCAAATTATCCCTTCAATCAAGGAAAATGTTATGAAACTTTCTATTATGTCAATGATTGCTTTGTCAATGATTCGCCAATATGTGGAAGTCCAGCAAATGATCCACGAACTTCTAATAATGGTGAAGATCCTTCAAATGATGGTAACAATGGTGGAAGTCAATCAAATAATCAAACAAGCTCTTGAAAATATACAAAATGTTATTTAAAATGTCACAAATGATAAAATAAAAAAGATAAAATTTGGCAATGAATCGTGCAATGTAAAAATCATAAAATTTCAATGTTATTCTTTCAAAGGATTAAAAATTCAAAATGCTAACTTAAAGACGATTTTAATGAAAAAAATTTCAAAAAATTGGCTAGGGTTCGGCACTTGGATGAATACTTGACTTAAAAAAATGTAACTTGACTATATATACGCAAGTTGACTTTCAAAAAATGTGTCTAATTTATTCAAATTTTATTCAATTTGTTAGAAATTTTGCCAACTTAAAAACCATCAGCCTTCAAACAAATATACAAAGTTTTAACCCAATTAAATAAATTTTTAATGAATCAGAGACATTTTTTGTAAGTTAACTTGAATATATATAGTCAAGTCAACAGTCAAGTATGCATACAAGTGCCGAATCTTAAAAATTTTATGAATTTCTGTTTTTAATCTAGGAAAAGACTTGGGAACTCTTGGATTATCAAAACAACAAAAAATGTCAAAAAAGTTTTCAAATCTTGTATTTTTTTTTCAATAATGCAAAACAAGTTTTTTCAGCTGTAATTTTCAACTTGCAGTGATAAACAATTTTTTCTTCTTATTTTCAATTAATTTCTACATAGTGAATTTTTCATAAAATTATCATTGTCATTTCAAAATTCGTTCATTCAATACAAAATTTAAAAATGAAACAAATTATTTTTTTAATTTTAATTTTGACTTTCTTCGTGAGTTTTTAGTGCATTTTTACAAAAAAAAATCGCTTTTAGGTTCATGCTCGATTGACTAGTCATTAATCGGCAATGGTAAAACATAGAGATGTGTTTTTTAGTTTATTAGAAAGATCTTGACGAGTAGGTAAGCCATCTGAAGAGATTTTTTGGTTTGCTGCCGTCCCAAGTGTGTTCCATGTGATGCATGTATATAATATGGACCAAAAATATTTTTTTCAACAAAAAGCCATGAAACTTCGAGAAAACATGTCAAAAGTGATTTTTGAGGCATTTCGACCCAAAGGTGGTCCATCACATGGACCAAAAAAATTTTTTATCAAAAAGTCTTATAATGTCATGAAATATTGAGAAAACATGTCAAAAAGTTTTTTTAGAAAAATCGACATGTCACCAAAAAAATAGCACAAAAATATGTGAAATTTTATTACTAAACAAACTGATCTGTAAAAGTAAATATGCGCTCTAAATCTAAGCGTCGAAAATGACCAACATTCCTTTAATTTATCAACGCTCTGATACTTTTGCTTAAAAAATATAGATCAAAATCAATTGTCAAACTAATGGAACTGACAATAATAATACTGACTCAAATCCAATGTCTCATTATAATGCAAACAATGAAGAACTTGATCCAAAATATATCACAGATCCTGATTCATGTCCAAATGAAGTCTTCACCAATAATGATGACAAACACAAATGTTGTGAATTGTTAAATAAAAAGAGAGCAATATTTGCAAACTGTTGTGATTATCCTCAATTGGCATTAGAATATTGGCAGTATGATTTGTGTTATAATCAAAGTTTTAATAGTGGACAAGAACCATCACGTTGCAATTTGATAAACTGCTGTTTCCAATATATGGGCATTTTAACTGATAATGTGCCAAAAGATGGAGTGAATCAAAACGCATTTGAACAATCTTTCTTACTTTCTGTTGATAATAATACAAAATGGGTTGGACCAATCAAAGAATCTGTAAGTCAATGCTTTCGACTTAATTATGTTCCACCACCAATTGACCTTGATAGAAATAGTAAAGAATACAAAGATTATTGGGATTGCTATGAACAAATTCCATTGTCAATTTATAACATTATTGATTGCTCATTTGACTATAATTAGTAAGTAAATATTCGAATATTAAGTAAAAATTATAAAGATTCCTCTTTTTTTAGTTATTATTGTCCAGATGGAGTTTTTAAAGAAGAAGAACCTGGATGTATCTTAAGTAAGCAATATGTTCATGATTGTTTTATTGAAGGTGCTTCTCATATTTGATAAAAAACTAATTTCTAGCAAAACTTTGTGTCATGTTTAAAAATAAATTTTTTTAAAAATGCTTTTTTGACAATTAGTCTTTTAATTTTTATTACAAATTGTGTTGTGAAAATTTGTCATTTTACTTGAGTAAAACATCAAGTCAAGTAAAAAATGAATATGTAAATCAAGTTGAGTAAAAGATAAGTCAAGTAAAATGAAATCAAGTACCATAAGTCAAGGTTAAGCATTCTGAAGCATCCTGAAAATAATTGAAATAAATTACAATATAATGTGTATTTTAATATAATGTTTTCTTGGTATTTAATGTATATTTTGTTAAAAAATGCTTGTTTCAAAAAATAAAACTTATTTTTTATTTAATTGTTTTTGAATATTTTTGTTATGTTAAGTTTTGTTATAATATTTTAATTCTTTACAAAAAAAATCGTTACTGTCAAAAAATACCAATGACTTGTTTTAAAATATTTTATCATTAATTTTTTGGTGATTTTTTGTAAATTATTTATATATTGTATTTCATGAAATGGTGTAGCTTTTAAATTTTACGTATTTTTTCTAAGCAATACTTAAAAATCTTATATGTATAATAATTTAGAAAATACCGATACACATTTTTTGCGAAAAAACATACACAAAAATTTCGTATGGTTTTACTGGTATTCGATTATTTTTTGTCATTTATATTTTGAGTGTTCATTGATAAAAATGACTCAAAAGAAATTTCTTCATTATTTGTTTATAGCAATTTTAATTTTGGCTATTTTTGTAAGATTTTTATAAATTTCTCAAGTTTCAAAATTTATGTTTTTTTATGATCAGGATGGTAGTGATGCTCAAAATGATACAAGCAGTGGAAATAGTTCTGATATAAATCCAGAAAACGTCAATTCAACAAGTAACAATGGTATAGACCCAAAATATATCACTGATCCTGATTCTTGTCCAAGTGAAGTTTTTATCAATAATGATGACAGGTTTACGTGCTGTCATTTATTAAACAAAAAGAGAGCATCATTCAGAGATTGCTGTGAATATCCTCAATTGATGTTGTGGCGATGGCAATATGATTTATGTGTTAATCAATTTTCTATCAATGGACAAGAACCATCACGTTGCAATTTGATAAACTGCTGTTTCCAATATATGGGCATTTTAACTGATAATGTGCCAAGAGATGGAATAAATAAAACTGGATTTGAATTTGGCTTCTTACTTTCTGTTCAAAATAACACAAAATGGGTTGGACCAATCAAAGAATCTGTAAATCAATGCTTTCGACTTAATTATGTTCCACCACCAATTGAACTTGATAGAAATAGTAAAGAATACAAAGATTATTGGGATTGCTATGAACAAATTCCATTGTCAATTTATAACATTATTGATTGTTCATTTGACTACAATTTGTAAGTAAAATCTCATTTATTAAGTTCAACGTATAAAAGAGATTTATTTTTACAGCTATTATTGTCCAGATGGAATTTTTAAAGAAGAAAAACCTGGATGTATCTTAAGCAAGCAATATGTTCATGATTGTTTTATTGACGGTGTTTTTTATATTTGATAAAAAACTAATTTCTAGCAAAGCTTTGTGTCATGTTTAGAAAATAAATATTTTTAAACACTTTTTGTCTTTCTTATGAGTTTTTCAACTAATATTTTCAGATATGTTTTCCATCAAATTGATTTATTTTCGGCTTTTATATGCATACTTGACTGTATTTGTATGTTCTTTTGCAAGTTAATTTACTCAAAAATGTCTCTGTTTTATTCATATTTTATTTAGTTTGGTTAAAACTTTGTAAATTAAGAAACATTGAACTTCAAATAAAATTGCATAATTGTGTTGAAATAAAGAAAATCTGAAGAAATTAGAGACATTTTGTGTAAGTCAACTGTATTCATAATAATGTTTTAATTAGGTGATATGTTTAATAAAAAGTATTTGTGAATATTCATGTTGTTTTTGACGCAACAGATAAATAAAAAAAATTATTGAATACAAATAAATCAAGCAATAAGAATAAAGTCAAGTCAAATATTTAAGTCAAGTCAAGTAAAGAGAAGATAGTCAAGTCAAATATTATTATGTAAATAAATCAGAGTTGGAAAAGTAGCTACCTACTTTACCTATTTTTCATATAAAAATCTACTTTCTACTTTTATTTTATATGAAAAGTAAATCTACTTTTTCAACTCTGAAAAAAATGATAAAATTTGCTCACATTAAAAAATTTAGGAGCGATTGCAAAACTTAATTTTTAGTACTTCGTCTCTTTTTTAAATCTTAATTTATCATTGCACAGATCCATCAAAAAAATTTTTGATAGCTTCTTAAAGTCATGTTAAAATGCTGAAAAAAATTACACGTGTATATTAAACGACCTCAGAAATGATTCAAGGATTTTTTAGTAAAATTGTCAAACAATTAGAAAAAAATTTACATCTTTATTAGTCTGTAGTTTGAAAAGTACATTTTGTGAGTCACAGAATAATTTACAATTATGAAAAATGTTAAATATTTCCTACAACTTTTAATGAATCCTGTACAAAAATTTCATATAACTTTAATGGTATTAAATTATTTTAAGTCATTTGTAATTTGAGTGTTCATTGATAAAAATGACTCAAAAGAAATTTCTTCATTATTTTTTTATAGCAATTTTAATTTTTGCTCTTTTTGTAAGATTTTTTTTAAATTTCTAAAGTTTCATAATTTGAATTTCTTTATAAATAGGATGGCATTGTTGCCCAAAATGACACTAGTAGTGGAAATAGTTCTGATACAAGCGCTGGAAGTAGCAATCAGGCAAGTGATAGTGGTGGTGGTTTAGATCCAAAATATATCACAGATCCTGATTCATGTCCAAATGAAGTCTTCACCAATAATGATGACAAACAGAAATGTTGTGAATTATTAAATAAAAAGAGAGCAAAATTTGCAGACTGTTGTGATTATCCTCAATTGGTGATTTGGCAATGGCAATATAATTTATGCGTTAAACAGACTAGTGTTGGAGGAAAGCCACCGACTCGTTGCAATTTACTTCACTGCTGTTTCCAATATTTGGGTGTTTTGACTAGTAATGTACCAAAAGATGGAATGAATGAAGCTGGATTTGAATATTCTTTCTTACTTTCTGTTGATAATAACACAAGATGGGTTGGACCAATTAAAGAATCTGTAAGTCACTTTTAAATATTTTTATGAAATATTTTTATTTTTTTAATTAAAAGGTAACTCAATGCATGCGATTGGCTTATGTTCCACCACCAACAAATCTCGATAAACAAAGCAATGATTACAAAAATTATTGGGATTGCTATGAACAAATTCCAAATTGTCTTTACACCATAGTTGATTGTTCTTATGACTATAATTAGTAAGTTTTAAAATTTTTAACTTTTCCAACGTAATCGATTAAATTTTTAAATCATTTTAATTACAGTTATTACTGTCCAGAAGGTGTTTTCAAAGAAGACGTTCCAGGTTGTGTATTAAGCAAGCAATTCGTTCATGATTGCTTTATTGAAGGAATTGTGTCTTAAATGTCAGAAAAATATTTTGTCAATTATAACTTGAATTTTAAATAAATGTTTTCAAATAATATAAATCCATTATCATTTAATAATAGTGTTCGACACTTGCATGCATACTTGACTGGTAATTTGACTATATGCATACAAGTTGACTTACACAATGTCTCTAATTCACTAAATTTTATTTAATTTCGTTAAAACTTTGCAAATGTATATGAAAGCCAATGGTTCTTAAGTTTGCAAATTTTTGACATAATTAAATAAATCAGTGACATTTTTTGTAAGTCAACTTGCATTTTGTCAAGTTACCAGTCAAGTATGCATGCAAGTGCCAAATATTATTTAATAAAAAATTAAATAAAATATTTGAAGTTTTTATATTTTTATGACCTTATAATATTTCAGAAATCATTTTTAACTTATTTTCTTTACATTCTCTAAAGATCTCAAAAACTCACTAAGCTCTTTTAAAATCTTAGAGTTTCCGCACCTTGATAAAAAATCGATTATTATAGTAAAAGTTATAACTGGTAATTCAAAATGTTTTACATCAATTAGTGTTTGAAATTACTATGGTAAATATTCAAAATAAACAAAAAATGTACTAAAAGTTTATGAAAAAAATTCTCCAAAAAATAACTTAAATAAAAAAATGGAAAATAAAAAGTTAATAATTTTTCTTTCTTTATTATCAATTTCAAATTCAACATTTTTAAAATCACAATTTTCTTAGCAAAATTCACAAAAATCAATATCAAAAGTTCTTCTTGATGTTGTAGAAAAATTTTACATTGCAAATAACAATAAATTTGATTTTATAATTTATGGAGAAACAACTGAGCTTATGGATGACATTTTAAATGAAATCTGTAAAAATATGAATAAAAATATTTCAATAAACATAAGGAAAATCAATTTTAAAAATTGGAATCATGAAATGACACAATCAGCAATAATTTTCACAAAATCAATAACAAATTTAGTTCATCTCCATAAAACAACTTCAAATTCTTTTCATTTAACAAATTTGACTCCAAAAAAATTAAAATTTGTAATTTTCATTGAAGAAATTAGGACAATTGAACAGCTTCAAAATGTAGTGAAAATTGAATCTGAAAAAATTGAATTGAATATTGGAAATTTGAGATTTTATGAATTTTTCATCACAAGTGATTTAAACTTTGTAAATTTATCTGCAAGTGTTCTTTATTCTGAAGAAAAATGTGAATGTTTTACACTTAATTTTTTTTAAATTCATTTGACATGAAAACACAAAAGTGGATTAAAAATTTAGAAGATTTTGATCATGCCGAAAATTTTCATGAATGTCTTTTGTCATTTCTTATAAATTTGGACCATTATTTTTACACTGACAAAATTCAATTATGTTTAACTTGCACACCAAATTTTGAGGAACTTGTAAATCCAAATGCAAAACTAAATGGTTTAAATTATGAACTTTTAAATTTGTTAGCAAAAAGAAAAAATTTTTCTGCTCATTATACATTCATGCAATTGCAATCAGATGGTGAATATTTTTATGGAACTCAGAATTTTATATCACCAAATAAAAGTTTTTTGATGCTTTTCACTGGACCAATTTATATTAAAGGTTCATATGCAAAACATATGTCAGAACCAATTGATACACTTGATTTTTACTATCTTGTATCACAAAATGATCCTTATAATAATTATGAGAAACTACTTTTTCCCTTTGATTTGACAACTTGGATTTTATTTCTTTTTACACTTGCAATGACTTTTATTGTTATATTTGGATTAAAAATATTCCCAAAATGGATTCAAAATGTTGTTTTCGGTCTTAGTAAGTTTCATATTTAAAATAATAATTGTATGCAAACTTGACTGGTATGAGATTTCTTTTTTTGTCAAGTTGCGTGCAAGTTGATTTAATAATATTTCTCTTAAATTCATCCAAATTTTATTTAATTGGGTCAAATCTTTGCAAACGTAAGAATCATTGACTTTCAACTTAATTTGCCAAATTTTGACCAAATAAAAAATTTTAATAAATTTAAGATAAACATAAGACACTTGCATGCAACTTGACAAAAAATATGTCAAGTATACATGCAAGTACTTAATTCTATATATTTTTTCTTAAAAATTTAAAAGAATTATTTTTATTTGCATTTAGATGTCAACAATCCAGCATTCAACGCATTAGGAATTTTTTTTGGAATTGGTCAAACTCAAGTGCCACATGAAAATTTTAGTCGAATAATTTTATTGCTTTTCATTTGGTTTTGTTTAATATTCAGAACTTGCTGGCAAAGTAAAATGTTTGAGTTTATGACAACTGATATGAGGAAAGCTTCACCAAATTCTTTTGATGATATAGAAAAAATGCAATATAAAATTCTTGTAGTGAAAACTTCAAATAATTTTCAATTTTATTTTAATCTAGAATTAATTGGTGAACGTGAAAGGTAAATGAAAAAAAGTTTAATTTTTAGCTCCTTTTGTATTCAAATAAGAAAATTTTGAAACGAAGTCATTCCAATTAGTCAGCTCTGTGAAGTTGCTCAAATTTGAACAAAAACTCCTGTATAACAAACAGAGTTCATCGAATAATTATTAAATAATCGTTGCTTATGATTAATCGGAGTGTTTTTGCCTTGAAAAATGAAATGTTTAAAATGCCATAAAATTTATTGATTCTTCTTGATTTATTTTAATAATTTCAGACCATATATTGGAGAATATCCATTTCAAACATATGCACAAATCTATAGATCAGCATTGGAAGGAAACTTTTGGCAAAAAACTGCATTTTTTATCAATGACAACAATCATAAGCAATTTAATGGAATTTTTGGAAAAACTTTAGAAACAATTAAAAATGAAAGAATTTCAAAATCAATAACAGCATCAATGGGTAAAAATAATTTAATAATTTATGAACTTAATAAACTTCTAAACCAACTTATTCCTTCTGGTATACCAAAATATTTAAGTGATTATGGTTTTTGGCTTAAATTTAGACCACGTGATGAAGTTATTGTTGATACAAAAAAAATTTTATCATTAAATGATCTCGAATTTGGATTTGTTATTTGGCTTGTTTCAATTTCTATCGCAATTTTAGTGTTTGTGGTTGAAATTTTGAGATTTTTATCGAGAAAATATTTTAGAAAACTGATTGGACTTATTGGGTTTGAAATTTTACTTAGAAAGATATTGAGAAAAGTCAATTTTATGTAATTCAAGAATTTGGAAATAAAAGTAAAAAAAATTTTATGAATTTTTTTGAAATTTTTTTGACTTTTTTCGTTTTTTTTTTATTTTTTTAAACTGATTTTGAAAAAAAAATTAAGTTTAAAATTTAAAATTCGGTTATTTCATAATTTTTATTAAAAAAATCACATCAATAATAAAAATTTTTTTTGTATTGCTTACTCAACGCCTCCATTTACAGGCACACGAAGTGTAATTTGAGATGCAGTCAAACTCATACCAGCTTCATATTCAATATCTCTATTTATATTAAATTTTTTCATTAATGATTTAATTTTTATAATTAATGGAATGACAACTAAAAATATTATAATTAAACATGCAATCAGTTCACGTATGAAATTTCCTGTTAAAAAATTCTCATTAAAAAAATTACAAAGAAATTTTAATTTGCTCTCACCGTTGTCTTTCTCAGTCATTTTTGTACTAAATATAATCAGTCACTAATTACAGGTGCAATTTAAAATTGTCCATAAAAGAAGCCTCAGTTAAGATAAAACGAAAGTAAAAATTTCAACTCATTTCACGGTAACTTATCTTCTTGACAGTCAAGTAAAGAATGAAATCGCGTAAAAACACTCTTTGCTCTTTAGAGACTCGATTGTGTGTGAATAAAAATTGTTTATATCTTGTAAACATAAACACACTTCAGATGATGTGTGAGAGAACGCAAAAGATGTAAGCGCGCGAGACTCACAAAGGCAAGTGAATGTTAAAAATGCATCATAAGTGAACATGAATGAATGTTCAAGATGCGGTAGAAAAATGAGACAACATTAAAATGTTGTTTGATACATTGCACTTTATTTATGAACGGAGAGATATTAAGAAAATGAACAAGGCGTAACTGAATGGAAGACAATTTTTCTAATAAATAATAATTAAAAATTACTAGATTTTTGCTTTAATAATATTCATTAAATACAAAAAATAGTTAGCTAGTGCATTTTTATTACTGAATAATTTGCATCATTTTACATCATTAAACGTGTCAATATTGACACATGTAGGAATTTATGTGTAATAATTTGCATTTTAAAAACCAGCTTGATATTTTTTTAAAACTTCATTGAACAAAAACATACAAGTTTTAATACTAATTTTTTTTTTAATTTTTATAACTTAATTTTTTATTTATGAATTTTTTAACTTTTGGAGAAATTGTCAAAATCTGCAACATACTGAAAAAATTTGTTATTTTATCCAACATTAATTCTTCAATTACTTGTTTTTATTTTTACTCAGTTCTTCTAAAATTTCACAATATTTTTTTCAATTCATATTTTATTGTTGTTCTTTTTATTCACTTCCTCTTCAAAATATTCTTTGTAATATTATTGAAGTACAACAAGTTGCATTAACCTAGGTCAAGAACTCACTGCATGTTCATTTATGATTTAATTCTGCTTTATTGCGCACAATAAATTCTCATTCATTTAAGTGTATTACAGAATGATTCCTAAGAAATTTATTTGTGTCTGTATGTCGATCGTTTTGTTTATGTTTCTGAAATTTTAGTTTAAAGAATTTTTTGTTATTGCTTCGTTTAAATGTCATGCGAGAATCAAAATAAAAGTGAATTTTTAAATTGATTTGTTGATGTTTTTATTCAAATATTGTTCAAAAGAAAATTGAATTAAAATTTGTATTTATTATCATGTTTTGCTATTCTACTGAGTTCATTAAAAGAAGATATTGAGCAAACATTTTTGTAAGGATTTCTTCAATTCTTTGGGAATATTTAGTTATAACAGTTGCTTAAAAATTGCGCTTACAATTATTACTGTTTTATTAAATTTTGATCAATTTATTTAGAACAAAAATAGACCATGACAAAGGAAGCTACAATAATGCTGTTACTGAAATATTTTTGATTCTTTTATCCTTTGAAATTTGACTAAAAGCAAATAGTTTAAAAACTCTGATCACTTTTTCTAAATAATTATGACAGCACATATGACTAGTGCAATATAAACATTCTTTTATATTTTCTAATTATATTGATGAACACACTTAAAATCTTATCTTTATACCAGCAAAACTCTTTTCCTCATTTAGTTTAACTTGGAAATTAAAACAAATTTTAATTTAGTTATTAATCAATTATAATAGGGAAAGCAAGTCAAGTTTAAAACTATAAAAATCAAGCTTTAAAAACTCAAAAGTGCAAATCAGGAACATAAAAGTTACAAAAAGTCAAACTAAGAGCATCAAACAAACAAGCAGTTGTAAAGCTGATAAATGCAGCAATACAAAAACTATTAAAGCTGTCCAAAGAGAAACAATTAGTTTTAAAGCTCAAACAAGTCAAACTAATAAAATATTGAAGAAAACTCCAGTTAAAAAGAAGCCATCAATGGCAGTGGTTAAAAAAAAATTAGCAAATAAATCAACTTTAAATTCAAAAATGATTTTTGAAGGTTTTTTCTTTAATTTTATGAAAAACTAAAGAAGTCTGTCTAAACTTTTCTAAAAAGAGGTTTTTTTTATTATATTTACATTTTAATCACATTTTTACAATTGTGCAGTTGTAAAATGATAAGGCAAGAAAGCAAATGAAATAATTTTTTTCAGATATGCTAGAAATAAAATTTTTTAACTTCGAACAGAAATGAGGTCATCGTTAATTTTATAATGTTTGCTTTCAATCCACAAAGGAGTGTAATTGTGATATAAAATTTTTACACAGAATCGACTTTAAAATTTCTCATAAAAATTATTTCCAGTTTGTAATCATGTCTAGAAACGATCAGATCGCAAATTTTAAAGGCTCTAATATTCTTCAAGTTGAAGCTAATAAAACACAAATTAAAGAAAAAGAAAAATGGGAAAGGATTGAAATTGTACCAACACAAAATGGAAACAATGTTAAAACTGTCAAAACATCTGGACAAAAAGAACGGACAATTACTTTTGATGATAAAAGAGGACATTCAAAAGGTTCAGGTCATGCTAAAAAATAAAAAATTTGCACAAAAGCTGTCAAATGTGAAATAAATCAAAGTTGAAATTTTTCAAATTAATTTCTTCAATCAAATAAATAAAAATTTAAATAAAAATTACACATAAGTAATAAAAATGTCATCAAGGCCTAAGAACTCTTTGATTATTTTGAGTATGCGTTTTTTCTTTTTAAGTTAAGTCCTAAAAAATATCTTAATAGCTTTAAAGAAAGTTATGTGCACAAGAAACAGGAATCAAAATGAATTTCGTGGCTTTCAACTACTGTATTAAAATTATTGCTATTTTAGTAAAAGTCCAGTCTTAATAATTTTTATTTTTTCGAAAAAAAAAGTAACTTGATGCGAATAATCAAAAAAATTCTCAGGCCTTGTTTGTCATTTAGTAAATTTTTTTAGCGGTTTCTTGTTATTTAAAATATTTTCTAGTGCGGAAAACTAATTGATTGTCAAAACAAATGAACAATGGTTCAATGAAATGAACAATCTCGTTTAAAAGAATTTTTTGGGAAAATTTCCAAATTATGAAAAAAATTCTGTGAATTGAGAATTCTCAAGAATTTTCCCAAGAGGAAAAAAACTCGTGATTATCGATTGTCAGTTTTTGTCACAAGTGTTATACAAAGATGTTGAACCAAATGTGCCAACTATAATATCGTTAATATCTGAATTTAATTTTAATAACATGACAAAAATTGCTCCAGTTATTTTAATTTAATTTTGTTTAAACTTTTAAATTTTCTACTTTTCTAACTTTAATATTTCAAAAAATTAGTTATGTTAACTGTCCGTGTTAAGACCGCATTTTCCTATTGCAGATCAATAATTTATAAAACAAAATTTAACTTGACAATTTTCAAATTATATAATCAAAAAAAATTTTTGAAAACATTATTAAAAAAATACAATTAGGCATCTGAAGATATCAAAGAAGCTTTAGTTCACTTTGCTTTCTTTCTACGGAAAACTTCATCTATAAATAAATGAAAAATAAAAGATCAGATTAATTGCAACATAGACAATCAAAAGACTAAAGCGCAATTTTTAAAATTTAAAAAAATGAAATTTTATAAAATACTTTTTAACAAGGGCTGTAAACTCTATCAAAAATTTGTATCAATTTTTTGTTAATTTGCATGAAATAACCCAGAAAAATGAATTTTTTCAATCCCTACTTTATGAAAATTATCAAAGTTCCCATCCTTGACTTTTATTTAATTAAATTTCAGTAGCTTTCTCATTTTTTTTGTTGAAAAAAATATACGCAAACTTAAGCTTCTGAAAGATATTTAATCTTAAAATTAAACTTTGTTAGAAAATATTGGAATTTGGCAGGTTTAAAGACCAATTAAATTTTTTGAAATTTAATGCTGATTATAATAGAAAAATTTTTAAAACAAATTAAAAAGTGTTGAAATGTTTTTCTTTCTGATTTGAATAATTTTTCATTAACATCTCATTTAAAATGTAAGTTTAAGTTAGAATTTTGGTAAAAATTAATGGAAAATAAAATTTAATTTTTTCAGTTAAAAATAGTCAGTCAAACAGACAATGTATTCTAATTTTAAAAAAATTATCTGAGAAAATATTTTGTCTACGAATGTGCGACATATGTGTTCCATTTCAATGTCAGATCATTTGATTTTTAAAAACCATCAAGTGAAGTTGTTTTATATAAAACAGAGTGTGTTTTAAATTAATGAAAGTTATTGCTTTTAAATTTATTTAAGAATTAATAAAGAAAATAAAAATAATAATTATGTGTAAATATTTTTATTTTGGTTAGAGAAATAAATAATAAAAAAATTATAAACAATTTCTCATAAATTATTGAAAGAGAGGAGGCAAAGCCAAATTTAAAGTCAATTTAATAAAAAAAATATAAACTAGGCGTAGAAGTTCGAAAAAACAGCGTGAAAAATCGTAAAAGATCTGAAAAATCAATAAAGATTGCAAAAAACTGAAAAGATTGTCGAGTGTCTACACTAAGGATAAAATACAATATTTCAAGGCCCGAAGTCGGCTAAAACTTTATATGATGAGTTTACTAAATTAAGCCGACTTTGAGATTCGCAATATTTCATGCTAAAATTTTTAATTTAAATTGATTACTTTTTATTTAATTTTAGTCCATTCTATTTTTGAGAAGAAGAATTTTCATTTGTTTTTTATCTACAAACCTATTTGTAAAAATCTAAAAATAAAATTTTATTATGATTTTCACAGCACATTAGTCAAGTAGGAAAACTGAGAGAAAAACACACCAAAATCTTGTCTAAACGATAAAAACAAGCAACAAGTGTGAAATAAAAATTTAAAAATAAATTCATTGAGAGAAGGAAAAAATATAAACAATGACTAAACGGATGATTGAAATTATTTTCTTAATTTTATTATGGATGAAAATGAATTCAAATGTTATGGCCTCGAATGGTAAATAAGAAATTATTTGACCAAAAATTTATCAAACTATTTTTAATTCTTTTAGAAACGTCAAATTGTAGAGTAAAAGATGTTTATGTTGAAAAAGGACAAAATTTTAACACTGTTTGTGAATGTTTAGGAGATTCAATCACTCAAATGTCATGGTCATTTCAAAATTGTTCAAATTTACTATTTTCACCAGATTTTTGTCAAGGAATAAATGTAAGTTGAATTTTAAATATTTTTTCAAGGCAAAGCTACTTTGATTGTTCACAAATATTTACAATTTTGCAGAAAACAACTCAAAAAATTTCTTATTTTTACTAACAAATTATTTGTTTATTTGTTTGCATTCAAAGTTAGCCAACCGAGAAAAAATATAAATTTAAAATTTTTAAAAATTTAATGCAAACATTTTTATTATAAATTTCAGACAACTGGAGATTTTCAATCTGAAAATTTGATAAAATTGGAAAATTCTTTGCTTATGCCAATCAAATTTAATACAATGCAACCAGGAGTTATCACTTGTAAAGCATCAGGAAACTCTAAGGATGAAATAGTTCAAGGTTTTGTAAAAGTTATTGATTTACCAAAACCATTTGTATTAACTGGTTTTAGTGAAAGTCATAAAATTGCTATTGGTGATTTTGTTGAACTTGAATGTGGTGCAGTAAAATATGATTTTTCTAACTCAATTCAATGGATGAAAGATGGAAAACCAATAGGATATGGAGAAGGAATTTTAATTAAAAATAGCAACACTGAATATTCATGGCGCAAAAAGTTAATTTTTAATTCTATAAGTCATGAAAATGTAGGCAAATATGAATGTAAATCACAAAATATAAATACAAAAGAGTTCAAAACATTATCAGTTAATATTAAAGTTTATGATCCAATTGATATTTCAATAACAACAAATTTCAATGAAACTACAATCACAAAAATTGTTGATGAAGTTTTAACACTTGAATGCAATGTTGATGGTATTCCAATGCCAACATTAATTTGGTAAATTTTTAAATTTTCAAAACATTTTTAAAGTAATAATTTTAATTTTTTTTTAAATAGGAAAAAAGATGACCAAATATTCAATGTTAGTGAAAAAGACACAAGAGTGACAATGAAAAATCAAAACATGAATTTAACTTTTGCAAGTCTTAGATTTAAAGACAGTGGAAAATATGAATGCATTGCACAAAATCGATTTGAAAACGTTAGCAGAATATTTGAAGTCGTAATTGAAAGTAAGTAAATTATTTTTATTATTATTTTACAAAAGAAAGAAAAGATTGGAAGTCATCAGGATTGTAATTTATTGAAAATGAAAAGCATTGACCTTATGGAATTTAAACAAAATTCTCCACAGAAAAACATAACATTAATATTACAGTATCATCTTTTGATCTAAAACAAATTACTATTGGTTATTTCTGAAAAATTGACATAAACAGCTATAAAAATACTATAAATGCTACCTAAAGGTATAAACTAATCAAATACTTGAAATAATTCGTTAATCAAAAAAGTATTTTTTTTACTTCACACTTTAGTTCCAAATAATTTTGGTGCCGTTGTCGTAGACATTTAAATAATAACATGAGTCAATGCGTTGAATAATTTCTATATAAAAGTTGTCTAACGGTTTAATTTCTTTCATGATCAATCAATTGACAATTTCTGAGAAATCTTTTGAAAATCCACGGATAATTTGAAAGAATTATTGACTGGTTGATCATTAATTTCAAATTATCGTTTTAGTCGTCTTTGAATAAAAATATAGAGTAAATTTGTTCCTTCTTAAAAAATCATAATATAATTTATTTTTAGAAGGACCAATTGATAAAAGAATCATTATTGGAGTCATCTGTGTTTTCATTGCACTCATATCGATATGCGCTTACTTGTACTACTCACGAAATAAAATTCCAGCTAAACGAGAAAATAACTAAAATAAACTTTGGATGTTGTGCTTTTGTAGCAAGCATTTTGTAAGTCAACTTGCATATATATAGTCAAGTCACTATGTACATAGCAGTCAAGTATGCATGCAAGTGCGAATCCTAATTTCGAATCATGTTCAAAATTTAACATAAAAGTTGTTATTTTTAATTGTTTTAAATATTAATTTAAAAAATTTATTCTACTTCTCTTTGTTAAATAGTAAATTGTGTTGAGGTTTTATGAATAAAAGAATTAACAAAAAAACATTGTCTTTCTAAATTCTTTCATTATAGAATTTAAAATATGCAGAAAAGAACAGGAATGCGCATACCTATTGTTCTTATCTTGTACATTGCTGAACCCTCACTTTTAATTCAATAATTTATCTTTTTCCTTTGATTATACTTTTTTGTTTCAGGAAGGAAAACGACAATCAGCTCGGTAATCAGTTGAATTTCTTAACTAATCAATTTATGATAAGATTAAATAAATAAAGTAAAGCAATTGAAAGAGTAATTGAAAATGAATTTCTTTTAGTTTGTGATTTCAAGTGAAAAAGATTTAGAAAATAAAATGTTTAAAATTTTATTTTTATTTGCTGTGATTGGAGCTGTAAGTTTGTTTTTAATAGGAAAAATGTTTAAAAAAAGAAAATGATAAAAAAATTATTCAAGGTCGCACCACAACGTTCAGCATTTGTTGATTATATTTTGGATCTTCAATATGCAGTTGGTTTCATTCATGATTACATTCAAGACACAACATGGCAAAGTCGTTATGATATGAGTGATGAATTGACAGTTACTATTGAAGGTGCAGTTACTGAGATTACTACTGGTAAGAAAAAAGCAAAATTAGAAAATTCTAGATGTTTATGTCAAAACTTGTCAATTGGTGTTTCCGAAAATGGTAGAATGTTTGATAATTGAAATTCTATAGCGTTACAAGAACCTAAAATAGTTTACAGTCACTGAATAGTCTAGCAACTTGATAATGTATTAAAATTTTAAAAATTTTCAATTAATTTTCCCAACGTACAAACACTTTGACTTTACTTTGAAAAAAATTTTAAAAATTTTCCTTCCCAGGTCTTACAAATTTTTTAACAATTCGCAATCGTATTGAAAATTATGTAACTGAACATCGCAATACAACCTCAAATCAAGCTTGTGTCGATGAAGCTGTTGCTGGTTGGAGTAATTTACAAACATCTGTTGGTGCAACTATTTCAGCCTGCGGAACTCAACATTTAGAAACAATTCATGGAAATGTCCAAGGATATCATGATTTTGTCAACAGTCATCGAAATGTCAAATTTGATGCTCAAAACATTGTTTTAAGTACTTTGACAACGGTAAAAGATTGAAAATTATATAAATTAGGCAATGTTGATAAAATTTTATTTATTAGGTCAATACAATGACAAATTTTCCAGAATTAACACCAGCAGTTGAACAAGGAATTAATGAAGCTTATGATTTTTATGAAGAGGAAGTACATCCTGGAATTCAATCACGTCTCAATGAATTCGGTAATCTTCGTACGGGAATTCCTACTCAAGTACATGATTGTGTTGCTGGAGCATTGAATAAGTGAGTTGAAATTTTTTTATTTTGATAAGATAATAAAATAATCGAATTGTGCTGTCATGAATTAAAATTAAAGATTTTTATAAAAAATTAATTTAAATCAAAGCTAGAAAACTGCATAATTGCTTACGTAATCAAAAATATTTATGTCCGTCTTCCAATTCTGTTTAAAATTTTACTTAAGAAACTTTTTAATCTTTTTATAATTTTTTTTATTTTAGTTTCGACAGTGATGCAATGTTAATGCTTCAAGCAGTTCGAGCATGCTAAAAATTTTGTAAATTTTGTGAAACATTTTCTTTACCAAAAAAAGAAAATAAAATAGATAAACTTTATAAAAATATTTTATCCATTTAACCTTAACTTTTGATAAAGAACTACATTTTCAGTGAAAAAATTTTTTACAAGTTTATTTTGTTATTAACATTCTTTCATTAATAGGAACAGCCTATAAAAAATTACAAATCATCAAAATTTGTTTTACAATTTTATTTTGTGAACAATTTCAAAGCAGAGTTGTCATCGTAGGTCTTTGTGTACTTTTTACTTTCATATGAAAAAGTTGTAAACATAGGCGATAAAGTTGTCTTCTAATAGAATGCATATGCGTAGGAAAATATCTTGGAATACATAAATATAGAAAAAAGTACTTTCAAATAACAACTCTGTTTTAAAGTTTCTTTATTATAAAATATAATACCAAATATACTGCATTATTAATTTTATTATACCACTGAATAATATTTTATTTAAACAGAAAAAAATCTAACGCATGAAATTGAATTTAAGAAAAATGAAAATCAAAATTATAATTTTTATCTTAAGTGTTTACATATTAAAAATAAATTGTGATGAAGAAACATCAACAACAGTTGAAGCTGAAGGTAAGTGGCCACATAAGCAGAAAAAGATATTGTTTCATAAATCAACAAAGTTCTTATCAAATTAAATAAATTTTGAATGAAATAGAGACATTTTTTTAAAGTCAACTTGTATGCATATAGTCAAATTATTTTGCACATACCAGTCAAGTATGCATGCAAGTGCCGAATCTTAAAATAAATCAATAAAAATTTCTTCCATCAGAATCTTCAGCTAATCCTTCAGAAGAACAAACGACATCTGATCTTAATTCAGTTACTGAAACTCCATCAGAAGAAAACAATTCAAAACCAATCGATTCCTCTAAAAGCAAACCATCAAAAGCAATGTTGCATTTATGCTGTGTCATTCCTCATGGTTATTATGTTGCAGCTTGGCAGAAATGTTCAAAAGCGAATCTTGATAATGTAGAAAAAATTACAGAATGTTATAATAATGATATCAAGCTTGTTGTTGATGGAAAAATTAATAAAGATATTGTAAAAAGACTTTATAATCTTCTCAAGACTGCTTACACAAAACATTGGACAAGTTACATTGAACAAGCTGTTGATGAATGTGAATATGAAGAAAAATCAAATTTGACTGAAAGCCTTGCAAGTTTTTATAGTTGCATCAATGATAAACTTGCTGAAAATTGTCAATCTATTTTAACTGCTTCTTATTGTAATTCTGTCACTGATTATTTTGATGATTGGAGAAAACCTTCATGTGATGTTTGGAGTAGTGGCCTACCAAAAGTTGATACATGCTGTTTAAAACCAGTAATTTTTGGAAGTGAATATACTGCAAATTGTCGTTATGAATGTTCAAAACATTTTTTTACTGATACAGAAATCTCAAAATGCACAAATCAATGCACTGATGAATCACAATTTTTTAATGACAATGATGAATATGACAAGGAAAAAGTTAAAGAAATGTTGAAAAATTCAGTTGAAAATTCAAAGACATGGGAAAATGTTATTGATGAAGGTGTTGAGTTTTGTGTTGAAAAAGTCAAAGGTAAACTAAGAAATTTTTTAAAAGTATTTTTAAATTTTATTTTATTTATTTACAGCAGATGACAATAACACAAGTCATTATCACATTAGTCATTTTATCAGCATTTGCCTTTACAATTATTTCCTTGATAATTGTGTAGAATTTGATTCAAAACATGCTTGTCAACGTGTTAAAAAATTTATGGCTCAATGTCCAAAATTAAAACCTAGTGAATTTGAACATGGATCGCACTTGAAAGATCAAAGAGTTTATTCATCAGTTCAATCGCATAATGCATAATTTATATAAGTATATTTTCTATAAAAAAATTTATTTTATTTTAATGATGGATTATAAACAAAATTTTAAAGATTTGAAAATAATTTGGTTTTCGTTTTTTGCTTATAAAAATACTCAAGTTTGGCACTTGCAGTTTACTTGACTGGTAACTTGACTATATGCATGCAAGTTGACTTACAAAAAATTTTTCTATTTCATTAAAAATTTATTTAATTTGGTCAAAATTAAGCAAATTTGTATAAAAGCAAATGACACTAAAGTCTGAAAAGTTTTTACAAAATCAAATAAAATTTTGAATGAATTAAAGATATTTTTTTGTAATTCAACTTGCAAGCATATAGTCAAGTCACATAAGTCAAGTATACATGCAAGTGCCACACCCTTAATCTCAAGTTCATTCAAATAATGAAAATTACAAAATAAAAATAATAAATTTTAAAAATATTTTTTTTATTCTCAAATTTTTTTCACAATTCAATTTTAATTTCTCAAAATTAATAATTTGGTTTTCCAACATATGACTCATGGTGACGTCTTTCAGCAGCCGCATAATGATGCTGATGTTGATCTCTAGCCATTGGTAAAATTTGAACTTGAACTTCAGTTGGTCTTGTTGATGGACATTTTTCAATAAAATTCTTCACACGATGGCAGTAAGAGTCTTCACGAAAATCAACACAATCACGACCCATAGTGCGACGTAAACAGCTTTCAAGAATCATAACTTCATTTGGTGGTCCATGATGATGTCGATGATGATGGTGGTGATGATGATGTGGAAAATGAGCATGATGATGATGGTGATGGTGTCGATGTTCATCATCATTCTCGATTTCTACATTTTGTTTGTTATTTTTGAAATCTTTAAGAAAATTTAATTTATAAATTTCATGTAGAAATTTCACTTTTTTTAATATTTTAAAAGCATTACTTTGCCTACCTTCAACAGTTTCCTTGCATTTTTCAATTGCAGCATCAATAACTTTTCCCCATTTTTCATTTCCTTTAGAATTTCCATGAAGAACTTCCTTAATGCCATTATAGTCTAATTTGTCTTCAATTTTCCATTTGCTATCATCATAAACACATTCTTCAGTACAGCGACTTCTTCGATGACTGAAAAGTTCTTTAACTTGACAATTTCTGTAACATTTTGAGCGAGCTTCCATTGAAATTAATGGTGGAGTTTTACAGCAATATTCTGGATGCATTAAATCCAATGGCCATGATTCACAATCGACATTTTTGGGATGACAATGCTCAAAAAGTTCTTGTGTTTTTAAACATTCTGGAGTGTTGATAAAATGAACACAATTTTCACCCAAAAATGCATCAAAACATGCATAGAATTTTGCAAGAGCATCATGAACTGAAGCTTTGGTGTCAAATTCACATTTTTCAATTGCTTCATCAATAACTTCTTGCCAATTATTATTTCTTGACATTCCGTTGTATAAAATTTTGAATTTTTCTTTATCGAAATTTCCATTGACAATAATTTGAGTTGAATTAATGAAACATTTTGTTGCACATTCGAGATGTTCATTTTTAGATGTTTCGTCATTTGTCAGTTTGTCATGATGATAGCAAGCATAGTAGCAGCGATCAAGAATGTAATTTGATCTACCAGTTGGAACCATGCAGCAATCACGGGGAGTTTTGAGATGAACTGGCCAAGAACGACATGCTGGATGGACTTCAGTTTCAAGTTCTTGTGTTGCATGCGACTGAGAAAGTAAAAAATTTAAAAAAATTTAGTTAGGTTTCTCAGAATTTTTAAAAAAATTTAATTTACCAAACAAACAAAACTCAAAAATGATAGAAATGTTAAAAATTTTGACATTATCAAGCTTGACAATAAAATAAAATTTGATAAACTGATCAATTTATAAAAATTTCAATGAGATTTATGGCACAAAGTTTGACATTGATTGCAATGACATATCCGACAACATTTTTTATTTAAAGAAAAAATTAAACATAAAAAGGAAATTGAAAAAATAAATCATGTAAATATTTTTGTTAGGCTTGAAGGAATTTATTTTTAAGGGGAATTTTCTGATGAGACATTGAGTTTTTTTGGCCTTGTTTAACTTGCATGTATAACAAATTATCGGTTTTGAAAAAATTAAAATATTTCATAAATATGAGACTAAAAATAAAACTTAAAACAAACAAATTTAATAATTTTGTCAAATAATGCAATGAAAATATTTTTGAAACCATAAATGAAGTATAGAAACTTTTAGGGATCGAGACTTGGATGCATACTTGACTTGAATGTGCATAGTTTCTTGACTAAATGAATGCAAGTTGACTTACGAAAAATTTCTTTAATTCAGTCAAATTTATTCAAATTGGTTAAAATTATGGACAAAATTTCTCACTGGGTAACTAAATTTTTTGAAAATTCAAACAATATTTTTAATTTCAAATGTTTCAATAATTAAATTTTATTTTTTAAATAAATAAAAAACTAGACAAATTTTTAAAATTCAATAAAATTTTAATTTTTTCTATCCATGTTGAACACGAACATCCTGATATTGATATTGATAATGAACAACTTTTCTAGGTCTTGTTTCTGGGCATTTTTTAGCAAAGTTTTTCACTCTTTTGCAATAACCTTCATCTTTGAATTCTACACAATCATTAGCCAAATGATCACGTAGGCAAGTTTGTAAAATTGTTATTTCATAATTTACTCCCATTGTTGATGGATGATGATTTGATACAGCGGGATCGTGTTGATCTGAAGAAAAATAAAATTTTGAAGATCTTTAAATATTTTGGAATAAAAACTTACAAGAAATATAAGTTCTGCATTTATCAACAGCATCACTAATTGGTTTTCTCCATTCTGGCAAAAAATTTGCACTGTTCATCAGCAAATCTTTTACAACATCAAAATTAAATCTTCCATCATTTCTTAATTTTGTGTCATTATATAAACAAGCTTCATTGCATTTTAATTGTCTTTGTGCAAATAGTTCTTTATGTTCACATTCATATCTGCATTTTTCTACCAATTTCTGTGAAAATAATGGCGGAATTCGACAGCAAACTTCTGGATTGGGAAGATTTACTGGCCATATATTACAATTTGATTTCACATGATTGCAACTTTCAAATAAATCTTGAGTTTTTTCACATTCAGTTGATTGCACAAATTGTACACAATTTTGTGCCATATAATCATTAATGCATGCAAAAAATCTTGCTAATGCTGCATGCAATGAATTTTTTGAATTTAAATCACATTTGTCAACTGCATTTTCAATTATTCTTGTCCATCTTTCATTTGACATCATTGTGCCAATGAATAAATTTTTCACACGATCACGATTTAATCGATCATCAAGAAGAATTCCAGTGACATTGACAAAACAACTTGCAGCACATTCAACTTGACGACGTTCATCAATTTCACGACTTGAGCAACGATAAAAGCAAGTGTTGAGTGAAATTGAAGCTGGATTGTGTGGAATATTGCAACAATCACGAACTGATTTAAGATTTGATGGCCATGGTGTGCAACTATCGTCTGGTTGTGATGACTTTGGACTTGACTTAGTTGCAGGTGCTTTTGTTTTTGATTTTTCACCACTCGATGAAGATTTTTCAGTTTCTGTTTCAATTATTGAAGTTTCTGAATCTTGAGTTGTTGGCTCTTCAGTTACAACTTCTGTTGTTTCTTCTGCAGCTGCTGTTGTTTCCTCGACTGTTGCTGTTTCTGTCGTTTCTTCACTTCCTTCTGAATTTATTAGCTAGAAATTAAAAATAAAACTTGAAGCTTTTAAAATAGTTCGCAAAATTTTAAATTTAAGTTTAAAAATAAAACGAGTAATCAAATAATCCATGTAAAAAATTAGACGGAATCCATATGTCAGACAAAAAAATGAAAAAAAATTGATTTGCAGTTGATGGACAAAAAAATTTCTGTTTAGTAGATGAATTCATAAAATAGCATTTTTGAATGAAAATATTGACGGAAAATCCGATATTTGGATAATTTTTTGTACGTTTTAGAAAAATTTAAAATTATTAAAAAAATTATCAAGTTTAATTTAAAAAGTTGTATGTTTCTGAAAATTCACAAGAAATGAAAAAAGTAAAAACAAATTACCTCAAAATCACTGATTAAAACACCTAAAATTAATAAAATCCAAATTTTCATCTTTAGACTTGAAAATTTTACAAACAAATGACTCAAACTGACCTCATTGAAAAGCTTTTTATACAATAAAGTTTGGTAATTTTAACTGAAAACAGAAACTAGAACATTCAGTGCAAGGTCACAACAAAACACAACACATTAGATCATCATTTTTGTGGAATACATTGACAGAAATATTTTTATTACTTTTCATTGTTGTAGAAATGATAAAGAATATAAAAATATTTTTAAATTTAAATTTCCAAAAAGAAAAAACTTGAAAAATTCGGAAATTTTTAATTTAGTCTATATTTCTTTTTATTGGTTTAAAGCTTTTTTTTTATGAAGCAGCTATGAATTTTTTACAGCTTTTTTAAACTTCACGAATTCCATCACTGTCTTTATTGTCATCTGTTGGTGCAAAATAATCCATATGAATTAAATAATGACCATTAATTCTTTCGCCACATTCAGTTAATTTCTTGATAAATTCATAAAGTTCATCGCAATCTTTTGAATGAGTAAATGTTGGACAGTTGAGGAAATTTAATTTTGTTATACAATTTAAAATCATCATTGTATAAAAAGGTGTCTCACATGGTTCATTTGAAATTTTTTTTGGTGGAACTTAAAATAAGAAATCAATTTGATTGTAAATTTTAATTTCAAGCAAAAAATTCTACAACTCACCAATTTTTTGACATCTTTCAATATTTTCTTTCAATTTTGGAATCCATTTTTCAAGAGACATTTCCCATTCATTTCTTATGTTTGTTTCGTAAAGTTTTATTAAATTTTCACTCAAAAATTCATCATTTGCATAAATTTTTAATTTCTTAGCAGAACAATCATAAAGACAGCATAAATCATCTTTATGTGTTGAGCATTTTGTTGTGCAAGCATTCGCTGAAGTGTTTGTAATGTAAAGGAATGGATAATAACAACATTCGTGAGGTTTTGCATGATTTTTAAAAAGATCGTGACAGTCAATTAAATTTTTTGAATATGAAAATTTAAAAAATGATAATAAAAATAAAAGAAGCGATAAATTGACCATAATTGAAGTCAAACTGAGAAAAAAAGATTATTAAATTCGTAAAAAATTCAAATTTATTTACAGGAAGTTGTAAATGTAAAATTTCAACACAACTTTTGTTAAACAAATTTAATCAAAAAACAATTTTTGTTCTCTAATCTTGTTTTCATTATTTCTCTTATAAATTTATGTCAATTTCATAATCTTATCTTAATTTTTAACTATTTCTCTTCTTTATCTTGTTTATTTCTTTTTTATTTTTGTTCGCAAAATTTTATAACTCAAATAAACTGACGTGATTTTTTAGGATGTTTAAAATTTAGTATGAATTTTTTTTCAGTTGTTTTTCAAGTGTCGAAGAGATTTAAAGAAAGTACAAAAATGAATTTATTTGTGAGTTGAAAAATTTTAGGATGAAAAAAAATTTAAAATTCATTATGTGTAATTTGTGAAAAAAAAAATTTGTAACCTTTTTTTCAATAAAAAATTGTAGGGTTTGGCACTTGCATGCATACTTGACTGGTGACTTGTCTAATTGCATGCAAGTTGATTTACAAAAAATGTCTCTGTTTCATTTAAAATTTATATAAGTTCGTTGAAATTTTGCAAAATTGTATGAAACTCAATGGCTCTTAAGTTTCCAAAGTTTTGACCAAGTTATATGAAATTTAAATCAACTAGAGACATTTTTAGGGTAAGTAAAGTTGCATGCATTTATTCAAGTCACATAATTCAAGTATACATGCAAGTGCAGAACCCTATAAAATTTATAAATTGACGAATTTCCAAAAAAATAAAAAATATAAAATTTTAAGAATGTAAAAAAAATAAATAAGGAAAAGTATAGCATTTTAATACTTTAAGTTAATTTTATAATTTTTTTGAAAATTAACTCATTTAAAAATTCATTTTTTTTTTCAAGATTATTTTTCTCATCACTTTTAGTGCTTTAAAAGTTAAAGCAAAAACACCGGAAATTTTAATAACTGATAAGCTCGATGTAAATGCATTTTGTCAATTTGTTGAAGACGGTCAGTATTGCAATTCATTACCTGGTTGTTTCGATGCTTTTGATGGTATTTCTAATGCTGCTAGATTTGTAAGTAAAATAATTATTTGAAAAATTAAATTCATAATTAGAGTCATAAATAAATTTGATTTTATTCTTTTCTCAAATTTTTCTAAGAAATTCTTATGAAATTATTTCTAGCAATGTGTGAACAATGAACCAGTTTACATAGCAAATACAACAGAATTAGACGTGAGTGTAAATCATAAACTTAATTATAATGATAATTTTGACTAAAGTGCTGCAAAAAAGTCATAAATAATTACTTTACAGTTTATACTTGAAAGATAAAAAAGAGCTTTAGATAACGCAAGTCAAATAGTCATTAGAATTCAAAAAAATTAACAAAAAAATATATTTTTTAAATTTTTAAGATTTTCGTCCAATGAAGTCTAAAATATTTAACACAAAATAATTAATGAAAGTTTTCTTATGCCACAAAAAATTAATTTTTTCAATTTTTCAGCTTTTACCATGTCCAAATAGCAAACCATATTGTTTCAATGGCATTTGTGTTAGTAAGTATATTTTATGTAAAATTCTATGTACTATTTTTATTTTCAGTGTTGGAAATCTTTAAAATTCTGCTGGCAGATTTTGTGTCACACTTTTCCTTTAATTCTGCCTGCAAACTTTTTCTGTCGCAGACAAAATTTGTCATAATTTATTGACAGATTCTGTTTATAAACTCATAAATTATTTTTTTTAGAAAATAAAGTAGCCTGCAAAGTACCAGAATTTGTAAGAACATCAAATTTTTTGATACCTTCAAAATTTTCTTAATCTTACTAAACTTTAGACTTGTCCAGGAATTGGAATTTTCCCTGATCCAAAAGATTGTCAGAAATATTACACTTGTAGTTTCGATCCAGCATTAAATCAAATTGTTGCAATTCAAAAGTCTTGTGATGATGGCTATAATTTTAATCCTTATGAGTCTGGTGATATTCCATGTGTATTAGGAAACGGAAATACTTGCAAAACAGCAAAATGTCGTGGAAATAAAACTGAACTGAGACCTCTGAATTATAATGATGGAACAAAAGATCAATATGCTGCTTTTTGCATTAATGGACAATTTCGTAAGTTGTTAAACTTTTTTTAAAAATGAAAACTTAATTTAAATTTGAAAGCAGTTAATTCAGTTGTGAGTTGACAATTGGCAGTTTTCTTATTCTGACCTAAATTAGTATTTTTTTAAAACTGGATTTTATTTGTGAAAACTTTTTAAGAATGAAAAAAAATCTTATAATTTTAGAAAATCTTTGGGTTTGTCCTGCTGGTTTATCAATTGATCTTTCACAACTCAATAGGAAAACTTGTTATGTAAATTGCAAGAAAGACAACCAAAAAGCAGTTTATGAAGAAGATGATAGAAAGTTTTACATTTGCCTTAATGGAGAAGCTATTTTAGCAACATGTCCAGATGGAAAAATTTTTGATGCTGATACTTTAAATTGTATTTCATATTAAATTTTTTTAAAGAAAACTTACTGTTGTCATCAAAGTTTAAAATTTTGATAACTTATTGGACTACTTCTTAAAAAAACTAAGGGTTCGGCACTTGCATGCAAGTTGACTTAGAAAAAAAAAATTATTAATTCAAATTTTACTCAATTTGGTCATAACTTTGCAAACTTAAAAACCATAGACTTTCATGCAACTTTGCAAAATTTTGCCTTAATTAAATAAAATTTAAATAAATAAGAGACATTTTGTGTAAGTCAACTTGTATAGATATAGTCAAGTCACAAGTGAAGTATGCATGCAAGTGCCGAACCATAAAGAAAGCTTTTAATAAAAAAAAGAAGCTAAAAAGATACATAATATTTCCTTTTTAGAATTTAATTACAGACTAACATTAAACTAATTTCCTTAGCATTTCTCAATTAACCATTAAAAGTATTTAAATTGGCATTTTCAGCAATTTTCCATAGCGGTTCAGAAACACCAAAATATTTATCAACTGGATTACAATTTTTCCTTAATTCTCTATCCCATTCTCTAAAATTATCACTTGCTGGTTGATTTTTAACACACAAATTATTACTAAAATCAATAAACCTCATATGATCAAACGGAATCAACAAATCATCAGCAACAAATTTAATAAAATTATCAGAAAAATCAATTGAAATTAAATCAGGATTGAATTTAAAAAGTCTAAAGCCAAGTTCAGTAATTCGGTTTCCTTTAAGATTTAAATATTCCAATTCACGCAAGCCATTAGTATCAAATTCATTAATTTGAAGTAGTCCACTATAAGTAATTTCAAGTTTCTTTAATCTTGGAATAATTTTACTCAATTGTGCTGGAATGTAATGACAAATTTGTGATGAAATTTTTAATCCACTGACATCATAATTTGAATGATTGCTTGTGTGGCTTCCATCGAGTGAATAAAAGCCAGTCCCTTCAGTTCTTATTGTTGTATTTGTTGAAATGCAGTCATAAGTTCCAGTTGTTGCATCATTTGTAAAGACACAGTTGAGAATTAATGATGATTGATATGGATAAATAAAAGAATTTAATGATGGTATAGAAGGTTGATATGATGGAATATCAGATTGATATGGTGGTTGAATTTGATAATTTGGTTGACAGATTTCTGGTGGTTGACAAGCCTTAGATGAAAGAATTGTGATGAACAAAAGTAGGAAAATTGTTTTGATCATTTTTAAATTTCACTTCTTAATAAAAATTTTAGATTTTTTTGAATTAATAAAATTTTTACAATTTAATTTTCTTTAAAAATTTAGTTTTTCTTTAAGTTTGTTTCTTTTTATTTAATTTAATAAAATAATTTTTCACAATAAATTTTCAAATTTTTCCAAAGGTTTTAAGTTCACAAAAAATTTATAGAATTTTTCTTCACTTTATTCAGCAATAAATAATTTTTAATCTTTAATCTTTTTCATTGAACTTCAATTTTATTACTAACTCAAGGCAAGCCCTCAGCAGTTGCTTATAAATCAATTTATTTGTCAATATTTTCATTTCTAATTTACCACTAATAGAAAAAATTGTCATTTTGTCATCTTAATAAAGAAAAATAAAAATGTGTTAATTAAAAGTCAATTATGGAAGTAATTTTATTGTTGATCAGTAAATGAAGTGATGAAAAATAAAATTTTAAAGGTGAGGCGCTAGTTTAACTTAAGTTTCTTTGATCATTGTTTGTTATATTTATTTTGTTTTGAAAATAAATTTGTTTGAGTTGGTCATGAAATAAAACAAAGCTTTACAGAAAGCATTAAAGAGTAAAATTACAGAAATTACATCGAGTACTTTACAATGAAAACTTTTATATTGGAGTACAGTACTTGCATTAATAATTGACATGTTTTTTTTCAAGTTGCATGCAAGTTATATTTCAAAAAATGTCTCTATTTCATTCAAAACTTATTTAATTTAGCTGTAATTTTGTAAAATTGTATGAAAGTCAATGATTCTTAAGTTTGCAAGGTTTTATCAAAATTAATAAAATTTGATTTAAAAAAAAAGATGTTTTTTTAAGGTCAACTTGCATGTATATAGTCAAGTTACCAGTCAAGTATTCATGCAAGTGCCAAACTCTACATTTTTAAATTTAAAAAAAATCGTTGATTTTGAATAAAATAATTTATCAAAGCAATCAAAAAATTTCAAAAAAAAAAGAATTTCTTTCAGTTTTAAGAAACTTTAGAAAAGTTGAAAAACTTTTTTCTTCAATTTACAAAGGTACCTGAAAAATTTCTCATAGATTTCACTGTAGTACAAAATCTAAATCATAACAAATCCACGCGTGATGGAGAATTATAGAAATAAAATAATTATGGCACCAATGGTGAGAGTCGGAACTCTACCTATGCGTCTTCTTGCTCTAGAAATGGGTGCAGATTTAGTCTATACAGAAGAATTAATTGACTTTAAATTATTAAAATGCAAAAGAATTGAAAACAAAGTTTTAAATACGATTGATTTTGTTGATGAAAGTGAAGGAAATAATGTTGTATTTAGAACTTGTGAGAAGGAAAAAAGTAAAGTTATTCTTCAAATTGGAACTGCTGATGTTGGTCGAGCTGTTAGGGCTGCTAAATTAGTTGAAAATGATGTCGCTGGAATTGATATTAATATGGTAAGTAAAAATTTTTAAAAAATTACAGAAATGATGTTAAAATTATCCAAATTTCAAAATTTTAAATAAAACATCAAATTTTTTAGGGCTGCCCAAAAGAATTTTCAGTAAAAGGTGGAATGGGAGTTGCATTGGCTGCAAACCTACCAAAAGCGAAACAAATTTTATCAACACTTGTAAAAGCTTTAAAAATTCCTGTAACTTGTAAAATTCGAATAAAAAAGACAGTGGAAGAAACAATTGAGCATGTAAAAGAATTAGAAACAACTGGAATTTCTGCAATTGCAATTCATGCAAGAACAAGAGATGAAAGACCTCATCATAAGCCACATCCGGAAGTTATTAAGGCAGTTTGTCAAGAAGTTAAAATTCCTGTAATTTGCAATGGTGGATCGAAGGAAATTGAAAAACATTCAGATATTTATAAATATAAAGAACTTTGTGGTGCAAGTTCAATAATGATTGCAAGAGCAGCACAATGGAATGTTTCGATATTCAAAAAAGATGGAAAAATGGAACCAGTTTTGGACGTAATTCAAAAATATTTAAAATATGCAATTGATTATGACAGCACAGCCATGAATACCAAATATTGTATTCAAAATATTTTATTGTCATTACAAGAATCAGAAATGGGAAGAAGATTTTTAGATGCACAAATTATGGAGCAAATTGCTGAAGTTTTTGGTATGAAAGAATATTGCAAGAAAAAGCAACTTGAGCAACAAATGAAACAAGCAGAATTGGAGCAGCAAGAAAATGAAATTTCTAATGATATTGAACCATTAAAAAAGCGATTAAAACTTATTGATGATGACACAATTGTTGAAAATATTTATTTCATTCGAAGTAATTATGGTGAAAGTCATGACTTGCCCAAGAGTATCCTTCATTTATTTTTATTAAAAAATTCACCAAATTTAAAGCCAAAATATAAAATTGAAAAAGATGGAATTCATTTTCGAGCAACATTAGAACTTAATGGGAAAAAATATGTCAGCACATCACTAGAAAAGAATAAAAAAACAGCAGAACAATGTGCAAGTTTGGTCGCATGTCTTCATTTGGGATTAGTCACAAAACAGGAATTAATTGCTAATGGAAGTATGAAAATTATTGAATCATAACAAATAAAAGAAAAATTAGTTGATTTTTTATGCAGTTTTATTTTTCTTTTTTTTAATATTCTCAAAAGATTTTTTTATTCCATTTAATTACATTCTTGTAATTTTTAATAAATCCATCAATTCACAAGATTTTTTTACGTTTTTACTTTAGTTTGCTTTTATTCACTAAAGTAAGAAATTAAATTTTATTTTATCGAAGTTAGAGCATTCAAGATGGAAAATTTATTTAATTGCTAAGATAGTCAAAAAATTTCTCCATTGATTAAATAGAAAAGATTTTGATTCTCTCAAAATTTCTGTTTATTTTCGTATTTCTAAATTATTTCAATTTATTTTTCTAAAAAAAATTTCTGCTTAAAGTTTGAAGGGAAATATTTTAAATTTCAAAGAAAAATTTCCAAAAACTGAGTTTTATGCTGAATGATTTCAAAACATAATAACAAATCTGTAAAAACTGTAAAGTCAAGTAAAAATGTTAAGTCAAGTCATGTTATATGAATCAATTAAAAATATCAAGTAAAACAGTCAAGTGGTAAAATCAAGTCAATAATATCAAAATCTATTCAAGTAAAAATGTCAAGTTGAGTTAAATAAAAGTAGTCAAGTAATCTCAAGTCAAATCATGTAAAAAAAATTAAATTTAAATCAAAATAACTACAAAAAATTACGATTTCTTTTTAAATAAAATTTATAAAAATATTAGTCAAGTTCAACATAAAAAGTTAGTTTTAAATTTCAAATTCTTCACTGTAAAAAATTATGGGTATAAAATAATTTTTTGATTATTTCAATAAATGAATAAATTTTTAAACTTGAATGCTCATACTTTAAATTATACCATACCTTTTGTATTTTTTTTCTTTGTAATTATTCACATTATTAAATCTAATTAAGTAAAATTCTTTTACTCGTATGTTTATCATTTTTCCTTTCATTTAAAATCATTTTTTCAGGGTCCATTTTACATTCCATCAATTGAATTTTTTTTCTTACAATCATTTAAGCCTAAATAGTTTGTGATTTTTTATTTTGCAAAATATAACATTATTTTTCTTACATTTTTTAAATTCTTGAAAAATTAAGAAATTTTTTATTTAGTAAGAAAAGGAAAATGTGACTATCGAGTTGCCTAACTTTAAGGCTTTATATGAATGTGTTTTAGAAAGTTCCAATTAAAATAAAAATCAAAACAATGAAAAATCTGCAAAATTTTGATCGACATTTGAGATTAAATTTTAAACCAAAAGATTGATTTTTTAACTTAATTTCGATCATCAATTTTTTTACTAGATTTTTTGCTGGTCGAAATTGGTTATAAAAAACATGACGTTTTTTTTGAAAAATTATACCAAAAATGGAATAACTTTACAAAAATTTAATTTTTTCTCTTCAATTTTAATTTAAAACTAAATTTTATAATCTCAAAAATCGAAAAAACTTTGCATTCTTTTACAACAAAAACTTAAAATTTTTTAAATACATTTTTTATTAAATTTTCAATCGATAAAAGGAAAAAGGTAGATTTTTATGATTTTTTTGTTTATAATGAAAAAATTATAAATTGAATTCATTTCTCTTCATTTCACATAAAAACTTCTTAATACATTCATCATGGTATCATTTCAAGTGATTCTCTTTTTAAAAAATTAATTTTTTGTTGTGTATTCTACTATTTATCTTTGTTGCTGTTTTATTGACATTTAAAAGAAAGAAAAAACATTTTTTCACATGATTATTTGCTTAATTGAGAAAATTTTAAAATTCCTATTTTACTTCTTAGTTCGAAAAAACGAAAAAAAAATATAAAAAAGTTCATCTTATGAATGGCATTTGACAAACTAAATAAAAATAATAATAAAAATTGTTGTTTATGAACAAACACATAGAATTTTAATTTTTTTTTTGTTTGTTATTTTTCTGATGATGCAAAAATTATTGGCGATTCTGATTATGCTGCAATTAGCTAAAAATTACAAAGGAAAATAATGAAAAATTGAATTAAAAATTAAAAATTTTTCCTTACCGATTTGACTGTCTGTTTAATGAAATCCTTTCGTGATGAGAGGTCATGATTTGGATAATGGGCATAAACCTTTTTACATACAGTTTTCATGGTAATTTCTTCCAAATTTGCCTCCGCTAGAATGTCTTTAAGCAAAGTTTTGATGTCATCGTCACTTGGTGCCTTTGAACCATCACCTGTTGCTGTTGCGCTTTTCTTAAGCGGTTTCTTTAATGGTTCATCATCTTCTTCTTCTGATTCTTGTGCACTTTCTTCATCTTCACTTTCATCTTTTTTCTTTTTCTTTGCTTGCTGTGCGGCACGCTTTGGTCGTCCTTTTGAATTCTTCTGCGGTGTTGCTTTTGGCGCAGGTTTGCGGGATTTCTTTTGTTTCTAAAATAATTCCAAAAAGAATTTTTTAAATATCAAGTAAAAAAACGTTAAAACTCAACTAAACTGAAATTGTTAAGTGAAGAGTCAAGTCAAGTAAGCTCAAATCAAGTAAAAACTTCAATACAAGTGAAAGGTAAAATAATAAGTCAAGTTATAAAAATCAAGTATAAAATTCAAGTCAAGTTACAAAATCAAGTCAATTAGAAAAGTCAAGTATTAATGACAAGTCGAATAGTAGCTTCAATCAAATCAAATGAATTTTCGCAATGTTAAATTTTGCAACAAAATAAAGATAAGTCAAAAGATTATCACGCTACCACGAAGTTACATTGTCAGACTTTGTTAAACAAATTTTTACCTCGCTATCATCACTGCCTTCTGCATCTTCTTCTGACTCTTCCTCTTCAGATTCTTCTTCTTCACTTTCTGTCTCTTGTTTACGTTTTCTTCCACGTTGAGCACCACGACGTGCTGCTGGTCTTCCTGGTGTCTTCTTTTTCTTTTTCGACACAACTTCTTCTTCATCAGTAAAGTTTTCTGATTCTTCTTCAGACTCTTCTTCTTCACTTTCAGAATCATATTTACGCTTACGACCGCCACTACTGCGATTTGATTTTCTTGATGCTGATGCTGGTGTTCGTCCAGCTTTACGACGAACATTTTCAGAATCACTGCCAGCACTTGGATTATACTAAAAAAATTTAATTTTATCAACAAAAGAAATTTTAAATTTTTTTTTAATTTTTACATCTGAACCACTGTCTGAATCACCACGCTTCTTTCTACCACGAGGACGTGCTTCTTCTTCTTCCTCTTCTTCACTACTGCCATAATCTACAAAAGAATAAAATTTAATATTTTAAAAAATATTTTAAACTTTTTAATTGTGTTCTTTACCATTAGTCCATACACGAGTTGCTGTTGCACGTTTTGGTCTTCCACCACTTTGATTTTTTCCACCTTTTCTTGGCGATCCTTTTGGTTTTACATCCTCTTCATCTTCTTCTTCCTCTTCCTCACCTTCTTCTTGTTCTTCTTCCGGCTCTTCTTTTTGTACTTCTGCAATTGTTTTGCCTGTTGGTGAAATTAGAAAATCGACAATGACTTTAGCCAGTGTTTCTTTTGTTTCATCGGGTTTGATGTCCTTTAAATCGAGAATGGTTGCAGTTTGTTGTAATGCAGGCAATTCAAAAGTTAACAGCACATCAAGTTTCTTTTGACGATCTTCTTCCTCAAAACCGGCAAATTTTCTTATGTTTCTTTTTATTTGCGGTCCACTGCCATTTTTACCATAAATTACCTAAAAAAAATTATATTGTCATAAATTTTTAATATTCATGCAAAACATCAGTGCTTCAAAAGTTTTAGATGAAATATAATCATTTGGGCTGCTTTCAATTGCGGACAATTACAAGTAGTAAAAATGTCATTGAAAGCTCGTTTAAAAGCTCTCATTTTAACAATTTTATTATTGGATCTTTTTATTTCTAATCAAAAAATTTTACATAAATTTTAATTAGGGTTCAGCACTTGCATACATACTTGACTGATGACTTGACTTTTAGTAATCAAGTTGAATTTCGAAGAAACATCTTTATTTCAATCAAATTTTTTTAATTTTAATAAAACCTTGCAAATTTAAGAACCATTGACTTTCTTACAATTTTACAATTTTGAATAAATTAGAGATAATTTTTGACTTGATTACATAATGTCAAATCATCAGTCAAGTATGTATGCAAGTGCCGAACCCTAATTAAAATTATGGTTCGACCTTACCCGACGACAAGTCAAGTGTTGGCGCCGACAATTGTCAAATAGTAATTCAAGTTGATTTACCCAAAAATGTCTCTAATTCATTCAAAATTTATTAAATTCTATCGAAACTTTAGTAAATTAAAGATTCATTAATTTTCACACAATTTTACTAAAATTTGAACCAAATAAACTTCATCTGAATGAATTAGAGACATTTTTGGGTAAATCAACTTGAATTGCTACTTGACAATTATCGGTACCAACACTTGACTTGTCGGTGGGCAAGTGCGAATTATAATTAAAATTTATATAAAAATTTTTTAATTAGAAATAAAAATGATCCAGTAATAAAATTGAAAGTTCTTTTAAATTCATAAAGAATTAAATTGAAATATACAAAAATTTCATATAAATTTTTTCTCTTCTTTAATATTTAATAAAGTCTTTAAGAAAAAAGATCCAGTGCAGAAAGAAGAAAATAAAAACATAAACAAAAAAAGAATTTGTAAACTTACATTATGAAGCGGTTGTAACAATTCAATTTTTGCTTTAGCAATTTCGCCATCAATAGCAGCAATTTCACCAAGACTCAACTTCTGTATTGCTCCTGCACTCGATTCGGCATCTTTATTATTATCTTCCTTGATATCGCCATTTTTCTCACCATTTGTATTGTCCTTTACCGGCTCTTCTTCTTTCTTCTCCTGTGGCATTTGTTCTTTCTCACTTGCCTTCAATTAACACCGAAAAATAAAATTTATTAATTTATTTACTTTCAAATGGAATGCAAGAAAGCAACAAAAAAAAATTCTGTTAGAAAAATGGCGCCGAAAAAAATTTCTCTCTTTCTCAATATATACACATAGTGCCGAGTACAATATTGTGCCGCATCTCTCTCCCCCTTTTTTAACAATCCAACTTTTTTTTTTTCGAAAATATAAGGGAAATTTTTTATTATATTTGCCATCAATTGGCGTCGCTTACCATTTTCTTGTACTTCGATCGACACTCTACAATTCTCAGTCAATATCACGGCGTCTTTAATGAAAAATTTCTTCCTTGTTGTTGAGAAAAATTCTTTTTAAAAAGTTTAAAAACTTCCTTCGAGAATGGAGAAAATAATTTTTTTTTTTGTGATTATTTTGATAGCCGCGGTGTCGTGAGTGAGTGAGAGAGAATTTTGACAGAAACTTTTCGATGTATTGTGTTGTTTTTCGATAATTCTTTGGGTGTGTGCGAATAAAATGCTTTGATGTGACACGTTGATACTTGCTTTTATGATTGTGTTCGTATATTGGCGGCTGTCAAATTAATGACATTTTAATTTCGAAAACTGTTGTGATGATTTCGGAATAATTTTAAATTTTGTTTGAACGTTATACTTAACAATTAAAAGCAATTTAAAATATTAAATTTTTTGATCATTTTTTAAAACACATTACGATTTAAATTAAGATAATGGTAAGAATGTTTTAAATTTTGATGTTTAAAAATAAGTAAAAGTTGATAAAAATCATAAATTTATTTTCAAATAAAATTCAAAAGCATTGAATGTTTTTTTATTACTTATACAGACGTAAAGTTCTTTTGAAATATTTTTTGCTTCATTCAGTAGTCAAGAAATTCTCAAGTTACAAAAATAAAAATTTAAACTGAAATTAAAAAAATAAAAAAGCTATCATGTCAGGAATTGAAATAAGGTGCACTCTTGAAAGTTACAATGCTGGAGTTAAATGTGTAATTTCAAATCAGAAGATTCTTAAGGGAAATATTGCTTTGGACGCAATAAATCATTGGATTTATGAGTCATTGGATAAAAATAAAAACAAATTTAATTTTCTACATTTTGATAATTGCGACTTTGAAGAATTTCCTGAAAACTTTCAAGAATTATTTCCAAATGTGACAAAATTGGAAGTTAATGGAGGAAATCTTCTAAGTATTGGTTATAAACACGTAGGGAAATGGAAAAATATGACAAGCTTCAAAATCACTAATTGTGGACTCAAGTACATTTACAATTACATTTTCAAAGACATGAAGCAGCTCCAAGAAATTTCATTTGCAAATAACAAACTTGAAGAAATTGGACCAAATATTCTTGATGGATTTGAGTATATTGATTTAGTTGATTTTAGTGGTAATACGAAAATCAACAAATTTTTCAAAAGACAGCCAATGTATCAATACAATTATAGTCAATACCAATATTATGGACCATCGTTAAATTTATCCGATAATCAATTGTTAACTGATCTTAAAAATGAAATAAAAATAAACTGTTTTCCTCATTATGTTTCCCAATCAGAATATAATGAAATGTTAAATGATTTATCAATGAAAAATACCAAGCTTGAAAAAGAAGTTTCAAGACTTACAGAGCTGCTGAATATTGTTTTGGCAAATCCAAATTTCAAAAACTTCAAGGTCAATATTGGTAAAACATCTTTCAACATTCACAAAACAATTTTTGCATCTCGAAGTCCTGTTTTTGCTGAAATGTTAGAAAATAATCCAGAGGCGACTGAATTGAACCTTGAAGACATCAGTGAAAAAACATTCAAAGTCGTTTATGATTTTGCTTACAAAGAAAAACTTCCAACAGCCAATGAAGATAATCGGGAAATTTATGCAGCTGCAAAACGATTAAAAATTGAAAAACTCGCTAAAGTTGCTGCTGAGTATTTGATGGCAAATGTCACTGTTGAAAATTCATTTGATTTACTTGTTTTGAGCAATAAATTTGATCATGAAGAATTGAGAAAGAAAGCATTTGAAAATATTCAAACTAAAATCTTTCCTGAACGCAAATTAGATCAAGAATTGGCAAAGCAACCTGAAAGATTGAAGAAATTGATCGAAATCAAGAAAACTTTGGAAAAAGAATTCACACAAGTTTAAATCATAATTGACAGCAGTCAATGACTGTCATTAAGTTGTAAAAATGACAAATTTTTTATCGATAAGAAAAACATAAGAATATAAAAAAATATTTTTTGTAATCATGAAAACAACAGAAATAATTTTTTTTCTTAATAAAACGGTGACAATGTTTTTTATTCTTTTAAAAATTTGCTTCATAACTTTAACTCTCAAAAGATGAACAAATTGATTTTGCAGTCTTAAATTTTTACCATTTTGGTACTCCATAATTACTTGTTGGTTTTTCAATGAAAATAGCTGAAGTTTGTCCGGACCATCCAGCTGAAGTTGATGCATGACCACTCGAGCTTTCTTGCCATTGTGGTGCATAAGTTTTACCAAGATAATAAGCAATTGGCACACTCTGAATTGGATGAGCAAAATCAACAGCAACAACTCGATCTGACCAATGTGATGGTGGTCCATAAAGTGGTTTTATTGATGCTGATGAACCAGAATTTTCAGAATTTAAAATTACTTGTTTGACTGTTTCTAGTAAATGATCATCAATGTGAAGTCCTTCTGATGTTTGATGACCTAATGGCTGTGAAATATATTGAGTACTTGCTGAAGCTGAACTTGATTCATATGAATACGATGGAGGTCCATAACTTTCACGTGGTGGTTCACATGATGCTAGTGAAAGAAGAGTTAGAAAAATCTGGGAAAGAAATAAAATTAAAAATTGAAAATAAAGTTTTAAAGTTGACAAATAGAAAAGGAATTTTTGCTGTTTATTTTTATTAACTTTTAAATAAAAAATATGACCTCAAATTCAAGCTCAGAATGCCTTTCAATTTTGATTTAAAAATTATTTTTAGCCTTCTATCTTTTCAAAATTCTTTGTCAACTTATTCCATGATAGTTGAAATAAGAAAAAGTCAAAGGTTAAAAAGTTCTTTTTTATTTTAAATTTTCAAGAGATTTAAATCATTTAATTATTTAATAAATTTCTTCCTTAACATTCTTTCATTAATAAAATTTAATTTCACTTTCAAATTCAAGGTCATTAAAATATTGATTACATTGCTCTGGATCATCACTTTCATTTTTATGTCTTCTTCTTTTACACCAAAAAAAAAAATAATAACTGCAACTTACCGCTATAAACTTGTTCATAATGTGAAATTGAATTAAATTCAGTCCTTACACTCGCGGATGATTTTCAACAAGTGAATGCAACGGATGCAATGTGATGTCTTTTATATGCCTTTCACTTGCAATTGCATCTTTTCACTCTTCTTTTTATTTCGTCAAAATTATGTAATTTTTTATTTTGTAAATTATATGAATATTGCGTATAAATTGAAGTCAATTTTGTGAAGATTTTTTTTTTTGGCAACTTTATGATGAGACTTTTTTAAATTGACCTAAAGTGAAGGTGTTTTTAAAAAAAATTTTTTATCGTTAGCTCATCAAAACTGGAAAATAATTTATTTATTCCTGGGGATTTCAAAACTCGTTCAACAACGTAATTGCTTTAGTTGAGAGAAAAAATGTCATTTTATATAAATTAAGTCATAAAAGCTTTTGGGTAATTTTTTATAAGATTTTATTTTCTATTCTTTTTAATTTCTAAATTTTACATTTTAACTTATTTTATAACATAAATAATTGCTTGTAACTTTTGATGTATTCGTCTTTTAATTGTTTAGTTACAAAATAAATCCAACTGTTATCATCTTTGTCATTTTCGTACTTTTTAAATTCATCAATACTTTCATGGTTCATCAATAAAATTATTTCACGACAAATAAAAACACCTTCAAAATTTTGACCAAAAACTTTTATAAACTTCTTTTCATCTTCAAAACTTAATCCTTCAATAATTTTTTTTTCTTCAAAATAAAAAGAAGTTGATCGGTAGAGAAAGTTTGATCTTCTTTTGACTTAATATGTATGTCCAAATATTCAAGTTTATTTAAAGAACTCAAAAAAATTGCAAGTTGTTCAAATGTTGTGTCATCATCAATGTCAATATTTATAGAAAGTTTTTCTAAATTTTTAAATCCATTCATAAATTTTTCTATAAATTTTCCATTAGTAATAAAATTTTCACTTAAAAACAGTTCTTTTAATTGATCATTTTGAAATGTGGAAGTTTGCAGTTGCTCATTAAGTGAAAATCCAAATCTCACAAAAAAACTATTAACAATGAAAATATTAAGATTTTTTAATCTTTCTACATCTTTAAAAAGTGAGCTGTGTTTATTTGTAATACAAAGCGCTTCACAATTTGGTACAAGCTTAAGAATTTCTATATAACTTAAAAATTCAATAAGTGCATCATGATTATTATGAAATTTTACTTTTTTCACTTTCATTCCATGTTCTTTGAAAAAATTTATCAAATTTTCATCTATTGATGTAACTAAAATTGCAGGAAATTTCTTCTTATCTGTTTTGATGAATTTTTCATAATTTACTAAATTCTCACTGATTCTACTGTATACTTTCGTACCACAGCGATAACTCCAAATTTTATTTTCATCCACAATATTGACAGCTTCATAGAATGATTTTGAAACAAGTGACAATTTATTTCTTCGATTCTCAAGAAGGTAACTGATGATTTTTACCAAAATTTCAATTGAAAAGTTATAAAATTTCTGCTTGTGTTCTTTATTTAGTTTTCTTTTCTTCTTTTCAACTTCAATCAATTCTGTGTTTCAATTCTTTGACTTTTTCTTAACATTGCTTGTAACTGAATGAAAATATTTTTATTCTTTTGGAATTTTATGAAAAGTTTCTAAAATTCTTATTTTAAATTTTATTTTCTACTACTTTTTGTTTGTTTTGAATTTTATTTTTTTATATTTACAAAAATATTTAAAATTTTAAAAATTTGGTTAATAAAATTACAACTTTAATTTAATAAAAAATTATCAATTAAAAATTTAATCGAATAAAAAGTAATAAAAACTATTGGAAATTTATTCATATTTTTAAATTCCTCAAACTCACATCCAAAATTCTTACAAAAGCAAAAAGTCCAAAATAAAATTCAAGAATTTTTTTTATCCACACTGAAATAAGTTCGAAAATAAATACAATAATTGCTAATGCACATGCACCTAAATAAAGCACAAAACCATATTCGAGATCATCAAGTGAAAAAATTCTTAAATTTTCTTCTTCTGGAGGTTGAAAAAGATCATAAAATTGATGAAATCCTCTTTCATTTAAATAATGAGGAATTCCAGTTTGACTTAAATTTAACATCAAATCTGCAAGAGCATTTGATAAAATTGATTGTCTATAAAATCCTAAAGACAACATTTTTACAGTTTTTTCTTTCTTCAAAATTATTCCTGAATCTTGACAAAGAAATTCATTGACAATTATATCTTCTTTATTAATTCGCAATGCTAATTTTGCTGTGGCATTGTGAAGTTGTGAGCAAAAAAGATCTAAAATCTCCTCATCTGATTTATGCAGAATTGTATAACTAAAAATATAAAAGTAAATTAGAATTAATTTTAAATATGGCTTTTTACTGACTGATTTTTTTTGCTAACGGAAATTTTTTTTAAAAAAAGTTTAAAGATAAGTGAAAGAAATAAAATCAGGTAAAACAAGTCAAGTCAATTAAAATATGTCAAGTCAAGTAGTAATATAGTTTAATCAAGTATAGTAAGTCAAGTTAGTTATGAAAGTCAGAAGACTCAAATCAAGTGTAGCTTAATTATTATTGTTTTTAAAATAACAGGAATAAAAAATCAAATCAAGTTAATGAAAATTATTAGATCATATAAAAATGTCAAGTAAAATATGACAAGTAAAGTAAAATAGTCAAGTGCAAGTCAAAAAAGTTATTCAATTCAAGTCAAATAAAAAATGTCAAGTCAAATAGAAATTTAATTTCTAATTAAAACAAAGCAGTTTCTTAAAAGACTGAATAATATTGCACAGACAATTTAACAGTATCAAGTCAAATTTGATCTAAAAGTTCATTTAAAATACTTTGAAAGTCTCACGTAATTTTTAAAAAAAGGTAAATTAATTCTTACTTTTTGTCATTGAAAATTCCATAAACTCGATTTGGAAATCTTCTATAAAAATCACCATCCATGTAATTTTGCGGTGGAATTTTAGCAATAATTTTATAATTTTGATCATGCAAATCATCAATATCTTCAGGCAAAGGTTTTCTCATGTCACTTGTTGTAAATTCAAACATCATACTTTGATAGCAAGTCCTGAAGATCAAACAAAACCAAATGAAAAGCAAAAGAATTGTTCGAGCAAAATTTTCAGTTGGCAAACGAGTTTGACCAATTCCAAAGAATGTTCCTAATACATTAAAAGATGGTGATGTTATACCTAAAAATAGATTAAAGGAAATAAAAAGAAAATAAAAAAAATTGTCTCACCTTTTCCATAAACAATATCTTGAATCCATTTAGGCATTCTATTAATAATAAAAATTATAACAAAAGCAGTTATAAAAGTAAAACTTAAAAAAATCCATGTAAGTTTATCAAATGGAAAAAAAAGTTTTTCATAATTATTATAAAATTCACTCGGTGTTATCACATAAAAAGTTTCTAAATTTGTAAATGGTATTGCAGTTCCTATGTCACTTTGTATTGCATTTGGTATGCAAAAAATATTTAAATTTGAATGATGAATTTTACTATTTTTTGATATTGAACCTGATATTATTTGATAAACTGGAGTGAAATTTTTAATTTTTGCAAGTTCTTCAATGACATGATAAATCAAACCATCATAAGCAGTGTCAGTTTTTGAATTTAATTCTTCAATAATTTCTTCTTCCGTAATTTTATTTAATTTTCTGTTATCAAGAACATCTTTGAAATGAAATAAATGACCAAAAAAAATAGCAAAAGAAATTAAACATCCAAAAAAATTATCATCTTCAATATATTTTAAGTCGTTTATCCATTTGAGTTTTATTTGATCAAAATAATCAATGTCAATGTAATTTCTTTTGTGACAAAAATAAGGTGTAAAATAACGAAAATTTATAAGACGATTTCCAATCATTAAATATTGATAATATAAATTATTTGGTCTTTCTAATCTTTGATATGGAAATTCTGTACTTTCTAAACCTACAATTAATTCTAGATCTAAATTTTCACAATACACCAAAAATTTGTAAGGATAAAAAAATTTACTTGCAAATTTAATTTTACTGTTGAATTTATTAAATTCCTTATTTGATGATATGAAAATTACAGCTGAATTGTTGAGTTTCATTATCATTTTATAATTAGTAATTAATTTTATTGGAACTCCAATTAATTTTCTTCCATTATTCTTAAGAACTTCATTTAAAACATCTCGATTGTGAACTGGTTGTTTTCCATAAATTATAAATTCAAATTTTCTCAATGAATCTTTGAAAATTTCATCAATTACCAGTGACAAAGCAGTTGCTTTCAGGTTTATTGAATTTTTTTCACTTCTGAAACTTTCATGAATATTTAATGATGCTCGTTTTTGTCGCTTGTATTTTTGATTATCAGTAAAATTTAGTGTGGAAAATTTATGGATTTTTGGAACTTTTTTATTGATTTTTGTCTCACAATTCATATAATCAACACAGAAAATTAAACATATGGTAAAAATTAATATAATTTTAAAAGAATAAAGATTTTTTTCATTTTTCTGAATTTTTAAATTTTTTTGATTGAATTTTTTCTTTAAGGTCAATTTTAGGAACAATAAAATTAATAATAAAAAACTTGAAAAAATTTTCTTTTCTCTGTTCAACTTTTTTGTTTTAACTTTGCTATGAAAAATTGTCTTTCTTAATGATTTTATGGATGAAGATATAGCCATTGAAATTCTAAATTTAACTAGTTGTTTTAAAATGCGTTTTTAGTTTCATTTAAGTTTAAAAATATTTTTCATATTTAAAAAAGAAAAATAAATTCTTAAATTCTTTTCTTTAATTTTAAAATTTCAAATGAAAAATTCTTTTGTCTGGAGCACTGACTTGATAAATTCCGGTTGCTATATTCCAAAAAACGGACAAATATTAAAAATTCCAGAAAATATTGAATTTTTTATTTGAAATATTAGCCGGATAGTCTGGCGGCCGGACTAAATGTCTCACTGGGTTATTTGAAACTTTTAAATTAAAATAATTTTAATTTCTTAAAAATTCTGGGTTTTTAAATTAAGATCAATAAAAATATTTTTGAAACACCAAAACAAGAAATCAAATATTTAAACTCAATTCATAAACTTTTATTAAATAACTTTAGTCTATTCTTGCTTCAATCAAGTTTATGACTAACAGAATTTCTTTTCTTTATTGCATTCCAATGTTTTTTTATACGAAAAAAGACGACTGTCTTGGAAAGTAGATAAGAAAAAAGAGTGAATAATAAAAGAATTTAACTCAAAAAGAAATTAATAAATAAGAAAATTCTGGTTATTCTATAAACATTTAAAAAAGAAAATTCATTAAAACAAATTAGTTTTTTATTTTTTATCATTTATTGACTTTTCTCAAGAAGTGTTGATTTTTGTTAATTTTTTAATTTTTAGTTAGATTTTTGATAGACTTCACGCCCTTGGACTTTTTATTATTTTCCCATTTTTTAAACAAAATTTTTATTTCATTTCTTCTTCTAACTAATTTCCATTTTTCCAACAAACATAACTAACACAAATAAATAAAAAAACAAAAGAGAAACTAAAAATCTTTAGAAACTGAAAACATTTTTCACTTTTAATTATTTTCCAGAATCGACGTACAAATTTTCTTTTGAACTTTTTCAATAGAGCTTCCAAAATTATTGAGAAAATTGAAAGACTTTTTTGAGGTTTTTGTTTCTTTTTCTTCTTAGGTTTCTTTGGTTTGCGAATGATAAGACATTTGTTGAGTGATCTGATTGATTTTAACATTCAACAAAAATTAATTGTCGAATAATTGACACAACTTTAGCAATACTTTTCTTTGCTGTCACTGAAAGTTTTATGAAAGTAGAAATGCATTTAATTGCTGTGTTTGTAAAAATAATAAGAAGGACTTTTTTTGTTTTTGGGTAAAATATTGATTTATTAATAAATTTATAAAGAGAATTAACAAAACATTCTCAATTTGTATAAAATATTAAAGTTTTTTTGTGGTTTTCACAGATTTTAAGTTAAATTAGTTGACAGTAGGTTAAATATGATAAAATGACAATTAATTTTTCCTACCAAAATTAATCTTTAGAAAGCAAAGTGAGAATCGAATAAGGAAGTTTTACACGCATAATTTGATGACCATATTCATCAATCATTCCAACTGTTTTTTGTGAAACATACCCAGATAAATCACCATGGCAAAATACCAAGTCAGGATTTGTTTTTGTACCCTTATAAGATTTAAATGTAAAATCATTTTCTTTCAAACTATCAACTCTCACAAAATTTTTGTTTTTAAAAAATTTTGTCAACTTTTTTCCAAAGCCAGAATTGTGACCATATCCATAATTAGTATGACGACAATTAAAATCACCGATAATGATTGTTTTATTGTTATATTCAATTAAATTAAGTTTTCCACAATTTCTTGGTGGATTATAAAGAAAAATTAAAGAACATATGGATTTGTCTTTTGTAATTGCTACTTTAACCATTTCAAGATTGTCAAAATCTTCCATTTCCTTGATAATACGAAATCGATATTTATGTATATTTTGAATACCAATAATCATACCTGATGAATTTAATCTTCCTCTTTCTAAAAACTCTACTTCATAATTGTACGTTGAAAATTTTTGTCTAATCTTTGTTTTCTTTTCAGAATAAGAGCTAGCATCAATTATTGCAAAAACGTCTGGACAATAAACTTCAATAAAGTCTAAAAATCTTTCTAATCTTTCATCACCATCTTTATTTTCATCAAAACCTCCAGCATTCCATGATAAAATTTCCAAGTTTTGGCCTCCATCATCCCTTTTTTTACCATAAAGAAAACCTTTAAAAAGTTTAATTTTTATTAAATTTATTCATTTTTGATGTCCACTCATTACCTAAATCGAATAAGAAACTTCCATCAATTGAAACCTCTGTAAATAAAAACTTTTTAGTATTGAAATAAAATTTCATATATTTTATGCGTACCATATTTTAATAAAGAAGAATTCTCAGACATTTATTTATTTTTTAAAGGACTTGATTTTTTAAAAATTTGAATGTTTACTTGACTTGACAACTTCAATACAAAACTTAAAATGGCATTCAATCGCTTCGATATTAAGCTTTTATATTTTCATTTGTCTAGCACTTAAGGAAGTTTATCTTATCTTAAAAAAATATGAAACTTTGGATTGAATTTATAATATTGCTACAATCAGAGTTTTTATAGGCCATTACATCGGAAAATTTCGCTTTCTTTTCAAGTAAGAATATTTTGGCCTCAAAAATCACTTTACGACTTAACTTTACTGAATTAGGCCTCGGACATCTAACCAGCCATCGATTTGTCACGAAAATTATAATGCTAAAAACATGTAAAATTTTGTTAGCAAACATACTGATTTGTTAGGCTAAAATGCACTCTAATCTCCCACAATATAAGACGTTAAGATTGATTAATATTTTTTGTCACTTAACTGACAAATGACAAAAGATTTTTAAATTTGAACACACAAAAAATATCAAAAGAGAGTGATTTGGAACAATTAGAACTGCTGGAAGCAAAAGAAGTAAGCGGGAATTGTATGTCCATGATTGTTTTTATTTCAGAAAATCACATACATAAAATTTTAGTGCTATAAAGATCACAACGATTTTTATTTCCTCAAGTGCGATGATTCAATGACAGAATTCAATTTCTTAGAAAAAGTGGGATTATTTTCTTTTAGATAAGATAATGTTTAAATTTTTTAAATGATAAAGAAGGAAATTGATAATTTTCAAGTGTTTTTTTCATTTCCTTTAAAGTTAGGAAGTTATAAAGCTCATTTCCTTTCATATTATAAACAAATTTTGTTACGAAGAAAAACAAATAAGAAAATATTTTTTAATTAAGTAAATTTTATTAAATTTTTATTGCATAATAACACAGTTAGGGCTATTTCGTAATGTATTGAATTTTTAAATTCTAGAACTTTCGGAATTCCGAACAAAAAAGTAAATTATTAAAAACTCAATTTTGCTTAATTATTTTTAAACATTTTTCTATATGCTTTTGATACCATTTTTCTAAAACATAAGGCTTATTACAACCACTGCATTTAAAATTAAATTTCGATATACAACTGGTGCATTTCTTTTGATGATTTCTTAAACCACTTTTAGATTTAAAAGTTTTATCACATGCACATATAAAAGGAATTCTTTCATTTTTAATTTTAACATGAATTATTTTATGGTCATAATTTCCAATTAATCCAATTGGTTTTTGATTTACTAAGTTGCTTAAATTTTGATGGCAGAAAACTAAATCTGGATTGGTTTTTGATCCACCACGTGATTTAAATGTAAAGTCATCTTCATGACCTTCAATAGAACTTCTAACTCTAGAAACTTTTTTAGATTCAAATAATTTTAATAATTTTATAGCAGCTGGTGCGTTTCTTTTATATCCCCAATTTACATGATGTAAATTAAAATCTCCCATGATTGAAACGTTTTCAGTAAATTCAATTAAATTGAAATTTCCTTCATTATTTTTAGGAGGATTATAAATAAAATATAAATTTCGATCTTTAAAATTTTCTTTCTCTAAAATTACATTAAAAATTTCTAATTTATCTAATAATTCCATTTCCTTAATTGTACTTGTTTTATAACTTTCAAACACATCGTCTTTTATACCAATTATCATTCCTGTAGAAACTTGTCTTCCTTTACCTAAAAATTCTAGTTGATAAAAGTCCATGAAAGTTTTTCGAAGTTCTTTTTGCATTTTAGTTAAAAAACCAGCATCAATAATTGCGAAAACATCAGGATGAAAGTCAATGACATATTGTGAAAATTTTATAAATTTTTCACTTCCTCCTGTTCCTTGATTAAAACCACCAGCATTCCAAAATAAAATCTCTAAGTTTTCCTTGATTTTGTCTTCTCTTTTGATGCCTAAATTTGTGAAATCTATTAAAAAAATTAGAAAATTACAAGTGCTTAAATTCAAAGAATCAATCATTAATTTCATAATTTTTCAATTACCTAATTTAAATTCTTGCTTCTTGTTCTTCTTCTTTTTATTTATTTTTTTTGCTGACCTTCTTCAATTTTTTTGATTTGCACTTGCTGGATGCTCAAACACACATTTATTTCAAGGTCTTTGAGAATTTCATCATCGTTTGCAAATTGGGTTTTTTTGTTCTTATTTTTTATGACATCATCATTTTTAGAATTCTTGTCAGTTAACTTTATTTTTATTTCTGTTTCACAATTTGATAAATTATTATTTTCATCACTTTTTGATAAATCTTTTATTGCATTTTTTTCAATTGTTTTTACTTCATCAGTTTCTTTTTTAACTGATTTAACTTTAATTTTCAAATTTTTTTTAGACATTTTATTATTTTAATTTGTATGTTTTTCAAAATTTATTTTAATAAAATTTTGTTAGGTCTTAATGTGTCTGCAAATTAATCTATACTAAATGTGCACGGTATGATGAATTTTAAATTTTTTTATATTTTTGCAATTGTGTTGGTTTTATTCATAAAATGAAATTGTCAATGTATTTGAAAATCAAGAGAAAGAATTTTTCTGAGCAAAAATTTATAGAGAGACATCAACACATTCATAAGATTTTTTATGTCTTTTTTTGATAAATTTACGCTAGAATCCACAACTCTTGATGAAAAATTACATATTTTTAATAGGGTTCGGCACTTGCATGCATACTTGACTATTACTTGATTATATTCATGCAAGTTGACTTTTATAAAAAAATTTTCTAATTCATTCAAATTTTATTTATTTGGTCAAAACTTTGCCAACTTAAGAATTATTGACTTTCATACAATTTTCAAATTTCAACGAAATTGAATTAATTTTGAATGAATTAGAAAAATTTTTCTTTAAGTCAAGTTGTATGCATTTAGTCAAGTGATCAGTCAAATATTCATGCAGGTGCCAAACCATAATTTTTAATAAAAATTACACTGTAAAATAATTATTAAAACTGTAAATTAAAAGATTTAATAATAAATTTGATAGACTAGTTAATTAGAAATTTTAAGAGAAAGTTGGTGTCATTTTTATTTTAAAATTTTTTTAAAAAAACTTTATTGATTACAAAAAATAAAACAATAAGTCAGGAATCCTATGTCTTCATCATTTTATAATTTTTATGCAAATTTTATCAAATTTTTATTCGAATATTTTTGTGATAGCTTATAATTTGCTCTTAATTTCATTTTCTATTAATGTTTCACTCTAAAAAGAAAAAAAATTAATTTAATTTAAAACAAATTAAAATTTTACCTTGTCGTCACTTTCGTTGTCATTATTTTCAATCTTCTTTTTTTTATAAATTAAACTTTCTTTAATTTTAGTTGAAAACTTTTCAAACAGTTCTACAAAATAATAGCATTTTCATTATCTGTACAAAATAATTTAATAAAAAACTTACTTTTATTTTCAACATTTGAAATTCCATTTTTTATCTTTTCCAACTCTACATGAATATTTTTTTGTGTAAAAAAGTCTTTGAAAAAATTCGATTCATTTGGAGATAAAGTTTTGATATTTTTATAATCATGGTTCTCTGAATGTCCAACATAAACAAATTTATTAGCAACTTTTTCCATAATTATTCGAAATCCTCCACGTTTGCCATTTTCTGCAATTGATCCTACTCCATCAGCAGCTAAAAAAGAATTTTATCAGAAATTTAATGAAAAAATTTTGATTTTCATACCAAATTGTCCTTCTCTATCACGATATAACTTATGAATATTTTTATCAGTCACATATCGTCCTTTTGCAATTGCTTTTTCTTCAGAATTTGCCAATTTAATTATTTCTTTGATTTCTTTTTTCAATTCTGGATCGACATTATTTTTCTTCATTTGTTGCTCATTAATTTTATTATTATAAGCTATTGTTCTTTTTGCAGCAGCTGCACTCGCTTCTGCTGTAGTTGCAACTACAAGTTGACTTGCTGTGCTTGCTACAACTTGATCTACATCAACTTCACCTTTTTCAGCAAATTGAATTCCTGTATCAATTGCCGCAGTTGAAACTCCTGTAATTCCAAGCTTTGTAATAACTGAACCAAAATTTGATGAAATTTTGCTTGAAATTCCATTTGCAAATTCACCAGTTATTCCACCAAGAGAGCCAACAACTAAAAATTATTGAATTATAAATATTGACATTCTAAAAGAATAAATTTCAACTTACAAGCTCCATGTTTTGGACTCTCAATCAGTTCAGCTTTTGCAACTTCACCATTAATTAATCTTGAGCCTTTTGAAACAATTGATCCAACTGCACCAGATGCCGATGATGTCAGTGTTTTAACAGAAAATTTTGCTAAACCAGAAGTACAGTTAGCTATAGCATTTCCACCAACTGCGATTGGAGCTAAAACGACTCCTAAAACATCACAAAATATTTTTAAAATCCGATTTTATTTTTTTAAATAAAATTTTCTTACCCATTGTAGCACCAACTGCAACATCTTTAGCAGTTTCGTCAGCTGTCATTCTTTCTTTTTTATAAAATTTATATAAAGGCATTGTTGTTAAAGGGATAGTTGTTCCCATAAGTGCTGCAGCAGCAATTACAGGTAAAATTCCTCCACTCATTACGCTGATTGCGGTACCAGCTATTTAAAAATAAAATAAAAGAAATTCAAGTTATCCGGAAAAGCTTTTCTATGAATTTGTAAATTTTCAAAGAAGTTTAAAAATTAGAGTTCACACTTGCATGCATATTTTTTGTCAAGTTGACTTACACAAAAATGTCTTTGATTCATTCAGATTTAATGGATTTCAAATGAATTAAATAAAAAATAGGCAAGCAAGTCCGAATCCTAATGTTAAGAATGAAAATGTTGAGATTTTTTATTTACCAACAGCTGCACCAAGTCCACTAGTAATATAAGATCCATGTGTGACATAATATTGCTTATCAGTAATTGCACACTTGCATCGGCATGATATATTTTCTTTTAAGGCACTACATTGATCACGGTTTTCAAATTTTGTTTGACAAAAATTATTTTCACAAGCTGAACACTTCATATTTCTCTTATATTAATTTATATAAAAAGTAAATTATTCTTTATGAAATTATAAGGTTAATTCTAAATCAAGGTTTTTAATTTCATCTATGTCTTTTCAAAATTACAAAAAAAATTACGAATTAAAAGAAATTTTAAGAATGATGAAAATATTGACAATATCTAAAAAGGGTCTTAATTATTATGAAATATTCAAAAAAATTGTGATTTTGCTTTGTTGCAAGATGATATCACTTGTATTTATATTATACTAATAAGCAGCTGATCAAGTGAAACTTTTTTCTTTGTATTGGTGATTTGTTTATAAACAAAATGAAAAAAAGTTTTGAAAAAGTTTCAGAAGTTGAATTTTTTTTCAAATTTATTTACCTGGTTCTATAAAACCCTTAAAAAATAAACTTAAAAAATTAATTTTTTGTAAAAAAATATTCAAACAATTTTTGTTAATTAAAGAATTTGTTAATCGCTGCAAATTTTTTTTGATAAAATAATTTCTTCTGGTAAATCATTAAAATATTTTATTAAAACTTCATTTTTAATCTATCTGGCTGAATCTGGTGAATGAAAATGAAATTCATAGATAGAAACCATAATAGAAGCTTATTGCTACATATTGTAACTTAAACTGCCTCTATAGTGCTCAATAATTTACATAAAGTAGTCTGAAAATTCCTATTTTACAATACTTGCTTTGTGAAATGTATCAAAGTTCTCACACTGTTTTTAAACTCATAATTTGATGCTTTCAACTCTTAATAAAAAAGAACTCGAAATCGCTAATCATTCATAAAAATTGAAAATTCTCATCGAAGCTCACAATTCTCTCATTCTTAAATATTTACAACTTTTACTAACACATAAAAGTTATATAATCTTATCATTCAAGTTTAATTTTCTCTTCTCATTTCTACATTATCATTCTTCCAGATAAGCTCAAATCCACTCAAAACAAATAAAAAACTCTTTAAATAATTTTGCTTTGTAATAGCACAGTAACATTATTAAAGTTGTTGAACGACAGTCAAGATTAAAAAATTCACAATGTCATCATTAAAATTGGTCAAGTTTGAAGGTTTAATGGCTCCAACATTTACGCCTTTTGATGAGAATAATCAAGTAAATTACGACATTATTGAACCATATGCAAAATTTTTAAAATCAAATGGAATTGAAGCAATTTTAATCAATGGCACAACAGGTGAAGGAATGTTAATGACAGTTGAAGAACGTAAGAAAGTCACTGAAAAATGGCAAGAAGTTTGTAAAAAGTTAGAAATTCTCATGATGGTCCAGATTGCTGGCTGCTCTTTTGCTGATGTTATTGAACTTGCAAAACATGCTGAAAAAATTGAAGTCGATGGAGTTTTGTGTCTACCTGAACTTTATTTTAAACCTAAAACAATTGAAAAACTTGTTGGATATTTAAAGGAAATTTCAAAATTTTGTCCAACTCGTCCACTTTATTATTATCATATTCCGATGTTTGTAAGTGTTGATGTTCCAATGGCTGCTTTTATGGAACTTGCAAAGAAAGAAATTTCAACATTTAAAGGCATCAAATTTACATCTGGTGATTTAGAAAAAGGATTTCCATGTTTAAAACATGGACAAGTTTATTTGGGAAGCGATACGATCTTATGTGGTGCACTTGCATTGGGTTTCACTTCTGCAATTATGACATCACTCAATATTGTGCCTCATTTGGCTATAAAAATTGTTGAATACATGAAAAAAGGAGAAGTTGAAAAGGCAAGAGAACAACAAATGCTTTTGACTGAATTTGTTGAAAAAATTTTAAAAAAAGGAGGAGGCGACTGGGTGCCATCAATGAAAAAAGCTTTTAATGAAAATTTTAAAGATATGAATTTAGGATGTGTTAGAAAACCTTTGTAAAATAAAGAAGACAAAAATATTACTAAATTTTTTGTAATTTGAAGATTGATTTTTTTTATTTTTATTAGGGTTTACGTTTACTTGCATATTTTTCGTCAAGTTGATTTCAAGTTGACTTACATAAAAATATCTTTGATTTGTTCAGATTGAATTTAATTAAAATACATAGTAAATTAAAGAATTATTGACTTTCATACAAATTTTCTGGATTTCAAATTTATTAAATAAAATTTGAATGAATAAAAGACATTTTTGTGTAAGTCAACTTGAAATCAACTTGACAAAAAATATGCAAGCAAGTCCGAACTCTAGATTTTATAAGACCTGACAACACTTTGAAACCTGTCGATTAATTAAATGATGTATCTTTTTTATTTAAATTCCTTTTTTTTGCTGTTTGATTTGAAATTTCAAGTTTTGTAAAACTTGAAAAAATTTAAATGAAGAAATTTCAATAAATTTTTAATAAAATATTTGCAATATTTTTTATGAATCTTTTATTCAAAATTATTTAAGAATTTTTTACATATCAACATTGATGTAAGTGAGATTTATATACGGAAAAAAAAGTTTTTTAACTGGCAAAAAGTTTGTGCCTATTAAACATTGTTATGAGTCCTAAAAAAAAATTTTATAATTGTCATAAATGTTTTAAATTTGTTATAAAAAATTTTATTAGTCTTATAAAATTTTCTTTTAAGGACTCATAACAATGTTTTATTGGCACAAACTTTTTTGCCACTTAAAAAACTTTTTTCTCCGTATATTTACGCATTTTCTTTGCTTTTTCTATTTTATCATAAAATAAAAATAAACTTTCGATGGTGTGTTTTACTATGAACAAAAAAGAAGAAAAGTTTTGATAGCTCAAATCAAGGCGTAAGCATTCAAACAAAAAATTTAATTCACCTTCTGATAATATCAAAAAATTACTGCATCTTTATTCAAAAAACAATAAAAAATTTTTTTAAAAAAGTTTGAAAATTTTCTTCTTGTTCTGTATTTTAGTTTTTTTTTGATAGCAGCAAAATAAACATTTTTATGGTGATTTTATTCCACCTTATTATTTTGATATTGTGAATTTTTTTTCTCCCAATAGATGTTTGAAAATCTTCTCACTTTTTGATGACTTTTGAATAAAAATAATCATGATGATTTTTTGTCTATTTGACAACATCTTCTTTCAAAGAATATTCAACCCTTGACTACAAGGTCAAATACATCGAAACTAATGTTTGCATAATTGTCAACGATTTATGGAATTTGATAGAGCGCATGCCTAAAAGTTTCATAAAATAATAAAATAACATTTTATTATATGGAAATGATTAAGCATTTTGGTCAATTCTTTTTTAGATAAAAGGAGTGAAAATATTTTGATCCAAATTTTCAGATCAATTTTTATTAAATTTATAGACAAAATCAAACTAAATTAAAGTACAAAAATGTTAGCATGTTTATTAGTTTGTGAAATTCATTGAAAAAGAAAAATATTGGTAAAAATTAATAGTAAAAGCTAGAAACACATAAATTCTAAATTAATTTCCCTAAAATTCTTTAAATACTTCAAAAATATAGAAAATATGTCATGAATTACACAAAAATAAGAATGTAAAGTAAAACACATTTATGAATACAAAAACATAAATTTTGCCTTGCAGCAATTCCTCAGTCAGTTAATCAAAAAACATTGTGAAAATTTATTTTTGAATGTGAAAAATATGACGTAGAAAAGAAAAGAAAAATAAATAAATTGTGTGTCGTGAAAAACCAGATGATATTTGTTTTTGTTTACAAATATCAATAATTTTTTATAAATAAATCTTTCAAATTCAAAATGAATAAATTTTTAATTTTGTAAGTTTAAATTTAAATAAAAAACAAAAAATAATTTTTAAATTTTTACAGATCAATTTATTTTTTGACAACAATAATTTTAACTTCATCAGTTGAACTTGAGTGTCAATTCAATGTCAATTTGGATTCAGAATATGAATGTGAAGTTCAAGACAATGAAATTTTTGGAAATTCATTAGTTACAATCACTGATATCGATGGAGAACATTTGGCAGGAAAAACAAACAGAAATGTACAAAAATTAATCATAAGCAACATACCAAAAGTTAAATTTGTGCCTAAAGAAATTGGAAAATTTTTCAAAAAATTGACAACTTTGGAAATAACAAATGCAAATTTGATAAAAATTAAGCAAATTGACCTGCAGCAATTTTTAAAATTAAAGAAACTCATTTTAAATGACAATGAAATTGAAATTATTGAAGAAGAATTATTTGAGTCCACACCAAAATTGGAATACATTGATTTAAGTAATAATAAAATTTCTTTAATTGATCCTTCAGCCTTTAGTAATTTAAAAAATTTACAAAATTTATATTTGGTCAATAACACATGTGAATTTTTTATAAAAAATGCTGAAAATCAAAATGATTTGAGAGATTTAATTGAAGAAATTGAAAATAGAAAATGTTATGCACCAAGTTCATATGTTGCTACTTTTATTGTTCTAACTGTCATTCTTTTTGTTATTATTGCTCTCATCGCTACTATTTTTGCTGAAAAATTTATTTTAATTAAAAAATAAAAAAATTTGAATATGTCAATTAAAAAGTATTTGCCTTAGAAATTTATTATGTAGTCATTTAGTAAAATAAATAAAATTTAATAAATATAAATTCATATTTTATTTCAATAAAAAAATCAAAATTAAAATTTTTATATTCTTCATTAGTAGAGTTCGGCACTTGATGCATGCATTTGCATTTTTTTGTCAAGTTTGATGCAAGTTGAAAAGGTTTCTAATTCATTCAAATTTTATTAAAGTTCGGTCAATATTTTGTAAATTTAAGAATCATTGATTTTCATTAAAATTTGCCAAATCTTGATAAAACTGAATGAATTAGAAACATTTTTTTGTATGTCAACTTGCATTCATTTCGACCAAAATCATCAAGTGCTGAATCCTATTCAATATTAATAGCAGTCAAAAGCAATTATAGCTGCTGAGAGAAAAGGAAATTAACAAAAAAATCGTATGTCAATGCCTGGAATGTTTTAGTTCCACCAATCATTTCAAGTTTTAGTTCAAGCTCGAAGTTGCCAAAAAATTTATGTAATTCGTCTTCACATACAATTTTTAAGTTTAAGCTCTGGTTTTAAATTTTAATTTTTATCAATTATTATTTTTTTTAAAAAATTTAATATTTTTTTAATGATGAGTTTTTATATGTACTGTAAGACAATTTTTGCCATTTGTCGAAAAATCACATGTTTCACATTTGAATTTTCTTATATAATTCGGATTATGTTTTTTAAGATGTCTTGCTAAATTTCCTCTTTCAGTAGCTTCAAATGGACAATATGGACATGGAAATTTTTTTCGATAAGGATTATGAATATTTAAATGCTTTTTAAGATTGCCTTCGAAATGACTTTTATAATTACAATGACTACATTTGAAATTTTTTTCAGTTGTTTCATGACTTTTTAAATGAATTTTAATGCAACTTTTTGTAGCTATTGAATAATTGCATTTGTTACACTTAAATGTTTTTGATCGATTCTCGTCATGACTTTTTAAATGAACTTTCAAATTGCATTTATAAGAAAAATTTTTGTAGCAAATCATACATTTATATGCTTGAGGGTCTAAATGAATTATTTTATGTTTTTTCAATTGACTTTGACAAGCAAATTTCTTATCACAAAAATTACATTTGAAATTTTTTTTGTGATATTTTTCGTGAGCTTTCAATTTTAATTGACTTGGGAAATTTTTATTACAATCAGCACAGTTGAAAGTTTTATTTTCTTTAGAATGATAACTTTTCATATGAAACCTTTTAAGTTTAAACATCATTCCACAAATTTCACATGTTTGAGCTGCTAGATGGCACGTAGTAATATGCGTATATAACTTAGATCTATTAGCAAAAACTTTTCCATCAAAATCACAATAAAATTTTTGAATTTTTGCGTTCAAATGTTTTGTTTCTATATGTGAACGAAGTCTATATTTTGAAAGAAATTTTTTTCCACAAAAATCGCATTCAAAAAATTTTATATTAAGTTCAGTTGAATGAATATTTTTCATATGCATAAATAAAACGCATTTTGATGATAGTTTTTTATTGCAAATTTTACAGACTGAATTGCAATCATGCAATTCGAGACCATAAATTTTTTGAAATTTTTGTCCACATTTTTGGCATTGTTTATCGAACTTTGATGCTGCATCTTTACTATTTAAATTTTTACTTGGTGATTGCTTTTCCTTATCGTTGTTTAGAATGCTTAAGTTGTTCATTTCAAAATTGCTTTTCACTTCTGCTTCATTAATTTTTAATATTTTGCTGAGTTTTATAACTTTTAAATTTTTTAAAGAATTTTTCTCACAAAAAAATAATTTTAATTTTATGACAATTGCTTTTATATGACTGCAATTGAAGTTTTATAAGTAAGTTTTTAGTTATGACTGAAAGAAAAAAAATCTATAGCTAAAAAGTTTTTAAAAAAATTAAAAACAGGTAAAATTTTATTTGATAAATTTTTGTTTACAAAAAAAATAAATTTTCTAAAATCTTTTAATTACAAAATATTTTAAAAAAGTTCGATTTTTGCTTATAAAATAATAAAATTATTACATATTGATATTGTTTGTCATAACTTAGATTGCTTTTTTACATTTTGTCACTCAAAATAAATGTTTATTAGTAAATTATAGAATTTTATAATTCACTTATATAAACAACGATTTACTTTAACTTTAAAAAATAATAATTTATTACAAATTTCCTACAATCAGTTTAATTTACAAAGAGTTTGAAGTTTAATTAATTTTGTTTGATTTGCAAATGTATTATATAATCATAATGCATGATAATTTTTTCTTCTAGTCTTTTATATCCAAATATGTTGCGTCTAAAATATACTCACCTCTAAAAATTCATTGACTTTTTTTAATGTATTAGTATTAACAGATGTTTTTTTATATTCAAATATTATTTCTGAAAACAGCAGATATTAAATAAGATGTTAGTTATAAACAATTTTTAATAGAAGCAATAATGAAAAAGTTTATAAAATTTTTGATTTTCATTGTTGGTAAGTATATTTTTTTATAATTTTTTATCGCATGCAATTAAATTCATGAACTTTATGTGAATTCAAAAAAATTGCTTAAGTTTTTTTACAAAAAATAAATTTTAATTTTTTTTCCTACATTCCTGAGCATCTTTGGATTATACTTTTTATGGAATTCCGACGGTAAATTCAAGATTTTTTTTTTTATTGATCATTAAAAATTAACTTTTCTTCATCAAGCTGTAAAAGTCATCAAAGTTTCTTCAACTTCTTCATTTGCAAACACAACTTTTTCAAAATTATTGAGTACTGTTTCAACTATTACAACACCAAGTGTAAACTTAAGTGAATGTTTAGCTAAAAATGACATTTATGATGCAAATAATAATTATATCAGTTCTTATTGCTTTATAACACAAGAAATGAACAATTCTGATGCTAAAAATTATTGTCAAGTAAGTTAAAAACTTTATTTAAAAGGTCAAAAAATTACTAAACCGATTCAAAAAAACTTGAAATAAAAAAAATAACACAGATAGGAAATTTTTTGCAGATTTTCTTTTAATTTTGAATTTTTTTTTTTGAATCATTTTTAGTTAGTTTTATCTAAAGTTCTTGAATTTTCATCTTTTTTTTTCAATGTCATGAATTTTTTCTTTTTTAATAATACAAAATTTTTAATGTTTTTCAATTTTTTAGTCTTATGGCATGATGCTTTTTACAATCAAAACTAATGATGAATTTAATGCACTACAAAATTTCTGTTCTACAAATTTAATAACTCAAGGTTGGAATATTTGGATTAGTGGCATGAATGGACCAAATTATGTCGATTCAAATGATGGAACTTCTCCAATTGACAAAAACTTGTTACAAATTCGTCTAGCAAATTTTGGAAGATGTTTAGCTTTTGGAAATTTTTTGAAAGAAGAAGAATTTTCTGTACTCACTAATGATTGTCAAAAAGAAAATTCAATGTTTTGTAAATTTAACAAATTTAATTGAAATTAAAAATATTTTTAATAAAAATTTGTTAATTTTTTTAACGTTAAAACTGACAGCATTTGAAAAACAAGATTTTCACATGTTTTCGACACTCACAAATACAACCAAACATTTGTTTACGTTTTTTTTCCAATATTTAAAAATAAATTTTCATTTTTACATCGTCAAAGAAACTTTTAGAAAAAAGCAATGAAATATTTAGGAATTTGTTTGATTTTTAGTTTATTTTTTGTCGTAAAGTGTCATGAATTTAAAGGATTTACATTAAAACAATTTCAATTTCTTTATCAAGTTTTTACGGGTGATTTTATGGACATTAAAAAAAGAGAAAAAATTGAAAAAGCAAATGTTGGAAATGAAACTTCAAAATATTTAGGTAAATTAAATTTTTCACTATAAAAGACACAAAATTTTATGAATTTTTGATGTTTTTAGACTACATAACTTATCTTGATACTCATCAATGTAATTTACATGAAGTTTATGAACAAGATCGTCGTGATAGACGTGCAAAATGTATAAGAGCTAAAGGCAATGGCACACTCTATTTAATGAACAGTCTCAATGAAGTTATGACACTTTTAACACCAATATCCGGCAATTTACGCAATGATCAACTTCCTGGCAATTGTGCAGTTATACTTTTTTATACAAAATTCTGTGCTGGTTGTCAAGCTTTAATTCCGCATTATAATGCATTGGCAAGGAATTTTCCAGATATAAAAGTTGCTGCACTTGATGCACTTGAACATCCTGGCTTGAATACTGATTTTGGTATTATTGGATTGCCAACAATTGTTTTATTCCATAATGGTCGAATGCTGCATAAATTTAACATTTCACAACCAGCAACAGTAACAAATTTCATCAATTTTATTTCATCGCATACAAATTTAAAACCAAATACAAGCAATGTTGTTGTAACTTCTGAAGATTTCAGTCCAACTAGTCCACTTAAAGTGACAATGCTTGAAGAACGTGTTGATATATTTTTATGGATTTCTTGGATTTTCATCATTGTTTGTGCTGTTTATTATTTCACTAAATCAAGAACTTATGGACAAATAGTTGAAATGATTAATCGAACATGGCGGGAATCAAATGAAGCACAAATGCAGTAAAATTAAATGATTTTTTTTATTTATTTATTGTGATCTCAAGTTAAAATAAATTGGATGAAGAAAAATCTTTGGTTTTTTTTTAAAATTTACTTAAAAATATTTGATGGAAATTGTTCTGGGAATTTAATTTTAAGATCACTATAAGTGACTCCTTTTGCTATTTTTTCAACTATTTCACTTTCCTTCTCATCAGGAATTGATGACATTGATATATTGACTACTTGATTTGTCATTTCAATAGGCCGTACTGAACCAAAAAAATTAGTAATTGGCACTGAACTTGGATCTTTTGGATAAAGGTCTCTTCTCACGCCAACCGTTGAAATGCAAACTCTTTTAGGACAAACAGAGAGAAATTCTGCCATTGTCTTTTTACTATTTGGTTCAACTTTCTCAAGAAATTCAAGAGCATAATAAGTATATCGGTCAATAATATAGACACCAATAGCTGGATCAACATGATGTGAAAGTGAATCCTCACCAACAAGTGAACTCGCGACTGCAAGAATGTTGGGTGAATAAAATTTTTCATACATTGAAGCAGCTTGACATGTGTCAATCATAAAGAAAAGTTCATGGTATCGCTGTTTCTGCCACATTTGTTCAATTGCATCAGCAAGTTCTTGACTTGTTATTTCTTCACTATCTTGAAATTTTAAAAATCCTTCACCGCCATGACCAGTCAAATAAATAAGAACATTTGAACCTGAATCAGTCAGTAATTTCTTTGATCGTGCTGTACCATTATGATTTCTTCCAGTCAGTAGTCTTACAAAGTTTTCAACAGTCACTTCATAACCACGGTAATCTACTTCAACATCATTTCCATAAACATTGATTTGTTGATTCATGTTGTTAAAAACAGTTGCAGGTCGGGGATTTCTTGGATTACAAGCCATATCTTCTGCTACCATTAAAATAATTTGAGAATCTGGAATACCCAAACGCTTCACTGATCGATAAATTGACAACACATTTGCTACATGTCTATAATTAAACCAAAATCGACTAGTGTCTACAAGTACAGCCCAATTATTTGTATGCCCTTGTGCTGCTCTTTCTACATATTTACTCGGTAACTGAAAGATTAATAAATTTTTAGAGAAATACTGTGAATTTAAATATTTTAAGAGACTTACTTCAATCTCACTTGAATGACAAAGTAATGGTGAAAGAATTAGAATTAATAATATTTTTAAAATACTTTTAATTTCCATTTTAGTTTCTTTTAAGTTTTGTTTTGAAAAAATATAATACAATAATGTTTAGAGGTAGCGAATGCAATAAATTGTACTGTAGAAAATATTTGAAAATATTTTGATATTTTTACTTTATGATAGTAACGAATTTTTCAGAAGTTAAAAATGATTAACTTTAATGATTACAGAAATTAAATACTTAAGTTGAGAACATACAAGTAAATTTTTTTGGAGCACTAAAATAGTCAAAAAATTATTCAATTTAATTCAAATGCAAATGAATTTGTAAATCTTCTTATGAAAATTTTTGAACTTATTTTCACCATTATGCAATAAATAAAAATTGTTAGAAATAATTTATTCAACTTTAAAACCATAACCAATTTATTTTCAAATTTTAACATAACAAAAATTTCAAAATAATAAACAAATTGCAAGAATCCAATTCTTATTTTTTAATTAACAACTTATTTACATTTACAAATTTATTTCAAATTATTTAGCTACATTATAAGTAGAAAATATTTGAATTTTATTGTTTTTTTTAATTTTATTTTAATATTTGAGTTTTGTCTTCAAAGTTTTGAATTTTTAATAAAAAGTTTGTGAATTATTTGAACGTTTGAATTGAAAAAAATACAAAGTTTATTTCAAAGTCCGAGGTTGATTTAACGAAAATATTTTAAGTCAACTTCATGGTCTGATTTATTAATAAGTTTAAGCACTAAATTTAATTTGAATATTACTAGCTCTTTCTTTCATCAACCTAAGAATGTCTTCACTCAATTCCTCAACAATTGTGTATCTAACTTTTTGAAAATTAAAAATATCGCATAAAAAATCAATAACTTGACTTTTAAAATAATGACAGACTTCTTTTAAATTTTCATCATTTCCAAAAAATCCCCAGGCCATCAAGGGTGAAATTTGTTCACTAATTTGATAAAAATATGCCATAAAACCATCAGAAAATTTCAACATTCTTTTCTTGGTTCTTAAAACACTCCAAATGGCTGTTCCAAGTGCAGTTTCTTTGAAACCATTTGATAAAAATCGATTATTGACTACAGCCATAACACTGCCAGGTGGACATTCGAGATCTTTAAATGCATCCAAAATTATAAAATCCAAAACAATATCAAAAAATGTCATTGCTTTTACGCCACGTTCACTGAGTTCAAGTTCAGTTTGACTCCATCCAAGTGGCTCTTGCATGAATGCCAACATTCGCTCATAACAAATTATAAAATCTTTTGGATCTTTATCACCTAAACAGAGCAAATCAGTTAAAATTTGTCTACCAGTGTCGGCAACCCATTTAGAAACATTTTCATCTCGAAACATGTGATGAAATGCAAGTCGAATGCAATGAAGTTTTGCTAAATATTCATTATCACTTGCAACATGGACAAGTTCACTTCTTATTAAACGACATGGAATTGGATTTGTTTCCATTCCTTTTAATGTATTCATATAAAGTGGATTTTCAATTTGCACCTCATTTTCAGGCTCAAAATCTTCAAATTCACGCAAATCAGCAATTTGATCAAGTGCTGATGCAAATGATTCTGCTGAATCAAAATTTGGATCAAGTTGTTGATCAACTTCTGGTTGTGTACGAAAAAGGCAAGAACGTTCATCTAAGAAAAGTAATTCAGATTGTTCTTGTAAACCATAAGCGACTTCAAGTAAATTTTGAATTTCACGAAAAAATTCTGCATCTTCTGGATGTGATGTAGAATTGCCAAGTGAATGTGCTGCAAGTGCATCTTCCCAAATATTTATTACATCATCAAGTTTTTCCATGCCCATAACTCCAAGTTGTTGTGGTGTTAATGGAACTGATGAATGACTCGATGGTGCACCACCACGTGTTGAACCACTTGCATAGGATAAAACATCTGTTGTTGTATAAACTGATCCACCTGGTGAAATTGAACGACCTGAACGGACACTTGCTCTTGAATTTGCTACTGACATTGCATCTAAAAAATTATTTATTAATGACTCTAATTTGTGCTTTTGATTAAATTTTTATTACCATTTGGACTTCTTATGGAATTTCTTGTTCTTCTTCCACTAGTTGTACTATTGTATCCTCTTAATCTTGCATGTCTTGCTGGTCTAATTTTTCTACGACTAAGGTATGATGCTAAAATTCCTAATAATGCTACTCCTGTTGTTACTGATATCATCACCACCTTTAAATGAAAATTTAAATATTGTCATAATAAAATTTTGTTTCATAAATCACAAAATTCATCTTAACAAATTTAATAAAATTTTACCTTTTGTGATGTTGATACATTGGCTGGTAACAAATTAAAGTTGAACATTTTTCACTTTATTTGCAATCTTTCTTTTTCAAGAAAATTTCTAGAATTTTTTAGCCTTTTTATTTTTGTACAAATCGGTGTCAATTGGAAATATTTTGATGGAATTTTGAATGTTTATTTTTTATCTTATTATCTCCATTGCTTTATGCTTCTGTTTATCACTTGGCAGTTATGTAATCTAAAATGTTTTTAAGAAAGAATGTTTGTCAACTTATTTTTGTATAATTTGATCTTTTGGTTTGTTTTTATTTAGTCACATGTCCCATGCTGTAAGTTTTTTTGAAATTTTATTTTTTTTTTGTAACGAAAAAAAAATTGTTTTTGAATCAAAATTTAAAATAGGTTTTTTTTAATTTGAATTTTTATTTAATAATAATTTTTTGATTTTTTTTAAGTGAAAAAAAAAATTCACATTAGAATCAAAATATTTCATTTCGTTTTAGGATTAAAAAAATTATTTTTTAGTGGATTCGGCACTTGCATGAATACTTGACTGATAGTGACTTGACTTAATTCATGCAAGTTGACTTACAAAGAAATGTCTCTAATTCGGTCATTTTTCTTTGATTTCGTTGAAATTTTGCAAACTTAAGTATCATTGATTTTCATAAAAGTTTGCAAAGTTTTGACCAAGTTGAATAAATTTGAATGAAATAGAGAAATTTTTCTTAAGTCAACTTGCATGTATATAGTCAAGTCACTACCAGTCAAGTATGCATGCAAGTGCCAAACTATAAAATAATTAATAAAAATTATTCAAAGTTCATCATGAGCCAAAGTCAAACAACTAGGATTTCCCTTAAAATCTCCTTTATCTTCAAGTACAGCATGAGGTTCACATCTCCAAGGATCATTTGTATCTTCTTGCCATTTCTTCAATTTTTCTTCCATTTCATTTCTCAATTTTAGAAAATCTTTCTTATATGCCAAATTTTGTCTCTCTAAAATGTCTTTATTTAAATCATAAAGTTCAAATTCAGGTCGAATGTAATAATTTTTTAATGTTTTATACCATGGAATGCCCATTTTACTAATTGTTCTATTTAAAATATCTTGGAAAGTCCATGAGACATAAAAGTCTTGATCAATTGGAAATTTCGATTCATAATATAAATTATGAATTAATTTGTAGCGTTTGTTTCGTATGACACGCATTGGATAAGCCATTGTGACTTCATGAAAGTTATGACTACCAAAAACAGCTGTTGTATCATCATTCGGTGGATCATGATCAAGTAGTGACAGCAAAGATTTTCCAGTTAAACTTGTAACTTCATTTTCATCTAAATTTTGTTGGGGAATGTCAAACCAATCAAGAAAAGTTGGAAGCAAATCAAGATGCGAAGTTAAAGCATAAGTAGCTTCATGCCAACGTTTTTTATCAGGTGAAGACATTAAAAGTGGAACATTCATGCCTGGTTCATAAAAATTTGTTCTTCCGCTTGGAAAAGGCGGGCCATTATCACTCGTGTATATCACTAAAGTATCTCGATTTCTTCCAGCACTTTCAAGTTCCTTCAAAACAAGTCCAATGCCTTGATCTAATCTTGAAATTGTGGTATATTGTGCTGCAATGTCTCTTCTTGCTGGTTCTGTATCTTGAATGTAATAAGGAAGTTGAACTTGTTCCCATTGATAATAAATTGGATGCCAATCTTCAATTATTCCCATCCCTTCTTCACCACTACCAAATCTTTCACAAAATGGACCAAATTGTGGTGTTACATGGCCACAACGATGTGGATCATGAAAGGCAACCATCAAGAAAAATTGTGAATCACTTGAATTTTTTAAAAATTCTCGTACAAGTAGTTTTATTTTTGTTATATTTCGACCAACTTGATTTATTGAATGTTGCTCTTCAGTTGCTTCAAAATCAAATTTGAAAGCTTCTGATGGTCCAACATGTTTCTTTCCTATCAAACCAGTTTTGATATTATGATTTTTGAGAATTTTCGGCAATGATTGAATGTTATCAAAGGAATTGAAATGATTTTCAGCATTGTGTAAGCCATACATGCCATTTTGATGAATTGGTTGACCAGTTAGAATTGCTGAACGACTTGGTGAACATGAACTGACACTGACAAATGCTTTTTCAAAAAGTAGTGAACGGCGAGCGAGAGCATCAATGTTTGGTGTTTGAACTATTTTATTGAGATATGCACCTATCTCGAAACCTGCATCATCCGCTATAGTGAAATGGTAAAAATAGACCTGAATGTTAGTAAAGTTTTCATTGTGCAGTTTGTGTACAATTTTTATTTAACTTGAATCAAATTTTTACTTGGATTGATTCTATTTTACTTGACTAATTTTATTTTTGACTTGACTTGATTCTAATTTACTTGAATTGTTTTTATTTTGCTTGACTTGAATTTTTAAATTAGAAAATTATTAATTAAAAGTTCGACCTTAAATTATTTTTAACAACCTGCATTTTGCTCAGATGAAAATAAATAAATTTTAATGATCAACCCTTTGAACTTTAATTGCTGTTTACATGTACATGATCGATCATTCAACTTTACTTTCACTTAAAATTTATGTAATCGTTTTTGTTTTAACTTTTCTTACCTAATAAAAAGAGAACATTTGGTTTTTTTGGTTTATCACATGAAATTAATGAAAAATTTAATGCACTTATAAGAATCAAAACAGCTAATTTAAAAATGATCATATTTTTTTTGTTTTGATTTAAAATGAAGTCAATGAACTTTAATGAATTGTTTTTGAATGAAAAATTTGATTTTAGACTTTCATTTATTTATTTTTTCGTAATGATTTGATAATATTTTTAAAATTTTTCTCAAAATGACTTAAGTGAGACCTAAATTTATAAGCTTTAACAATTTTTTTATTTTATTTTCTTAAGAGCAAAATTTATGAACCGATCAAGAAATACGGGGCAGCTAACTCGGATGCTGTAAAAAGAATATTTCAAAATTTAACCAAAATAGCTTTATTAATTTTAAACGTTCAAAAAAGTTTTTCAATCCTGATTTAAATATTGATAATGAATTTTTTTATTTTGAATAAAAATTTTAAAAAAATATGACAAAAAATTACTTTTGTAATTTTAATCTAGCAGTAATTGAATTAGATGAGATAAAATTAAAATTGTCACAAGAAAACATAAAGTTTTAAGATTCAAACAATAAAAAGAATGTCAAGCCTTTTCATGTCAAAATGCATAAAGGAATATTTTAAAATTCATTTGTATCAAATCGAATTTGACGGCATAAAACAGTCTATAACTGGGTTCAAATGATAAATAATTTTCAACCACTTGTTGAATTCTTTTCATTTTCAAAAACCTAGAAATTTTTCTGCCTATTGTTTTTATTTATTGTTTCAATAAAATATAATTTTCGAAATTAGTTTCCATAAAAGTGAAATTTTTCGACTCGAGCTCATTTGCATTTTGGCATCTGATCGGAATAGTTGAAAAAATTAAAAAGGAAAAGTGTGAGACATAGAAAATAGAGAATTGAGGTTAATTGATGGATAGAAGGAAAATCAATTTCAAGGACAAAAATTTTATTGATGAAGTGCTTTAAAGTGAAATTTTTTTGCAGTATTACAAAATTTGTAGTGAATAAAAATTAAGATAGAGTCAAAAAATCAATAAATTAAAAATTAATAAAGAATTTAAAAAATTTCTATTACACAATATAAAGTGAAAAAAAAAACACAAAAAACGTTGATCATTAAAATTTATTTCATAATCAATAATATAGAAAAATCTGGAATAAAATTACAAAATAAAAATAATTTAAAATCTATGCTTTAATTTTGAGTATTGCTAATTTTAAATTATAAAAGACGAGTAGTTTTATATTATAGTGCTTGAATAGTTATGAATGATATAAAATTTTATTCTTCACGGTGATCTATCAAATCGCATGGATCAATTGAAATGTTAAAATGGATTACTTTGATGGAAAAACTGAATATGACTATGAGTGAGTGGTAGAAAAAAATAATTTTTAATCTTCTATGGAAGCATTTTGCATTAATTTTTTGACCCATTTGACTTTGTAAATTTTTAAAAAAAAATTTAAAATTCATTTTCTTGGTTTTAATAATTAATTATTTTAACTTAAAATAATTTTATTCTTGAAAATTTTTCAAAATTTAAAAAAAATCAGTAATAAACAAACTCTAACAAAAAATTTGTCAATTTATTGAATTTTACAAAAAAATTTTTTGATTTTTAAATTCATCTTCTTGGTTTAATTTATCAAGAGTCTTTTTCCCTTGGTATTAACTTTAGAAAGATTTTTAGTAAAAACTAAATTAAAAGTGAAATTATGCAAAAGGTGTAACAAAAAAAAACCTGAGCTGAAAATATAATTAAACAAAGACTGTGACAAATATCAAAAAAATTAACAAAAAATATATTTTGAAAGCTTTTTACAAAAGTTTTGTGTTTAATTTATAAGCTTTAATAAAAATTTAAGTATCGTATTTAAAAAAATAAGTTCCTGCCATAAAAAGAATTTTTTAATAATTTTTTGGACATTTCATAGCAAATTTACAAGAATTACAAATTCAGTATGGCAAAAAATTACTAACAAAGTGTTCAATTATGATTAATCTTTTGAATTGGTCTCAACAGTCTTGTAGTCACCTAGTGACATGAAAATTAAAGGAGGAAAATCTTCACTTATCTTCGTGTCCAAGCTTTAACTAATGCTTGATGCAATGAATAAGATTAAAATTTTTTAACCATTTTGTTCATATCTACATTTGAAAATTTTATATTTTTCTTACTGTCAAGTTTAATTTGGTTTTTGTTATTTCAATCCAAAGAAATTTCTTGAAAAAAAGTTTAAGAGTAAAAATTCAATGTGAGACCATGAAACAGTTTTTTCTCTCTAAATCGATTTCTTCAAAATAAAAACAAAAATTTGCAATTTCAATTGAGAATGAGTGAGAGAGAAAAAATATCCATAATTAAATTTCCATCGACATGTATTTTCTATGCTTACACATATGTTTTATGATGTCATTGTCGAATTGTTTAAAAAAAATTTTCTTTTCGTTTCATTGAAAAAAATTTTTTTATTGATTTTTATTTGAAAAGGGAAGAACCAAATTTAAAATTAAAATTTTTCTTAAAATTTTGAAATTTAATAATTAAAAATTTTACAAAATATAATTTTAACAAAAAATATCAGAATTTTAATTTTTAACCATAAACTTTTCCCACAAACCTTTCATTCTGTCTCACTCAAAAGTTGTTAGTGTCAAATAATCATTTGTTTGTCTGGCATCGAAAATTCAATATCAAAAATAGTATAAAAAATATTTTTTGCTGTCTATTTGCAGCGAAAATCAATATTGATCGACCTTTTACTCACATTTTTAAATAACTTGCACTTTTATTTTATTGCACTTGAGAAATTTTTATTTGTTATTGAATTTTTAATTTTTACTTCACAGATCATTACCAAAATTAAGCACACAAGATACTGAAGAAGATGGAGAGAAAAAAGTTAATTATTTTGAGCCTATTCCTCATGACCATAGCTTATGTGAACGTGTCGTGATTAATGTAAGTTTTTTACTAATAATTTTATTAATTTTTAAATAAGATTCGGACTTACACGCATACTTGACTTTAAACTTGACTAAACGCATGCAAGTTGACTTACAAAAAAGTTTCTCTACTTCATTCAAAATTTTATTTGATTCGATATAAACTTTGCAAACTTAAGAACCATTAACTTTACAATACAATTTTGCAAAGTTTTGATCAAATTGAATAAATTTTGAATGAAATAAGAGAAATTTTTTATAAGTCAACTTGCAAGCAAAAAGTCAAGTATACATGCAAGTCATTTAGTCACAAAAATTAAAAATTAAACAATAAAGCTAACTTTTTAAATTTCTTTAAAGGTTGCCGGACAAAAATTTGAAACACAATTGCGTACTCTTAATCAATTTCCTGATTCACTTCTTGGTGATCCAAATAGAAGAATTCGTTACTTTGATCCATTACGAAATGAATATTTTTTTGATAGAAATCGACCGAGTTTTGATGCCATTTTGTATTATTATCAAAGCGGTAAGAAAAATTTTTTTTTTTTGAATATTTGAAATAATTTTTATATTTTAAGGTGGAAGACTGCGCCGTCCTGTTAATGTTCCTTTAGATACATTTAGTGAAGAATTAACTTTTTATGAGTTAGGAGACATAGCTATAAATAAATTTAGGTAAAATTCTATGAAATTTAGAATATGAACATGTAAATAATCGCATGAAAAATCTTAGATCATCAACTTGACCAAAAATATGCATGCAAGTCAGAATCTTAAAAAATTATAAAATATTTTAAATTATTTTAGGCAAGATGAAGGTTTTGTGAAAGAAGAAGAATACACAATGCCAGAAAATGAAATACAGAAGAAAATTTGGTGTCTATTTGAGCATCCTGATAGTTCTTTTGCAGCTCGAGCTGTTGCCATCGTCAGTGTTCTTGTCATTCTTTCCTCCATTGTTATTTTTTGCTTAGAGACAATGCCTAAATTTAAGCACTATAAGGTAAGTTTTAAATAATTTTTTTCTGCTTGATTTGAATGAGAAAAAATTAACTTTGAAGGAAATTTTTTCCTTATAATTTCAATTTTCTTTTAGGTGAAATTTTATTTTATGAAAAATTTCAAAAGTTGCAAACTCTTTCAAAAAATTCTCTAAAAATATTCAAAATTCAATTGAATAAAATAATTTAAAATTTACAATTTTGATTATTTTTTTCTGTTTTAGATTCAAGCTGTCAATACATTTGGATCATTTATGAAAAGTACATCAATTGAAGAAGATGAAGTTCCAAACCTTGTCGATCCATTTTTCATAATTGAAACTCTTTGCATTGTTTGGTTCACTATTGAATATTTAGTAAGGTATGCAAAATTTAATTTTTAAACTTTTTCTTTATTCAAGTTTTTAAATCAAAAATTTCAAAGACTGAATCAGGGCAAAATTTACTTTGAAAGAAATTCAGATTATGAAAAAAATTGAAGAAAATTTGAGACACATTGAATAGAAATTTTTGAGTCCAATGTGAATATATTGGTCTTCAATTCCTTTCAATGCATCATTTTTGGCTCAAATATTTTATTTAATTTTTTTATTAATTTTGTAATTTTTTAGATTATTATCATGTCCAGAAAAATGGAATTTTATTCGTGATATGATGAATATAATTGACATTATTGCAATTGTTCCCTATTTTATAACACTTGGTACTGTTTTGGCAGAAGAGGAAAATTTATTAAATTTACCATTAGTAAGTTAAATTTTCTACTGTAAAAAAAGTTATGTGTCTTAAATATTTTATTTTTAGTCACCTGTTAGTGCACAAGACAAACTCACAAATCAAGCAATGTCTTTGGCTATCTTTCGAGTTATTCGTCTCGTTCGTGTATTTCGTATTTTTAAACTTTCAAGACATTCCAAAGGATTACAAATTCTTGGCAAAACTTTAAAAGCTTCAATGAGAGAATTGGGACTTTTGATTTTCTTCCTTTTTATAAGTAAAAAATATTTTTATCTTCAAAATATCTCAAATAATTTGATTTAATTTAATTTTAAGGTGTTGTTTTATTTTCATCTGCTGTTTATTTTGCTGAAGCTGGAAGTGAAAGTTCGCAATTTAAATCTATACCAGATTCTTTTTGGTGGGCTGTTGTGACAATTACAACAGTCGGTTATGGTGATATGGCACCAATTGGACCTTTAGGAAAAATTGTTGGAGCACTTTGTGCTATTGCTGGTGTGTTGACGATTTCTTTACCAGTGCCTGTCATCGTTAGCAATTTTACATACTTTTATCATCTTGAAACTGACCAAGAAGATATGCAAAGTCAAAATTTTAATCATGTCACTAGTTGTTCTTATTTACCTGGTCCACTTGGTGAGTTTTAGAACATTTCTTTTCTATTAATTTTAGAACTATTATTTTCTTAAAATTAGTATTTTTTGTTCATTCAGTTTTGTTTAAATTAATCTATTTCTTTTTATTATGAAACCTAATCATTATTTTTAAGCTATGGCTAAAATTTTGTAAATTAATAAAGAAAAATCTCAAATAACTTAAAAAATTCAAGTCAAGACTTGCGATCAAGTGATCAAAATTGTGTCAAGTTAGAAAATCATTAACATAAAGTCAAATCAAGTATGAATTTCAAGTCAAGTTATTATTATATCAATTGTCGAAGTCAAGTATAAATTAGTCAAGTTGTTTAAATCAAGCAAGTAAGAAGCGCCAAGTCAAATAGAATAAATCAGATCAAGTTAAAGAATTTTTTTCTAAAAATAATAAAAATGGCTTCATATCAAAGTTAATAAGTATGTTGGAAAATCTTTTATGAAATTTGTTAAAAAATTCTTTTTAAAAATTATTAAAAAACGATAATGAAAAAAAGAAAACATTTTCTTAATTGACTTCAATTTAACATTCATTAAAATTATTTTTATTGAGTTTCACTAAATAAATTGCTGATCAATCATACATTAAACTGATATTTTAAATTTTTTGAAATTTTTCATACAGTAAACAAAATAAGAAATGATACACAAAGTCTTCAAACACCATCAGAGACAGACACAATGGAAACAACATCAGGTGTTGAAAGTTGTCATATGCAATTACTGCCACTTCTTAAAAATTACTCAGATAAAGTAGAACTTACAAATACAGATGAAAAGACAGACACAAAAGAATATCCAAATGAAATTAAAGACATTGATGAAAGTGACATTGAAGATTCAACATTGCGATGCATAAATGAAACTGATGTCTAGATGGATTGAGAAAAATATAGATGAAAAAAGTTGCCTTTAGAATGAAATGAAGAAATTTAGTTGATGACAGCTAATTCTGCCTATTTTAGAATTTAAAATTTTAAGAATTTGAACTATTGTAGAAAAGTTAAAAAATAAAATCTCAATAAAGTCAAAATTAATGAGAAAAATAGTTTTGCTCTTTTTCTATAATTTGAAGGATAAAAAGATTACAGAAGTAAACAAGTGTTGGCAATTTTGAAGCATTTCAAAAAATATAATTGAAATTTTCATTTTAAATGTGCTACAAAACGATATATGTTGTGTTGTGTTGTTTCATGTGACATGTTAATGAAAGTTTATTTTGTAGTTTTCTCAGAGTCTATGCATATAATCAAGTATAAATCATATAGTTAAATGAAGAATTGAATAATGAATAACATCCAACTCATTTGAGACATTTATATATGAAATAAATTTTTATGCACAATATCACTTAGAAACTAGCGAACCTATATGTGAAAATTTACAAAATTGTATCTTGGAAAAATTTCGTTTTCTTCTTTTTATCTATAATAATGCATTGAACTAGGTATAAACATATACAGTAAAATCCAGAATTATTTAGAAGATAATATTTAGTAGTTTTGACATTTACGCTTGATTTGTAGAGGTATAAAATATTTTCTTCTAGGTGATACTAGCGCATATAAAACGAACACAAAAAAAAATCAAATTACACAATCTTTGATATGATTTGTTGCATTAACAAATGAAAGTATATAAACAACCTAAAATAATCACTATTAATTTATTCTTTATTCAATATTTCAAAAGAAAACAGCTCAACTGAAAATTGTATTGCAAAAACGTTGCTAAAAATGGGACAAAGACACGGTCATCATCATCATCATCACCATAATCAACAACCTATACATCATCATCCACCACATAATAATTCTGGATACCATCATGGACCAGTTTGTGAACCTTCTTCTGCACAGCAAATTATTGTTCATAATCCAGGACGACATACACCGGCACATCATGGACCAGCATATCCTGGAACACATCATGGACATCTTCAAATAGATCCTTATGGAAATTACAGAAGATACTAAAAATAATTTTGGAAGAAAAATTTAAATTATTTATTTTAGAAATTGTTGACCATAAAATTTAATAATAATTTGCTTATCAGTTTTTAATTCAGTATGAACAATTTGAAAATTTTTTTGAATTTTTTATTTAAATTTTTAAAAAAATTAAGAAATTTTGTTAAAACTAAAAAACATACTGTATTGAAATTTAAAATATCAATGTAAAAAAATGAAAGTAAAAATTTAACAGAAAATCATATAAAAATTCTAATTTAAACAGAAAAATTTAGAGTCAGTATTCCAATATTTGGTGTAATTTCTTTAGATTCATATGAAAACTTAAGCCTAAAATTTTCCAAACGTAAATAATGATTTCAATCAGGCCAATAATGAGTAATTGATTTTTTATTCTAGTTCTTTTGAAGCGTGTTTTTCCATAAATTGCGTTTAGAGTTTACAAAAATTGGCAAATAAAATGATAAGAAAGATAACAAAAAATCGCAAAAATATGAAATATCAAAATTACCAAATCAGTCATTTCTGATATGTCGATTTAGTAACATTGAGATTTTTCTAGCCATGTAATTTGGTTCAAAACATTATTTTTTTTTAAAAATTTCCATAATTGAATTGAAAACAAAGAATTGAATTTTTAAACATACTAACCAAAGAGTTTTAGTTTCAAATTTTAAACATTTTATTGACTGTGAAACTTAAATTAATTTTTTACATTGTATTTTAAAAATTATACCTGAAAATAATTATTGACGGTCTTAAAAATATTTTAATTTAAAAATGTGTCATTTAAACTTGATTTTGTGAAATAATTACAGTGAAAATTAAAGAATACACAAAAACAAGAACTTGAATCAGTCAACACTTTGAAATGACTTGACTTTATTTTATTACTTGATTAAATATAGTCAAGTTATATCACTTGACTTAAATATAGTCAAGTTATATTGTTTTCATGTTTATCTTTATTTATTTTATTCAGTTTTAAACCATACAGTAAAGTAAAGTTTTAATTGAAAGATAGTATGCAAGTGATAAAAAGCATTTATATCAGCAGAAAAGGAATTTATGATTATATATTTAAATTTTCGAGTGCATCTAGTTGTGAAAGTTGTCAAAATTGTGTCTTGGGAAACGACATGTTGCATCATTAAAATGAAAGTATATAAACGATCATAAATAGTCACTAACTAATCATTCTTAATTTAATCTTACAAAATAAAACAACTTTAATAAAAATGGGTCAAAGCAACGGGCATCATCATCACCATCATCATCAACCTGTACATCATCCATCACATAATCCTGGACATCATGCACCACTGAACCATCATTCTTCAACTCATCACATTGTAGTCCATCATCCTCCAGGACATCATGGACCAACACATCATGGAACACAACATGGTCATCACACAACATCGAATCATCATGGAAAACATGGAAGACGTTGAAAATAATTTTGTGAAATTTTAAATTATTTGTATTAAAAATTGTCGATCACAGAAATAAATGAAAATTTATTGATTATTTTTCTTATCAGTGCTTCAATAAAAATAGTAAAATGAATGAATCATATTCAGCCTCGATTTAATGTGAGTTTCAATAAAAACTGATAACAAAATTCAAAATAAAAAGTTCAAGATTTATTTTTTGTGCATGACAGATTTGCATGCAAAAATGTAATATTTCTCTATTCTTTACTGTCTTGATGATTATTCATTAATGACTTTAAAACAATTAAAATAAAAGTCAATTTATTATTTGAAAAAAACTTTGTTGTCAACAAATTAATTTTCAGATCAACTTCATGAACTGTTTTGGAATTAAAATTTCATTGAATATTTTAAAAATGAGAATTTTAAGCAGTTTATTTGAGAAGCATTTCATAGAAAGCTTACGACATTAAATGAAATAAAAATAAATAAAGTGAAAAGTCGAGAATGTTTAACCGATAATTTTTTTCGTATTAATTGTTTTGATGACTCATCTTCAATTTAATTTCATAATGATGACGCAAACTTTCTTTGTTTTATTTCTGATTTTATAGAATTCTTTATATTAAAAAATGCTCATGAGGTTATCAAGAAATCATTTACAAAAAAATTAAAAATAAGGTTTCGGTACTGCATGTATACTTGACTGGTATAAATAAAATTTGAATAAACTAGAGAATATTTTTCTGAGGCAACTTGCATGAATACTTGACTGGCACTTGCATAGAAACTTGACTAAATGAATGCAAGTTGACTTATACAAAATGACTCTAATTCATTAAACTTCACATATTTGTATCAAACCCTATAATTTTTGTGTTTGTTAAGTTTAAACAAAATTAAACAAGTTTTGAATGAATTGAAGACATTTTTTTAAAAGTCAACTTGCATGCATTTAGTCAAGTTATTATGTACATTACAGTCAAGTATGCATGCAAATGCCGAATTTTATTGAAAAATCATACAATTTTATTCATCTTCTTTTCAATTTAGACATAAAATTTAAAAAATTTCTAAGTCAATACAAAATTTTTATTAAAAATATTCCAAATGTTTCATATAAAAATTTATATTTATTTCTATAAGTAAAAAAAATTCATCAAAATTTGTGCAAAAATTTCCATTAAAAACTTTTTTGTCCATCAATTTCCTTTTAACCTGTCATTAACAGAATTAATAACTGTATCAACATGGAATGTGACATCTTTTGTGTCCTTTCCTAAAATATTCAGTTCAATTATTGCCTATTGAAAAATAAAAAAAATTAATAGTTTTGTTTTTAAGAAGTTGATGACGGTTTTTAAAATGATTGCCAATAGTAAGATTTTTTTGTCATTTGCTTTCAATTTTGGTTGTTATTAAAAATATTTTTGAATTTATTTTACGAGTATAGTCATTATTGGCAGCATACTGCTGACAAATTGTCACTTATTAAATCTAAATTAATAATTTTTTACTCACATGATAAAATCCACTAGTAAGAAAATTCCAAAACGGATGATCAGCAACAGTTGCATTTTTAGCAGTCCATGAAGTATAAGGACAACCATGAAATTCAGGAAAAGACTTTTTAACAATTTCCATAACTTTTTTAATCAAATTATTATCAGTTGATGAACTTATTGTGTAACAAAGTTCAAATTTTGGTGTTTGTAAAACTTTTTTAAAATCATCATTGTCTGATCTTTTGTAATTCAATTTTACTTCAATAAAAACTTTATTTAATGGTTGTGTAAATCCTAAATAAAGATTTATTGTTGGTACTCGACGATTCCAAATTTTGAAATAACAAGTTGAATTTTTGTAAAGAAATTTTTCTAAAAATTGGTCAGTGTAATTGCAATAGAAATTTGTAATTTTAAAAATTGTTGCTTTTGCAGTCTTCTTTTGAATTGCACAATTTTTGTGTGTAATAAAAGTTAGTATAAAGAAATATGCTACTATTTGGTTGAATTTCATACTTAAAATGAAAAGAATTTAAAATTTTAAAAATTGTTTTATAATTTTCTGTTATTTGAAGTTGAAATTAAATAATTTCTGATAAAAATGACCAAGTTTTTAAAAAATATGTAATTATTTTTTTAAATTTGTAGTCAAAATTGTAAATGCGAATTAGAAACAGAGTTAGCAAACACTGACCGGTTATAAGTTAAAATTAACTGTGAAGCTCATCAGTGTCTTGTCGCAGACTCGTTTAGCGCTCACTTTCATGAACATTTTGCACATATAAGACCAATTAAAATAAGGAAATTTAGAAATTTGTTTTATTGTGTTTGAAATTCTCTTCTCACACACAATAAAATTGATGAAAACAATAAAGCAAAAGATAAAATTTTGAAAACCAGCAAATTTGTATAAAAGTCAATGATTCTTTAATTTTATTATATATTTTAGTTGAATTGAATTCATTCTGAATAAATTATAGACATTTTTATGTAAGTCAACTTGAAATCAACTTGACAAAAAATTATAAATGTGTGTAATTATTTGTTATTTATTTGACAGTCAAGTTACGATTTTCAAAATCTGTTTCATTTTAATCTGATGACTTTTTTCTAAATCGATCTTTTAAAGTAAATTCCAACATGACATAAATATCAGGAACATCTGTAGTCAAAATTCCAAGTTCAATTGTTATCTAAACAAATAAAAAAAAATTATAGATTTTTAGAAAAAACTAAAGTTTTTTTAATTACCTGATAATTTCCACTTGGTACTAAATTCATTATTTCATGATTTGGAAGTGTAACATTATAAAAAATAATTGAAGTAAAAGGACATTCATGTAGAAACCCAGGAATAGCTTTGTTAATAAAATCAATAAGTTGCTTAACCAACGTGTTACTTGTTGAAGATTTAAGAACTTGACAAACTTCAAATTTTGGTGCTGATAAAACTTTACGAAATGTATTTGAATTTCCTTTGTAAAAAAGATTTAACCAAACCTAAAATAATCTAAATAAATCAAAAAATTCAAAATTTGTTAAATTTAATTTTACATAAATTTTTGTTATTGGTTTTTTTAATATCGCATAAAGATTCAGAGTTTGATAACGACGATTCCAATTTTTAATATAAAATGAAAAATTATTGTATACAATTTGTTCCTTGATATCTTCACTAATATTATAATAAAGTTTTTCAATTTTCAAAACTTCGGAATCAATTTTTTTCTTGTTTACTGATAATTGAAAAGATGAATAAATATTTAATATTAGAAAAAATAAAAAAATTTCTATGAATTTCATAACTGAAGTTGAATTGTTGTAGTAAAAACATAAAAGACAAGTTTATTGTTGAAATAAAATTTTAGAACGGAAATCTGGAAATTATTTTTATTTATCATCTTGAATAATTATCTAAATGAGAGGAAAACAAAGTTTTAAAAAATTTTAAAAGGCAAGTTAACATTTTTTAATACGAATGACTGATTTTTGTTTATTTTCACAGAAAATTTAAACTTTACGTTTATTTGATTTTTTCCGAACAAAAAGTTTCACTTTCAGCATTTTTGACAAAGACATTTTTGCTAAAAAAAATTGAAACATTTTTAAAAATTAACCTCCAAGTCGATCTTTGATTGTATTGAGTATATATTCAATAGTAACATAAACATCTGGTTCTTCATTATTTAAAAATCCAAAGTCCATTGTCAACTACAAAAAATTTCAAATAAAAATTTTAACTTTGATAAATTTTTTATAGAAACCTGAAAATTTCCACTTGGTAAAATTGTCAATAATTCATGATTTTTTAAAGTCACATTATAAACTTCAATTGAAATATAAGGACATTCATGAATCAGTCCTGGAACTGTTTGACTTAAAAAATTTAGAAAATTTTTTAAAAGTAAATTTGTTGTTGATGATTTTAGCAATGAACAAGCTTCAAATTTTGGAACAAATAAAACTTTTCGATATTTTTCATCATTTGATTTGTAATAAAGATTTAACCAAACCTAAAAAAAATATCAGAAATAATTACATGGAAAAATCTAATAATTCTTTGTTAATTTTTTAAAAATGAAAAAAAAAATATTTAGAAATTTTAGATTTTTTTTTTCATTTTAATGGTTTTTTATAGAAATCATACGTTAAATACTAACAAACACTTTTGTGACTGGTTTTTTAGCAAAAACATAAAGATTTACTGTTGGATTTCGACGATTCCAAGATTTTAGAAAAAATGAAAAATTTCTATGAATGACTTTTTCATAAACTTCTTCACTAATGTTGTATGTAATTTTTTGAAGCTTAAGAACATCATTTTCAACAATTTTCTTTGCTGATAAAAAAGAAATAAAAAATAAAGGAAGAATAAAAATTACTTTTATGTTCATTGCTGAACAGAACTGAAAAGTTTATTTTTCATGTTATAAAAATCATTCAAATTGAGGAAGTTGAAAATTTAATAATTACAGAAAACTTTGCAATTAAGTCAGTTTATTTCCTCAATAAGAATAAAATGATACTGAAAGTGTCCAACATAGGACGGATTAAATTAGTGCATTTTCTGGTACCCAGATCAGTTTATGTTGACAAATAAGATAATTATTAAATTCGTTTATAAAATAAATTTTTCGTATACTCATCCAAGTCGATCTTTGATTGTATTGAGAATAAATTCAACTGTTATAAAAAAATCTGGCTCTTCGCTTTTTAAAAATCCGTAATCCATTTTCAACTATAAAATTTTCAATTAAAATTTTAGTTTTTATAAATTTTTTTTATACAAACTTGAAAGTTTCCACTTGGTAAAATTGTAAATAATTCATGATTTTTAAAAGTCAAATTGTAAACTTCAACAGAAATGTAAGGGCATTCGTGAACTAATCCTGGTCTTGTTTGATTGAAAACATCAATAATTTGTTTCACAAGTATATTATTTATCGATGATTTTAGCACTGAACAAAATTCTAATTTTGGAACAAATAAAACTTTTCGATATTTTTCATTATTAGATTTGTAATAAAGATTAAGCCAAATCTAGAAAGAAAAAATTTGAAATTTTTTTTGTACAATTAAAAAGTAAGAAATTATTTTTTCTATAAATTCATTGCATGAAAAAAATTAAATTTTCTTTTTAAAATGAAAAAAAAATGTTGTTTTCATTTTAGTCATTTTTTGATAAAATTCTTGCTTTTTGCAAAAAATACTAACAAATACTTGATTGATTGGCATTTTAGCAAAAAAATAAAAATTTAATGTTGGACTTCGACGATTCCAAGATTTTAAAAACATTGAAGCATTTCTATAAAAGATTTTTTCATAAACTTCTTCACTAATGTTGTATGAAACCTTTTGAAGCTTAACAACTTCATTTTCAAAACTTTTCTTTGCTAATAAAAAAGAAATAAAAATTAATAAAAAAATTAAAACAACTTTTATGTTCATTGTTGAGTAAAGTTGAAATATTTAATAAGTTTGATGTTGTAAAAAAAGTTTAAAAATTTTCAAATTGAGGAAGTTGAAATTTTAATAATTATAAAACAATTTTTAAAATAAAATTTGATTTTTGATAAATAAAAACTGCTATTTTGCTGATTGAATTAATTTTATTTTTGTTTCATTATTTTGAAAGAATTTCGGATTAATTCTAGTTAACAAGAAATTCTTCCTTAAATAAAATTAAAAATATTTTAAAAATTATCAAAATTTTATTTATTAAATTAAATTTTCACTCTCAAAATTCTCATCTTGATCAATTTCGGCTTCTTTCAGTAAATTTGGATCATTTTTGTAATGTTCCATTTTGTGATCTTTAAGTTGCTTGAATTTTGCAAAACCTTGTGAGCACATTGTACATAAATAGACGTTTGGTCCAAGATGAATTTTCAGATGCTTCATGAGATCATTTGATTGAGCGTAAGCTTTTTCACAATAGTTGCACTGTAAGCAGAAAATTTTTATTAAATTTTGTTAAGAAAATTAAAGTAGGGAGAGTTTTGGTTAAGTTTACTAAACTGACATTTCATTTAATGGTTGATCAAAAGCTACTTTACGATCATTTAATCAATAAGGTCAAATTTTCTTAGACAATTAATCCAAAAATATAAAAAAAAATCTAGGACTATACGCGTAGTGCTTTTTGTATGCTTTTTTTTTTTGAGTATTTAGGCGCTTATTTGCGTTTTTTTTTTTGCTTTTTATACTCTTTTTTTGCGCTTTTTTGAGCTTTCTTGAGCATCCTTGCTTTTTGAGCTTTTTTAGGCTTTTTTGCGCGTTTATGTAATTTTTGAGCTACGTGAATAAACCTTGAAGAAAATTTAAAAAGTTATTACCTTATAAGGCTTTTCCAAAGTATGAATTCTCAAATGTCTTTTCAATGGTCCTGATGCAATAAATTTCATTGTACAATATTTGCATGCATAAGCTTTTTCATTTTTATGAATTTTCAAATGAACATTTAAGGTTTGCATTTTTGTGAATCTCGCAGAACAAATGTCACATTTAAATTTTTTCTCATTTGTATGTGTCGTAATGTGAGACTCAAGACCTGATTTATTTGCGAATCTTCCAGGACATAAATTACATGCAAAAGTTTTAATTCCAATGTGTCGGAAAAGATGCTTTTTAAGATATTCAATTTCTGAAAATTTCTTATCACAAAGGTCACATTGAAAGCATTTTACAGCACTTTCATTATGAGTTGCTTGATGAAGTTTCAATTTGTGAGCTTTAATAAAAGATTTTCCACAATTTGGATATTCACAGGAAAAAGGTTTAAAACCTTGATGTCGCAGCATGTGATCAATAAAATCTTCACCAAATCCAAATCTTTTTCCACAATATGTGCATTCATTTGTTGCATTTTCACTATGTAATTTTGAATGTCTTATGACATTTGCTAATTTTGGATAAATTCGAGAACATAAACGACATGTAATTTGTGAATTTTCATCAAAATCTTCTCGATGTCCTCGCATATGGTCATTGCATTCATCGTATGATGGTAATTGAGCTAAACAGATGACACAAGTAAATGTGTGACCCTAAAAAAACAAGAAATGGAAAAAATCTAAATTGATTAGGATTTTTCAAAAATTTTAAACAAATTACTAATTTTTTTAAAAAATTTTTGAATTTTATGAAAAAAATTTAATCTTAAAAAAATTTAAAATTTTTTTTCTCATTATAAAAATTTAAAAAAAAATTTCTAAAGCTTTCAAAAAAATTTTAAATTTTTGAAACATTCAAAAAAATAAAAAAGTTTTAAAATTTTTTTTGAAATTTTTTAAAAATTTTTTTTTGAAATTAAAATTTTTGAAAAATTCTAAAATTTATTTAATTTTTGTTCAAAAAGTTCAATTTTTAAAAACTTACCTTTGGATGTTGAATTTTCGACTTTTCAAATTCATCAGTATGCAAAAATTGATGCCTTTCAAGTTTCACTTTATCACGAAATCGTTGTGGACATTCATTACATGCAACAGGTCGATCTTGATTGACACCAGCATATCTATTTTTTTTATCATGAACTGACATATGTCTTTGTAATTTTGATGGTGTTTCAACTCTTTTTCCACATTCAGGACATTCATGTTTATAAATTTTAGGTGCCATTTTTGGCAATTCTGAAGGATCAAGCAAATCTTTATGAACTAAAAAATGTCGACGAAGTTTCCAAGGTGATGTAAACATTTTATTGCAAATGTGACATTCATATTTCCGACCACCACTTGATGGTGCTGAAATTGGCTTTGTTTCAACTTCCGTCACTTGGTGTGAATTTATGACATGCAAAGCCAATTTTTCAGACGATTCAAAAACATTTTGGCAAATCGGACAAGAAAAAATTTCAAGTTCTGGTTGAGCTTCATTAAAATTTTCTTCACTTTGTGTTTCAAAATTTTCATTTTGGATTTCTGATTCTTTTAACGATTGAATTTCAGTTTCTGAATTATGACAGAGTTCACGAAAATCAAATGCTCGCATTGTAATTTCTTTACATTGTTCACAAATTGATTGTGGAAATCCTGAAAAATAAAATTTTATTTAAAGTTTCTTAGTTAATTTTTTTTTATTTTACCATCATCAAGTGAGAATGAAAGACCTATGTAATTTATAAAAATTAATTTTTAAATTCAAAAGAATTGAAATTTTTACTTACCTGTAATAATTGATAAAATTTCATAAAGTTCTAAATTTTTATAGAAACATTCAAAAATGTTATCGAGATCTTCAGTAAAATTCATGCAACAACGGCAGCAGTCATTTATTTCAACATATGACACTTCCATCAGAAAATTGTTTTATTTTTTAATAATTTTTATTCTTAAAATTGAAAAATTCTAAAATTTTATTTTGTTTATGTTTACAAAAATATTTTGAAATCCTTTGAAGAAATAAAATGTGAAGACGGCTTAAATGAGAATTTTTTTATTTGAGAAATTCAAAGCAGTATTTACTTATAAATAATGAATGTCTGCCGATTTTTTTAAAAGTATTTAAAATATTTGAAATATTTTAAACTTTATGCTATCAATTTTTATTTATTTTATTAAATTTTTTTTTTCAATAAAAATTGCCAGAAATTTTATTTTATGATGCAATTTTTAACGGTAATAAAATGTAAAGACAACTTGACTCAAGATTGTGTTCTTTTAGAGAATTTTACAAAAAAAAGTTTGAAAGAATTTTTTGATATCAACAGGTGAGTTTCAGTTGATTGTTTGTAAATATTGTAGATATTTCAAACAAATAAAATGCAGATAAATGGAGTAAATAAAAAATACGTAGTAAGCTCTGTAGTATATTAAATTAAAATAAAAAAATCATTTTGGAATTTCATATTTATTTTATAGTCAAATATTTACATAAAATTAAAAAAAGAAGGCAATTGACAAGAATTCTAGTTGAAAATTTGTAATTTCTTTAAATTAAAAATTGATTTTTTAACATCATATTTTTCTAATCTTATCTTCTTATCAACCTAAAAAGTCATGCTTACGAATAGAAAATTTTGATTTCTTATCTTTTCTTCCATTTATGGTTTATCGTCAAGGTATAAAAATATAAATACCATACCAAAAACCATTCAGACATAAATTGAATGTCAGCAAGAAGACTAGCAATGACTATTAAAACACTTCATTTAACAAAAGGTAAGAAAAAATTAATTTATTGTTTTGTTTACCTGTGGTTCGGCACTTGCATGCATACTTGACTTGTAACTTGACTAAAATTTGACTTTATTCAGGCATGTTGACGTACACAAAAATGTTCCTAATTTATTCCAAATTTATTCAATTTCATCAAAACATTACAAATTTAAGAATAAAAGAATTTTATACAATCTTGCAAAATTTCAAGGAAATTAAATAAAATTTGAATGAATTAGAAAAATTTTCGTAAGTCAACTTGCATGCATATAGTCAAGTTACCAGTCAAGTATGCATTCAAGTGCTATTTTTAAACTTTATTGTTTATTTTTTTGGTTAAAAACCGTGTTCATATTTTTATCGGTTCCTGTAAAACAAAATATCCTACGTTAATTACTGAGTATAATTTTTTAAATCTTTGAAAACTTTCCTTTAATATTTAATTTAGTTCTTTAAAAAAAAGTACTCACTTCCTAATGATAAATTTTTATTTCAGGTTCATCCCAACCAACATTTCCTGACAATGAAATTCTTCGACTTTATTCAATGAAATATTGTCCTTATGCTCATCGAGCTCATTTGGTACTTGATGCAAAAAACATCCCTTATCACACTGTTTTTATTAATTTAACTGAGAAACCAGAATGGCTTTCCAAAGTTTCAGCACTCACAAAAGTTCCAGCTTTAGAATTACCAGGAGTTAAAGGAGATTCTTTGATTGAATCTTTAATTATTTGTGACTACATTGATGAAAAATATCCACAAAATTCTTTGAATTCTAAAGATCCATTAGAGAAAGCGCGTGACAGAATTTTAGTGCAAAAATTTGAAACTATATCACCAGTTTTTGCTCGTTTTGTATTTTGGAAGAAAGAAGAAGATAAAGGTGAACTTTTGAAAAAACTTTATGCAGGATTGAAGAATTTTGATGACGAATTAAATGAAAGAAATTCCAAATTCTTTGGTGGTGAAAAACCTGGCATGACTGATTATATGATTTGGCCTTGGTTTGAAAGATTTGGTAAGAAAAAAAAATTAAAAAGTTACAAACTTGAGTTTTGAAAATTTTTTGAGTTATTGAGCTAAAATTTTTGAATTGTCAAAAAGTTTTGAGATCAAGAAATTCTAAACAAACAATTTTAAAATTGAACTGACTTTTCACAAAAAGTTTAACCAAGAAATTTTATTATTTTGAATATTTTTTATTGCAGAAGTTTTAAATTTCATGTTGGAAGAAAAATTCAAATTGGACAAAGATCGTTTTCCAAAATTGTCAGAATGGTTTGATGGAATGATGAATGATGAAGCTGTAAGAAGAAATTTCATAGACATTGACGATCATTATAGATTTGTGACAACAAGAGATTATGACAATGCTGCTGAAAATAAATTGTAAATTATTTTATGCGGAAATTTTGGTTTTATGGGAAAATTTTTTGTATATTTTTGAATTTTTATAATAAAAGAAAATTTTTAATGATTTTAAAAAATTGAAATTTTCTATTATAAAATTATAAATATTGAAGACAGCCTTTTTTGCAATAAAATACGTTAAAATTCTAATAAAATACAAATTTCTGAAAAATTTAATAAAGAATTTTTTGCAACAATAAATCAAAAATTTTCAACAAGCCTTAAAAAAATAAAAAATAAAAATTATTGATGCAAAAAAAGGATTTAATTTGCGTAAAATTTCCTATAAAAAATAATGTCAAAAGTCATTTGTACAAAATTCGTTACACATATTAGTGAAAGTTCAAATCAATTGATATTTGCCAAAAAATTTCACCATGAAATGTAATTTATCGAAACGAATTTTCTATACCTAAAAAATAGTCTAGTTAATATGGAAAGTAATAAATTTTTATATAATTTTTTTTGTTTGTACTGAACAATTTTTGCAAGACAGGTGTCACTGAAAAATAAAAGAATTGAAATGCTACTATTGTTATCGTAGTGAACCACCCTAAACGTACATTAAAACATAACAAAAGAGGAAAATCAAATTGTATTATTGTTCTCTGTATGTTTTACTGCTGCTGTTGCTGTAGTATGATCATGAAATAAAAAGGGAAAGTGATTTAAAAATGCTGCACTGCTGGTGCCTTTATATAGAAGTAAGTAATCATAAATGAGCTTCATATATTCATACCATTGTTGCAAATCCCTTCTTTACTGAAATAAAATAGAAAAAATATAAAGAGTGAAGTTTATTTGATGTATGTGTAAATAGAACGCTTTATTAATTTCAATCCTTATACAAAAAACCAAAAGATTTTTTGCATAATCTTATCAATTATATCCGACTAGGAAATGTTTTTTTTTTATTTTTACAAAATGAATAATTTATTGATGTTTAAAATGAAATTATAGAAGAAAAAAAGATTTTCCATAAAATTTATGATAATATTGAAATTCTTGAATCTCGAGAAAAATTGATATTTTGCGAAAGTTTTGTTCTTATATGAAGTTACTGTCTATTGTTCATAGAGTAGACAAAAAATTGCAGATAAATTTAAGAAAAATCAGCAGAGAATTTTCAAATTTTTTTTCAGTTCCATGAATAATAATTGAACATTTCTAACTTTAAAAAAAAGATTTATAACTTCATAAAGAAGAAACTTTCACATTAAAAATTTCAAATTATTTAAATTATCATTTTTTTGTCGTATAATTTCATTTTAAAAAGAAAAAAGATTCTAAGGCGGATTAACTTTTATAATTTCTTCAAAATTATCCTTGAACCTTAAAAATTCTTTCTTAGTTATTAAAAAATTATTCATTTTAATAAAAATTCTGTCCTTGATAATAATGAGAAAAATCATTGTTAGTATTGTCCATATTAATGCATTTTCCAGAATTGACTGCCCCTTCGAAGGCTCCTTTGAAAATTTCATAATTTTTAATATTCACATTATCATAATTTTTGTTATAATTATTAAAATTAAATCCTGTTGTTTCACATTGTTCAAATGATGAATTAAATCCACTGCTATTAAGACTTGTATTGTAAGGTGTTGAATAAAATCCATTATTATTATTAAGATTAGTTTGATAGCAATAAGGTGATGGATTGATAAAAAGAGCCTCAAAAATTTCCTTGTTAATTTTTTCTCCACTTAATGTTAAACTTTGTAGTTTTTCTATATCAAATGCTTTCAAATTGTATCCATATTCAATGACTTGTGTTAATGCAAAAATATAATTATGAGCAAATCGAAGTGTCTCAATTTTTGTGAGCTTTGTATCTTGTGGTAATGTTGGTAGAGTTAGTCGTAAACGTTCTAATTTTTAAAATGTTAATTTTCAATCAGTGTTATGTAGGGAATAAAAATTTTCTTACCTAAAGCTTCATTGAGATTGTGCATTCGATTTCTTTCACGATCATTTGCTTTAATCCTCCTAAATTTCTTGATTTTAACTATTTGTGTAGGTGATTGTGATCTCGATATTCTACTTTTTCCTTGTGCATATCTTCTCTTTGTTGGTGTCGATGTTGTTGCTTCAATTGCTGGTTGAAATTCTCGTTCAAGTTCTTTATATTCTTCAATTGTTATTTTTGAATTTCTATAATTTCTTTTTCTCACTTTGCCTTCACTGTTTTCACTTTTATTAAAATCTAATTTACGCGGTGTAAATGGAAATTCATAACTTCTTTCAAATCCACTGTCCATTGATGAATTTTCATCATCAAATGAAAATGATGATTCACCATTGTACATAAAATTATTATTACACTTTGTTGTCAACATTTTGAGTAATAAAAAATTTAATCCTTTTTATTTCACTTTTAATCCTTGACAAATTATTTTAAAATTGACTTCACCGTGTTTTTTCACTAGACTAGAAAAATATTTCGATCAACATCACTTTGGTATATGCATAACGTCCTCACTGCTCACGATTCAACGACCAACTGAATTATGGTGTGCATGTTTACATTTCACTGCTCTGCAAAAACTACCAGTTATCAAACGTAAAATCAAGTCGCTAATACAAAACAGAGTTGGGTTAAAAAAAAATTTTTCATAAAAATTCAAAGCATTTAGAATTTTGTTCAAAAATTTTACAAGTCAATTAAAAATTTCAAGTCAAGTTTAAACAGAGTCAAGTCAAGTTATCATAGAATCAATTAAAGTTTAAAAATTCTCTCAAGTAAATTTAAAAGTTAAGTCAAGTCAAAATCAAAAAAAAGTCAAGTCATGATTCAAGTCAAGTTGTATAATTAAGTCAAGTCAAGAAAAAATAAAGCAAAATCAAGTAAAAAAATCAAGTCAAATTTATAAACATTTGAAATCAAGTACAAAAGTCCAAAAACAGCAACTCTGTCTATCACTACAACCCTCATGTGCTTACATACTTACTAACTTTTTTTTGCCTGACTCTCCCTCTCTTTTTTGTTTTCTTTCGCACTTCTTGTTGTTTGAGGCACCCCATAAATAATTTCTATCGCTAGAGGGGTTATATAACGGTATTACTAGACCAATTGCTAACGAGATGAAAGAGAAAAAAATAATAAAAAGGGATAGAGTCTCATTGCGACCTTAACAAATGCATCTGCATCAACTTGATAGATTTTTTTCATTCATTCATTCAGAATTATTTTAAACGAGTGTCGGAGTTAGGTAAATGTTTGAGGGTCGTAAAAAATAGAATTAAAATCGACCAATTCGTGCCATTGTTGTCGTTCATCTCCCTTAAACTGAAAACTGTGTCATAAATATGAATTATATGTTGTTAGTGATAAAAAATAGAGAATCTATTTATATTCGGGTGGGTTTGATGATGAAACTAACGCACATGTATAAATTTTAGTACTTGAAAAAAGTTGATACTTGTAAAATTTGATAATTGCGAGCATTGAATATCAAAAAGAAAAAAAAATTCTATGTTTATTTAGATTATAACTTAGGGGTCATTGAGCATAAACGACACGCTGATTTTAGCTTAAATTGTCAACCCTAGCCACATTTTGTACAAAAGATTATCCCATCTTTCAAAAAAATAATGCTTAAGCATGAAAAATTCCACAAATGAAAATTTCCTTCCTAATTGATTTTGAATCACTTCAACTGAACTTCCTGACTTGCATACATTCATTCATGTTTACTAACAGGTGTGCAATGTTTTTAATGTTATGCCTCAGAAGGGTCGTTTATCCACTTCAATTCAAACTGACTTTTTTGTAAACATATTTTGAAGCATTTTCATGCATGATTTTTCATGGTTTTTTTTTTCTCTTTCTGTGTGTTAAATTTAAAAATTCATTATTTAATTTTATGTCAATTAACATGCGATGGTTGCTTACTTTTGGACACCTGAATAAATAGAAATGAGATTATTATTTAATTAGGATCGATTACTGTCTTATTTAAACAATTTTATTAGCTCAAATTGATGACACGTGACCTTGCACGCGTTGATATAAGTTTTGCATCATGCAGCAGCACTTGAGTTGTTGTTATTAAGTTATTAATTTCACACTTTGATTTTTTCTTCTCAACACAGATGGTTAAATTTTCAAAGTTTGCAGATGTGACAATTTTAAGAAAACTATTTTACTTGATATTTCACCTAAAAACACTCAAAGTTTACTTACTCACTGAATTAAACTTATGACAATATTGAACTTTAAAGAAATCACTTGTTATTAAAAACGGTAATCTAAAATTTAACTAAAATCAAAAGAAATTTAGTTCATTTTTGATTTTATTATTTTTAAACAGAATCTGCATTACATTCTGTAATTTGTATTAAAAAATGTTTTCAAATGCAAGCTGCAAAGTTAATAAATTTCTACCAGATTATTAAAATCCACCACGAAGTCTGTAGACCATTTCAAGTGTTGCATTTTTGCGAATTTTATAAAATTGCAAAGTACGTGAATTTTCCAATTCTTGACTTTGATACAACAATCTTTGTTGATGAATTGGAACTTGATCAGTGTAATTGAATCGTTCTTTCAAATATTCAATAGTGTTTGAGGAAGTGACATCCAAAGTCAAAATGCGACCATCAACACGACGAATAAAAATTTGAAATGGACGCTCAACTAAACGAATGCGACTTCCATAAGTGATGGCTGCATCACGAAGACTGATTGTTCGTGGTAAAGTTTTGCTATCAATTGACAAATCAAAATCATCACTTGTAAAATTTCCAATTAAAGATGCTTGATTAAGAACATCAGAAATTGTCGCAGTTTTGTCCATGTTTAATGGAATTTCTTTATCATCTCGTTCAATTATTAATTCAAGAGTGTCTTCTAGAGCAAAATCCAGTTGTGCATCAGCATTCTTTTCATCTTCTTCTGAGCTATTTATATTCATCGAATCTAAAGAAATAGAAGTGTTGCTCAAAACAGTTTGGTAGCTCGCGTCAGAAGACACTGAAGATGCATCAGTGCCAATGCCTGAGTCATTTTGCTCTTCCGTAACAATATCTTCATCAACAGTTGTTTTAACATCATTATTATTTTCTCTGAAAATTTTTTTTTGATCATTAGTCATGCATTAGTCATAATTTTTTACATACTGAGCGTCCATTTTTGTGAAATTTTCTTCAAAGTAAAATTCTTTTACTTTTATTTGGTTTATTCGTCACTCTGCTATGTTAAAAAGGTAATAAATTAATAATAATTTAGAAATTTTCAATAATAAAATTAATTACCAAATTTTTTTAAAAAATTTGTCACTCAATTTATTTGTCGATTATTCCAGTTCAATTTTCTTCTTTGTCTTGATTCTTAGAATTAGTCATACGTGGTATGAGCTACTTTTAAACTCAGCCCCCTTGCTCATTCTTCACTTTTTTGTAATTTTTTTAAGCAATACGTAGTGATTGTGATTGTGTGATAAGAAAAAGCAATAAAAAAAGCAATTTTTCACAAAAAAAATGTTTCTTGCCTCGAATCATTTTATATCTTTTTAATAACTTTTCAATTAATAAAATTATAAAAATATAATTGAATTTTTATAGTTTTTGAAAAGTGTTGGTAAACTTTTTCTTTCAAAAATTGATTTATTAATCTATAAAACTGAATAATGTCAAACTAATAAAATAAGCCAAGATACTTTTATAATTTCTAATCGCCTGACTCAATTTTGAATGTTGTTTTCTTAAGGTAAAGTGATTCATCACCAGGTTTAAAAAACAGAATCTGTCACAGATTTTCGCAAATTTCTATCTTTGTACATTACTTTAAACTGTGTAAGAAATTTGTTTTTTTTTCTGATTAATAAAAATGTACGTTTTAATTTGTTAACAAAAGATGAGAGAATAATTTAATCAAGCTTCTCAAAGAATTTCTCCAGAAACTGAAAGTTGGAAAAAAGTTACAAATAATTGTCGATATATTCAAATTTAGGATTTTTCAAAACGCTGTTATTGGTTCTCTGCTTTTTCTGCTCATAATTTTTCAATAAATTGAGCTGGCTTAAAAGTTATATACCATTTTGAAGTTTAATCCCTTTGTTTTCAGAATAAATAATAACAAGTCTAGAAGCCTTAAGATTTCTGTACAAAAAAGGTCAAGGTTCAAAATGACACACAACTTTTGAGCCAGCTCAATTTATTAAAAAAAGTTATGAGCTAAAACAACAGAGAACCAAAAACAGAGTTTTAAAAAAACTTAATTCAAATTTACAGACCAATAGCTCTTTTAAATTGATTGAGTTGATTTCATAAACTCTTATTGCTTCCATACCAATCGATAGTCAATATTTAATGGACATTCAGAGGCGATTCCGAGCTAATTGTTGTTTAATTATGCTCAAACTTTGACTTTATCTGTTTACATTTTTCTGTCAATTTAAGGATCAAAATTTCTCATCTTATACCGAATAGAAAATAATCACATGTTTATTAAAAAACAATTTTATTGGCTCAAATTGATGACACGCGACTTTGCATGCGTGGATATAAGTTTTGCATCATGCAGCAGCACTTGAGTTGTTGTTATTAAGTTATTAATTTCACACTTTGATTTTTTCTTCTCAACACAGATGGTTAAATTTTATAAAATTGCAGATGTGACAATTTTAAGAAAACTATTCAAAATTTTTCTATTATGAAAAATCGTTAGATCACAATGTGACGAGTCCACTAAGAAAAAAGAAAGTTTTTTGAAAAGTTCATCGATGTGTCATGTGTGATCAGTTTAGTATTCAAAATGGTCATGAATTTTACACATAATTTATTGATTAAATTTAATTTTATAACAATTAAAAAAAAAATTGTCATCAGTTTAAGCCGATGAGTAAGTAAATTTCAAAAATTGATCAGATATATTAAATAAAGATAATTTTAGACATGATTTTTGCGTGTCAGTCAGTGCTGTTATCGAAGGTGCCTTTGGTAGAATTTAGTTAAAAAATGAATTTCATCATCAGCATTCTTTTCATCTTCTTCTGAGCTATTTATATTCATCGAATCTAAAGAAATGGAAGCATTGCTCAAAGCACTTTGGTAGCTCGCGTCAGAAGACACTGAAGATGCATCAGTGCCAATGCCTGAGTCATTTTGTTCTTCCGTAACAATATCTTCATCAACAGTTGTTTCAACATCATCATTATTTTCTCTGAAAAAAGTTTTTTGCAATCAAGGAGAGATGAGAAATGAATTTATTATGAGAGTTGATAGTTTTTTTTATAGTTTAAAAATCGGTCGGAATAGGATGGGATTTTTGATAATTTTCATAAAGTGGGTGTCAAAAAAATTCCATTTTTCAGGCTACTTCATTCATATTATCAAAATTCCCATAGAAATTTTGAAATTTTTTAAAAGGATTTCCACCACTTGATTGTAATTTGCAATTTCCCAATAATTTCATACAAAAACTCAAATTTTATAAGAATTTAAAAACCGTCAATTTAACAATCAATTGAATGTTTTCAAACAATGTCATGATTATTCCCTCTCTTTGATAAGAAATCATTCAAAATTTTTCATGCATATTTATTATCTTTTACATACTGAGCGTCTATTTTTTGTGAACTTTTCTTTTGAACTGGATTATTGATGTACTTGGTAATAACTCGTCACACTGTCGTGTTATAAAGATTGTAAATTTATGGTACATAAAAAATAAAATCAAAAACTTCATTACCAAATTTTTCTTTTCTTTAAAATTTGTTATTCAATTTATTGTTGATTGTTTCGGATCAACTTCTTCTTTTTCTTCATACTAAAAATAAGTCATGTTGTGAGTTTTAGATTGTAGTAGTCCTCATTCTCATTCTTCTTCTTTAATGATTTTTTGGAAGATTTTATTTAAAATACAGATGTGGATAAGCAATACATAGAATTTTTAAATTTATCGTTTTCTGATTTTCATTTACAAAAATTCATAATTTCTGATTCTTAGATTTCTTAAACAGTATAAAGTTTTATAAATGCTTTAATATTGAAAAAAATGCAACTTCATACACATCGTCTTCATGAGCCTTTTTATTCATTTTTATTTAAGTTCGACACTTGAATGCAACTTGACTATATGCATGCAACTTGACTTCCAAAAAATGTTTCTAATTCATTCATTGTTTAATTAATTTAGACAAATCTTTGCTTACCTAAGAACTATTCCTTTTCGTACAAATATTCAATCTAAATTCTACAGAATACTGTTGGTTCTATGATCAACAGCTCTAAAATTCTTAAGAAGTATTAAAAATATTTTTAATAAAACTAACTGTCGAATAGAATTTGAATTTTTTGCTTCTTTCAAAATTTTATCAATTTTTTTTATTGAGAAGCAAAAAACGTAAACAAAAAAAAGATTTTCAATGCAGGTTTATAAAAAAATTTAATAAAACAAAATTAATTTAATGATTTTTTTGAATTAAAAAAGAAGTGGGTAAAAATTACCTCAAAATATCAAGTTAATTAAAAATGTCAGAAGAAACAATCAAAGTTCATCGACTAACAACAGAACCGACAAAAGCATGGGAAGAAATTTCAAAAACACAAAAATTTTTTAAAATTAATTACAAATCACCAAAATCATCAAATTCTGATCCAAAAAAGTAAGAAAAAAATTAACAAAATCAAAATTTTATATAATTTTTAAAATATTTCTAGAATTCGAATAGTTTGCATGAGTGACACTCATTCCTTATATCATTACATTAAATTCCAAGTGCCTGATGGTGATATTTTTATTCATGCTGGAAATTTTTCAGCTGGTGGCAAAGCAGATGAAATTTTTGCCTTTAACGAATGGCTTGGTCGACTTCCACATAAACACAAACTTGTAATAGCCGGCAATCATGAACTTTCATTTGATCCTAATTTTAAACTCGAAATGACACCAAATAGCTCAAAACATCAAGCTAGAAGTGGACTTTTAGGAAACAAAAAACCAGAAAATCAAAATCAACCAAGTGTGGAAGAATCTCGAAATCTTTTGACAAATTGCACATTTTTAGAAGACAGTGGAGTAGAATTGTATGGAATAAAATTTTATGGAACTCCATGGCAGCCTGCATTTGGTCCTTGGGCATTTGGTTTACCAAGAGGTGAAAAATTGTTAGAAAAATGGCACAAAATTCCAGCAAATACCGATATTTTAATTACTCATACACCACCAGTTGGTTTTAATGATAAAACAGCAAGAGGGGAACACATTGGTTGCGTTGAGCTGCTCTCTACAATTCAAAAAAGAGTTAAACCAAAATACTCAATTTTTGGTCATGTTCATGATGCTTATGGTGTGATGACTGATGGAAGAACTATTTTTATTAATGCATCAACTTGTGACATCAATTATAAACCAAATAATTTCCCAATTGTTTTTGATATTGAAAGAAAAGATTTAAAAAATGATGAAATTATGTTAGAAGTAGAAAAGAATGAAAAGGATGTTGCAGAAAAAAGAGGAGCTTGGGTATTAATGCAAATTATAGCACAGTATTTTAGTCAATTTTTTAGAAGAATTTTTGGATTCATAAGAAGAACATAAAGGAAGAATTATTTTATTTTTATAGAAAAACTTATTGGTACTTGGTTATTGACAACTTTAGCATGCACTTGCATTTTATGCTAAACTGCATAGAAAAATTAATACCACTTTTCTCAGTATTTATAAACTTTATTTTTCCTTACTAAAGCTTTGAAATAAAGAAATTTCTTTAAAACATGACTTAAAGTCTAAATTTTATTTCATAATCTTTCAATCAAAAATTTTCAGGAAAAACATTTTAAAATCAGCTAAAAACCGCAAATAATCCAAGCAAGATCACTCGATTATTTTTACATTTTTTTTTCCATCTTTTGGAAGTTTTTGTAATCTTTTGTCTAAGTGTCCACACCTGGCAATGCACACATGCATCATTTTTAGTTCATATTTTACCCAATATGAAAAAAATACTATTGTTAGTATTTCGAACGAATGTATTTTGTCTTTATGTTCTTAAAACTAATCATTTATGGAAAAAAAATGTCCATCAAATCTAGGATTAAAAAATTTTAGTCAAATAAAAATTCAAAAAAATCAACTTAATCAAATCAAGTATTTCATATCAAGTAGAATTTAAAGTCAAGTATTGTCTGTCAAGTAATATAAAACAAGTCTACTTAAAAGTCAAGTGAAATAAAAATCAAGTCAAATTAAAATATTTTCTGAAAGCAATGGAATTTAATTATTGAAATATTTCAGATAATTGCATAGGTAAAACTAATAAAAACTAGGGTTAATTCTATTCGTGAGGGAAATTTTTTACGACAGCTCGGTTCGGAATTTCCGAAGAAACTCGATTTTTTAAGTGACAACCAGCAAATTATTTTCAATGGCAATTTCTACTGATCTTTATACTATTTTACAGTTAAATTTTCTAACGATAGTCAAAAATTCAAATTAAAATAATTTCTGCATCTCCTTTAAAAAAAATTACAAAGAAGCAATAAAAGTAACATCTTTTGTTTATAAACACAAAACAGCTGTAAATTCTTTTTTATTCTTCTATTTTACACAATAGCCGATAAATTCTTGAGATTCCTCTTAAATTTTTTAATACGTAATACTTTTAATTTAAAATTTATTTTACATCAAGTCATAAGAAAAATATTTAAAAAATGTCAGAAAATATTGAAATTCATCCTGAGACAAATAATGCAACAAAAGCATGGGAAGAAATTTCAAAAACTCAGAGAAAAATTAAAATTCAATATCGTGCACCAAAAACAGAAAATTTAGATCCAAATAAGTAAGAAATTTTAAATTTCAATCTGAATTTTTTTAACTTTCTCTTTTTATTTAATTTTAGAGTTCGTGTAGTATGCATGAGTGATACTCATTCATTAAATCATTATTTTAAATTTGAAATACCAAAAGGTGACATTTTTATACATGCTGGTGATTTTACAGCATGTGGCAAGCTTGAAGAAGTCATAGCATTCAATGAATGGATTGGAAATTTACCGCACAAACATAAACTAGTCATTGCTGGCAATCATGAGCTTTCTTTTGATCCTGCTTTTAATAATCCACACCAAGTAAAAAATTGCAAAGCAAAACATAGTAGTGGACTTTTAGATGAAATTCCAACACTAGGACATTCACGTCAAGTATTAAAAGACGCAGCAACAACTGAAAATATTCGAAGTTACCTGACAAATTGCACATATTTAGAAGATACAAGCATTGAACTTTATGGATTAAAATTTTATGGCACACCATGGCAGCCAGAATTTTGTAGATGGGCTTTTAATCTTCCTCGTGGAAAAGAAATTCTTCAAAAATGGGATTTGATACCAAATGATACTGATGTTTTAATAACTCATACACCTCCAGTTGGTTATGGCGATTTTACAGCTAGTGGCGTTCGTGCTGGTTGTGTTGAGCTTTTATCAACAATACAAAAAAGAGTTAAACCAAAGTATGCAATTTTTGGACATATTCATGAAGCATATGGTGTCACATCTGATGGAAGAACAGTTTTTATCAATGCATCAACTTGCGATATCAATTATATGCCGAATAATCCACCAATAGTATTTGATATTTCAATCAAAAAATAGTCTTAAGATTTTTCTTTTTTGGCTTATGTGTACAGTAAAGTGTTAGAATTTAATAATTGGTGATTTTGTAATTCACTAGTGATGCTTTAAATATTTTCCCATATTTGAAATTATTGTTTTAAAAAGTAATTGCTCATTTTTAAATTTATTTAAAAGGTATTAAAAATTACAAATTTTAGATCATATTGGATTAAATCAGGGTTGGTAAAACAAATTAATTTTGCAAAAAATTACAAGTAAATTTCTATTGCTAGTAAGCAATTTTCTTGTTTTCTGATTGATTTTACTTGGAAAAAATTTAAATAATAGAAAGAATCTACTCGTTATCTGTTAGCTAAAGTTATGACAAGTTTGGACTTGATAGCTGAATTGCGTGCAAGTTGACTTACAGAAAATTTTTCTATTTGATTCAAATTTTATTTAATGTGGTCAAAATCCTTACAAACTTAAAAACAATTGACTTTATTACAATTTTGCTAAAATTTTGAAAAAATTGAATAAAATTTTGAATGATTTAGAGACATTTTGTGTAAGTCAACTTGCATACAGGCCTGCATTCGAATTTGAATCCAAAAAATTTTCAAACAGTTTTCAAATCTTGATCAAAATTGATGGTGTTGGATTAATATAGGTTTAAATAGTTTATGTTGTAAAATTTAATGTCGACAATTGTTACTCAAAAATTGAAAACTTTCTGGGTAAATTAACAATATTTTGAAAATTAAAAAAGACAAATCAAAACCTGCCCAAAATGTAACAATCAAAAAGTAAATTGAGGTAAATAAGATTCAATTGGAATTTTGACATTTTTGCTTATTTTGCCTTAATTTATTTTTATACCTAGACAGCCTAAAAATTGATAATCTTTTTTAATTCCTAAATTTTGTATCAATATTTTGAAAAACCTTCAACTATTTTCTTGAATGATAAATTTTTTTCATCATTTTTTTATTATTCTTAAATAACTAGTGATATTCAAATTTATTGTTCCTCCTAAAATTTTCTCATTTTTGAAAACATTAACAATTCATTTTGTGTTCTTTAATTAAAACTTTTTTTTACCAAACTAAACCAAATAATTAATAAAACTGAAAATACCAAAAAAATCAGTAATAAATAAAGTAAGAAAAACAATCAGAAATTTTCAATCTTCTGTCTTAAAACCAAAAATAAAAAAGTGTTTATTAACTAACCCATTTGATTATATGTGATTATATATGTGGATATAAAAAAAAAGAAAAAAAACAAATATTTACTGCCAAAATTATCTGCCTCTTAAAAAAAGTTTTTGTCATCATATTCAAATTATTTCATAATATGACAAAAATTTCAATTGTAGAATGGATGAGCACATTCACGTTTTTTGCATGGTGAAGACCAAGAATCTCTGCAATAGCCATTTTTGCACATGCAGCCAATGATGCAATCAGCTTTAGCAATTCCGGCACAACCGCAATCATTACGAGATGAACTTTCGCAGTCAAACCAAGCTTCGTTTTCACCACATTCTAAAAATTGTTAAAAAGAAGAAATTTTTTAATTTAAAGTGACTTTTGGACACTCATTTGGTTATGTGACACATATTTTGTATTTGATAATTCTTTTTTTAAACTCTAATCATTTTTTTTTTTTCAGAAATAGCCTTGAACTTTATGACATAATAAAATTTTTTGTCCTTAAATTTAATTTAAAATTTTTTCAAATTTTTTTTCGTCATTTTTTGTTGCATTTTTTAAGAATCTTTTTAACTTTCACTTTTTACTTACGTTGTGGTGTTTGAGCTGTCGCCAAAACGACTGATAAGGAAATAAACAAAAAAGCCAACAAGAGCTTCATTGTTGCTTGAATGATTAAAGCAAACTGAATTGAATTTTTTCTCTCACTCTTTGTTTAAATAAAAAAAACTCAATTGAGATTTTTTTCTATGTTTGCTCTCTAATTGAGCTGTGAATCACAATTTTTTGGGGAGAAGATTTTTAATGAGAATTTTTTGTCAATATTTGATGAGTATTTAATTAAGAAGAAAAATATTTTTTACTAAAAAACTGAAGAACTTTAATAATTTTCATAAAATGGATTTAAAATAATGTTTGGACTTGCATGCTTATTTTTTGTCAAGTTGATTTCAAGTTGTCTTACACAATAAAGCCTTTAATTCATTCAAATGAAATTAAATTCAATAAAAATACATGGTAAATTAAAGAATTGTTGACTTTCATAAAGATTTGCTGAATTTCAAATGAATTCTGTTAGAAAATAAGAAATTTCAATACATAATTTGTAATGAAAAGTTTAAAAGTCAAAACTGTTATTAAGTTTTTAATCACACAAAAATATAATTCAGATTATTAAAATTTTTTATGCAGATTTTTTGATGTGTCTTGTTAGATTGCTTTTGTTGTCAGTTGCATATTTGCAATGTTGACATTTGTGATTTTTAACTCTGTTTGCATCATGTTTCTTTATATGAACTTTTAAACTTTTTTTATCGGTTGCTTCATAATTGCAGTACAAACATGGAAATTTTTCTCGAATTGGATTGTGTATTTTTGAATGTAATTTTAGACTTGTTTTTCTGTCTGTTTTATAATTGCAAATTGAAGATTTAAATGACTTTTCACGATTTAAATTATGAATTGTAAGATGAATCGATAAACTTGTTTTATTATCTACTGAATAATCGCAAAACTGACATTTATGTGGCTTTAATCAATCTTTGTCATGAGCTTTTAGATGTTTTTTTAAATTTTCTCGTCGAGTAAAATTTTTCTGACACATTTCACATTGAAAAAAATTTGAATTCTCATGTAATTTCATATGCAGTTTCAATTTAATTGAAAATGCAAATTTTCGTTCACATTTCTGACATTGAAAATGTTTGTTATGGATTTTAAGATGGCATTTGAAATATGTTTGATTTTTAAATTGTTTATTGCAAATCTTGCATTGAACTTTTTCGTTTTCTAAAGGATGTACATTTTTCATATTTCAACATTATTCAACCTTTTCACATTCTTTTTGCAAATTTCACAACATGTGTCAACTTCTTTATGCTTGTTTGTACATATGTTTGGAAAGTTTTTGTTTTGTCATGAAAATTCTTCCATCAAAATCATATTCAAATTTTGAGACTTTTCCATCTGCATGAAATTTTTTCATATGAAAAATGATTGAAGATTTTCTAAAAAATTTCATTCCACAAAAATCACAAAAGAGAATTTTTAATCTTGGATCATTTGAATGAACTGCCTTCAAATGCATTGTTAAATTATTTTTTCCTTTAATTTTCTTCTTGCAAATTTTACAAATTATTTCCTTTTTCACTTTTTCTTTTGGCTCAATTTTCAATCTTTTCCTTCTGTTGTTTAAAATTATCAAAAGATCACGATTTTTTTCGTTTTTTACATTTTTAGATGGTTTTTGAGTTTCAAATTTATTTTCTGTTGTTGTTCTGTTGGTGTTTTACTGGTGATTTGATCTGAAACTATTTTGTTTTTATATAAACTCAGGTAGTAGAAAAATCAAGACAAAGATTGAAAATTTAAAAAGCAAACTACAAGCAAGATTTTTAAATAAAAAAAGTCTTTTATGAAAATTTAAACTTTTATAAAATATTTGCAAATTTTTTAATTGAAAATTTTCTTTAATTTTATTTTATTCAAAAAATTTGTACAATTCGTTTTAACTTGTAAAATTTTAATAAATGAAAATTAAATTAGTCCGTATTGCATTTTAAACTCAGCATTTTATCTTATTCTACTATTTTTCTTCAAATTTTCAAATTGTTTCTTTAAGTCTTTAATTTGTTCCATCATTTCTTCACGAACAATTCCAAAATATTCTTCAGACAATCTTTCGAAAGTTTCCTTAAAAGTTTTCGATCCAACAAGTGCATGTGAAAGCATATTTAAAGTTGCAGGACATTCGACTTGAATTTCCCATTCGAGGACTTTCATTTCAGCTCTATTGAGTGCAAGAGAATTATCATTTGTGCATGGATTGTAACGTAAATAAACAATTTCGAGTTGATTTAAATGTCTAAAAATATCAAGACCAATGTGAATAATGTTGTTCCCTTCCAAGTCAATTCTACGCAAGTTTGGATTATGATGAAATAAATTTGATGCAAGTTCTGTGATTTTATTGTCTTCCAATGAAATTTGTCGAAGATTCTTGAATGGCGCTAAATCTCTAGCTGAAATTGTCGTCAATCCGCAACCTTCCATATCAATACCAAGTAAATTTGGAAAATATCCTTCAATATTTCGAGGAAATTTTGTCACATGCCGCTGATGAACAATTAAAAGTCCATGAACAGTTTCATCACTTTGTCTCAATTTATTTCTTTCATTTTCTTCATGTAAGCCATAAATTGCATTGACTTCTGGTCTGTTTGATTCACAAGTGTCGTCATCGTCATTTACACATTTTTCTATAGTTGCATCACATGAATAAGTATGAGAAAGTGTTGCCCAGAAAAAATTTACAAAATTGCAATCGAGGCGTAAAGAAAAAGATTTTTGAGTGAGAAAAAGAAGGAAAATTGTCAGAATGATAATTTTTGTTGGATTCTTTGAAGTCCTGGAAAGGAAAAAAAATTAAATTTTAAATTAAGGTTACAAGTTTTCATTTGGTTAGAGTTGGAACAAAATAAAATATTTAAATGAAAAGTTTTTGAATTTTAACATTTAATGCCATTTGCTCTCAAAATAAAAAAAATAATTTAATGTGTTAAAGAAAAATTTTTTACTTACATTTTTTTTTTAAAATTCAAAAACTAAAGCAAAAATTTAATAATTTTTTTAAAAAATATTTTTATAGATTGTTCTTCACTTTACAAATTCTGTTATTCAACTGATAATCCATAGAAAATTTACCTTGCTATTTAAACACTGATACATGTTGAAATTCACACTTATCATTCAATATTAATAAAAAATAATTTTCCATTACGATAAGATAAGCAATTGAAATAATTAATTGAATTATTATTAAGTTTTATCAATGTTTTCATTCACGTGGATGACGTTTTATTGGTACATTTTTGTAAATATTTAATATTTATTGGTGCTTTTCAAGGGAATCCCTTTGACGTCATCTTCATTTTTTTATATAGCACTGGACAATTTTTATTAATAGACTTACAAACAATTGTGACTTACACCATGAGTGTAAATATTGCATTTTTTGTATCCTTTTGAGTGAAATTCTTTAGACCGTTTAATAAAAATAGCCCATTTAATTAGTCACATTCATTTCAATATAATTGTTTTGTGTTGTTTTTGATTACTTCTGATAATTTTGTCCATTTTATGTTTTTTTAGCTTTTTAGTGTAAAATATTTGTTGTAATCTTTAGATCATTCATATGGTATTTCAATTAAGTTTTTAGCGGAATTTTTGGAACAACAGTGACAGAAATGTACTAAAGTACACCGATCTGCAGCACTGTTTTTAAGTTCTTAAATAGTTTGCTTTTTTAAACTTTTAAATTAGGATTGGCATCGAATAATTTTGAAATATTATTTTTTGTACAAACTCACACTTATTAATTTTTGATTAAAGCTAAAAATATTTTCATCAAGTGTCATTGACTGATTTTTATTTGTATTTATAGTATTTTGATTTTTTCCTACACTTAGTCAGCTCTTGTGAATCTAGTAACTTTATTCTTTGAAGAAAATGGACAGGAAAATTCAATGAATGATACATTTTAAAACTCAAAATTTATTATCATACAATTAACTAGTATTGTCATTATCAATTTATTGTTTAAATAATTTGAAAGAATTTTTGCATCATTTTTTACTTCAAAAGTTTTCAATTTATGATCAATTGGATGGTCTTTACCCGCCCGTGTGAAATCTGAAATTTTACAAAATTTAACAATTATTGCAGATTTACCTTGTGATATAATTTAATACTTACTTGCTATCTTAATACAATGATTATTTACAAGAATAAATTCATTATTACATTTGCATTTATTTTGATGATCTTTCATGTAGCAAAAAGAATTAGGATCACAATAAAATGATTGACATAAATCGACACATTTTCTTTTAAAACATGCTCGATTTTGATTGCAATCGGTGTGTAATTCACATGGAGTTTATTCAAATATTTCTAAATTAAACCAAAAAAATAGAAAGATTTTTATTTAAATCACAATTTGCAATCATTTTGACAATTCTTATGAAATTTTTAACATTATTTTAAATTTTTTAAATAAACTTACTTGACCAAATCCAATCAAAAAATTTTGAAACATTTACAAAAATTGCATAATCATTTGGATCGCAACTTTCAATTTTAGTAAGTCTAATTGAGGCAATTCCAACAATTTCAAATTCTCCAGTTCGATTGTTCTTAACAAAAATTCCACCACCGGAATCGCCTTTACATGGAGTTGCATCAGTTTCACCAGCACAGAAACTTCTTGATGATAAAATTCCAGTATATGCTCGTTCTTTTTTTTGACATTCATCGATATTGATAATTTTTAGTTCACCTTTTTGTAGTATATTTGTTAGTTTTTCACTTCCATTTGTAGCGCCATAGCCAACGATTGTTCCAATAAGAGCAGTTTTTTGCATGTTAAGAGATGGAAGTCTGACAGGTTTTATGAGGTCAGAAAATTTAACTTTTTTGTTCATTTTTATAATAGCAATATCAGCATTACTTAATGAATCATTTATAAGAAGTTTAAATTCTTCATGAATTTCAATTGACGAAAAATTTCGATACATTCTTGAGTCTTCATTATTATTGCTTAAATTATAAACTCCAAGAATTGCATGATAGTCAGAAATTTGATCAAAAATTTCATAATATTTAAAACAATGAGCAGCTAAAAGATAAAAATTTACATAAGAATTTTATTTGCATTTGATTGCATGTCTTAAAGCAAAAATATTAAAGTACTTCACAATTACTAAATTTTTCTATTTTCTTTTCCAATTTTCACTAACCTGTTAATAAATGTTGATCAGAAATCAAAGAAGCTCCACAAAAATAGTTTGAATTTTTATTATTTATTTTTCTATATAATGCAACATGCCAAGGCCATTCACTAGGTTTACTTTCTCTTGTTCCATTAAAAGTTTCAATAAATCCAATCCCACTTACAGGTTCTTTTTTGTTTATAAAATTTTGATCATCAATTTCTAACAGTTCGATTTTATTTTTGATAATTTCAGTTGAAATTTGTAAAATATTTGATACAAAAATTGCACAGAAAAGAAGAATTGAAAATTGATTCATTTTTACCTATAAACAAATTTTTTCCTTAAAATTTCTAAAGTTTGGCGCTTGCATACATACTTGACTTGCTACTTGACTATATTCATGCAAGTTGAGTTACAAAAAATTTCTCTAGTTCATTCAAAATTTATATAATTTGATCAAAACTTTGCACAGCTTAAGAATCATTGGATTTTATACAAATATGCAAAGTTTTGACCAAATCAAATTAATTTTGAATGAATAAGAAAAACTTTATATAAGTCAACTTGCATGTATATAGTCAAGTAACAAGTCAATTATGAATGCAAGTGCGGAACTCTATTCAAAAATTATCAATTAAATTTTAAATACTTTAAATTTTTATTAGTTTCAACTCCACAAAATCATATTTCAAATTTTAACTACTTTTTCTATGAAAAACCTTTAGATACTAATTTAGAATGGACAAGAAAATTTTAATAATCACAACAATTTTTTAAATTCTAATCATTTTTATCGTTAAAATTTTTAAATTTGTATTAACGTAAAAGAAAATTTCAAAACCGGCAAAATTTTCACCTTTCTTAATTTTTTTTGTTTGTAAACATTAAAACATTCAGTAATAAATAAAATTTGTGAACAAATTCATTAAAAAAACAAATTTAAAAATGTTTAATTATTTTCTTTATTTTATTTTAATTACAATTTTTAAAATATTTTCTGAATTTTTATTTTTTACTGAAAATTCTTTTGATTCGTCACTTCCTGTTGAAGATAATTATGATTTTATTGTTGGTAAGATTTTGCAATTTTTTTTTGGAGAATTTAATTTAGCCAAAAGTTATTGAGTTATTGACAGTAAAAAGCTGGAGTTACCTTAAATATTTTGTAAAAATTCAATCAATTCTAACTTGAACTTTCTTTTAAATTTTTAGTTGGTTCAGGAAGCAGTGGCGGTTTAATAGCAACAAATTTAAAAGGAAAAGTTCTTCTAATTGAAGCAGGTGCTTATGGCTCAGGAGTATTTTTTAACATTCCAATAATTCAACCCTTGCTGCTTAGATCAAAATATGACTGGAAACATGAAACAATTTCACAAGAAAATTCCTGCAAAGCAATGAATGGCAACAAATGTTTTTGGCCAGCTGGAAAAATTCTTTCTGGATCACATCGATTGAATAATATGATTTATCATCGTGGATTTAAGGAAGATTATGAAAATTATGTTAATGGAAATTTAGCAGAGAAACTTTTTGAAGAAGTTGAGAAAAACATTCCAGTTAGTGAGACAAATTTTAAATCGAAAGCTGGTGAGGCTTTTATTTATGGAATGAAAGAAATTGGATTTGAAGGTAAAGAAGAATTTTAACTAAATTTTCATAAAAATTGTATGAAAAATTTTAAATTTTTCAATTTTTTAATGCTTAAATTTTTTTTTCAGTTTTAGATTTCAACTTCACAAACCTAACTCAGTTCTATGGCAAACGTTACACTCAATTTTACAACTGGCACAGAAAAACTTCAGCTCCAGAAACAATTCTTAATGCACAAGTTACAAAAATAATTTTCAAAAACAAAAATGCAATCGGAATTGAATTTATAAAAAACGACAAAATTCATAAAATTTTTGGTAAAAAAATAATTTTATCAGCTGGAACAATTGGATCAGCTAAAATTTTACTTCATTCTGGTGTTGGACCTAAAAAGCATTTAGAAGAAATGGGAATTGAAATTATTGAAAATTTGCCAGTTGGTGAAAATCTTCAAGATCATGTAACGACAAATATTGATTTGATGGTGGCGCAAAAGAGTGAAAATTCAATTTTAGATGTTTGCAATCCTTGGAAAATTATTAAATATTTCTGGAATGGGAGTGGTCCAATGTCACTTGGTGGTTCTGATGCTATGGGATTTTTAAAACTGCAAAATTCATCAATCACTCCTGATTTAAGTTTTATTTTTTTACCTGTTGGAATTGCTGATGATTTTGGAATTCATTTGAGAAAAGTTTTGAACTTCAAAGATGATTTATGGGAGAAATTTTATAAACCTTTAACTGGACAAAGTTTTGCTACAATTTTACCAATTATTTTGCATCCTAAAAGTAGAGGAAATTTAAGACTGAGCAGCAAAAACTTTAATGATCCAATTTTAATTGATCCAAAATACTATGAAGCTAAAAATGATATAAAAATTATGATAAAAGCAATTCGAATAATTCAAAAATTAATTGAAACTTCAATAATGAAAGAAATTGGTGCAGAATTAATTCCTAAATCACTACCTGGATGTGAAAATTTTAAATTTAATTCTGATGATTATTGGGAATGTTACGTTCGACATTTGACATTGACAATGTATCATCCTGTTGGAACTTGTAAAATGGGAAATTATGATGAAAATTCGACAGTTGTATTGAAAAATTTCCAAGTAAAGAATTTAGAAAATTTATTTGTTGTTGATGGATCTGTTTTGTCAAATTCTCCAAGTGCAAATCCACATGCTTTGATCTCAATGTTGGCTATGAAATTTACAAATGAAATGAACAAGGAACATTAATTTTTCTTATTTTATTTTCAATGTATTTTTATTTTCGTGATAGATAAAAAAATATTTGAATTATAAAAATAAAATTTTAAAAAGTTTTTGTACATTTCAATTTTTATAAAATTTTTTGTTCATTATTTGATACTTAAATTTATTTCAAGGAAAGTAAAAACTATTGAAATTTCAAAAGATTTTTGGAAACTTTTTAATATTTTTTGTATAAAAAGTTCTCATCCTTAGAATATCCAATTTATATAAAGACAAAAAATATTCAAAAAATATAAATTTTTTAATTTTTAAGATCCTACAGATTAAAAATAAAAATCACTGAAAAATGCTGAGAGTTTTAAAGTAAAGCTTTTTCTTCAACACTAAGCATTTGAAATTGAGCAGAGAGCATTTTCATAACTTCTTGATGACTCATGTACGGACGTTTTACTTCTTTGAACTTCAATTTTACGAATTTTGCAAAACCTAAAAAGGATAAAAAAAAATTTAGCAAAAGAATTAAAAATTTATTCTTTTTTCTTACCTGTAACTTCTTTTCTTTGTACAGGAATCATTTCGATTTCTCCTTTTTCATTTTTCTTATTTTCAAACAATTGAATGTTTCCTTTACAAATTGAACATCTTACTTCCTCAACTTTCTTATTTTTTGAATGTGTCAATGATTTTGCCTTGCAATTGACACACAAATATGTATAACGATATTCAATCGTGTAACTATGACAAACATTAATTTTTGGCAATTCAGGAAAAACAAAATTTGCCTTTGCTGTGTATTTTTTCCAAGTTTTTCCATGTCCATTTTCACCATCCAAAATCCAAGCTGCAGCATGACACATTTCATGAATTAAAGTACATCGAAGTCGATCAGCTGAAGTTAAAACTTTGTCACTTAATTCAATCGATGATTGACGAACTCCAGAACGTCTAGAATTATTGCATCGACCGCCAGTTGTGAGCAATTTTTTATTCCATTTAAATGGAACATTTGAAAGTTCCGAATTAAAAACTTTTTCATTATAAAGTTTAAAAAGTTTCTCAGCCAATTGTTGCCTTTTGCTTTTGTAATTTTCACGATAAAAAACTGCTTCTGGATCAGAAATTGATTTGTTTGCTTCAGCATCGAGACTTTTAAGGAATGAAAGTTTTGTGAGATTTTTTGATTGAATTTTTTTGAGTTTTTTCTTATCAGAATCAGTTATGGGCGCTTTGAGGAGCGATTTTGGTGTCATTTGATGAATTTTTGGAACCAAATTTGGAAACTTTTGTGAAGTTTCGGAAAAATTTTCTGAAGTTTTAGGAATTTTTTGGAAAATTTCTTGCAATTTTTCAGAACTTTTTTGAGCAGTTTCTAAATTTTCTTGAGAATTTTTTAAATTTTCTGAATTTTCTTTAGTAATTTTTTCCAAATTTTCTTCTTCAATTTCATCAAAATTTGTCGGTGTAAAAAGTTTCTTTTTAACGACACTTTTAGTTCCAAGTTCTGGTTTTTTGTATGCATATTTTTTCAACAATTCTTCAAGTTTCTTTTCTTCCTCAATTGTTTCATTTTTAACAAAAATAATTTCTTCAACTTTTTTACTTTCTTGAATGACTGATTGACGTTTTGCAATGCGATCTTTTTCTGATTCATATTCTTCATCTGAACTTGCATTCCATGTGTCATTTGGGTTGTAATCTTCATCACTTTCTGTTGTTTCTGATGAACTTGTGTCTGGATCACAAATGGCAAGATAATTTGGAGTTTTTGGTGGTGATTTTTTCCTTGTTTGTGGCCTTTTACTGTTGAAAGTTTCTTTTGTACTTGATGCCTTAAAAGTTGGTGGTTTTATGAAATTATTTTTATTATTTGGAATTTTTGTTTCAATTGTTTCGGCAGTGCTTGTTTGTGATGTTGTCGGTGGTGAGTTGGTTGATGAAATTCGAGTTGATTCAAAATCTGCTGGCATGTTTTTGATGACTAAATTAGAATAAAAAATAAATTCAAAAATTAGAAAATTTATAAAAAAGCTTTTAAGAATTCAGTGTCATTTGGCTTGTTTTATATTTTATAATTGACACTCTAAAAGATTGCTAAAATCTCAATTCAACTTGATTTTAATTACTTGATTTCAACTTGACTTTCAAAAAGTTAATAAACAATAATTTTAAATTATCAAACTGTTCTGACATTTCAAACTTTCATCAAAAGCTTTGTTTTGATGTTACAAAACTAACAAATTCAACATTTATAAAAATAAAGTTTGTATTTTCTCTAAAAATGCATTTTTAAAAATCTCAATTCAACTTGATTAAAACATGACTTGAAAATTTCAAGTCCACTTGACTCTAATTAAATTTAAATCAAGTCTTGAAAAATTCATAGAAAAATAAATTTAAAAAAAAATTTAGGCTTTTAAAAACTTATAACGTATTTAATAAATTATTTATACAATTATTTATATACAAGAATTTGTTTAATTTTTTTACTTCCTCCGACTTCTAACAGTAACATTCGAGGATATGATAGAAAAATTTGAGTACTCACAAGATTCAAAGTTGTTGCTATGCAATGACTTTCTCAAGTTTTCCCTAAAAGTCTTTGATTTGCAAGAGTTCAACAATTGTGGAGTTTTCCAACCATCACCATAAAGATCTGTCAATAAACCTTGAAGTTCATCGTCAAGTTCAATTTGTGTTGGTGTTTGACAAATTTCTAAAATGTTGTCTTTATGTTTCACTCTTTGTGCATCGACTTTTGATGTCAATTTTTTATTGTCAACTTTTGGAGTCAATTTTTGAGCTGAATTTTTTTGTGTCAAATTTTTGTTCACTTTCACTGGACTTTTTTCAGAAATTTCTGAATTTTCACTGTCACTACTTGAACTTCCACTTCGTATGCTAATTTTTAAATCAAATTTTATATTAATTTTTGTCACACTTTTTTCTTTCTTTGATGAGCCTTTTTTGGATGATGAAATTTCAGCTGAGATCACGCCAGGTGTATGTAAATTCTTATTGGATAAAACTCTTTTAATTGGAGTCTCTTTGGGAAGACTTTCATCAAGTGTTAAGTCAACAACTTCCTCAGATTCATCGTCAGTTGGACCAATTTCAACATGATCTTTTTCAACTGGCTTTTCAATTAAACTTTCATCCTGTTGCTCCTCACTTTGAATATTTTCATCACTTTTTGATTTTGTCATTGATTTATTAATAAAATTTATCATTTGAATTGGAGGTTTTGGTGAATCCTGCTGTTTTGATTGTCTTTTAAATCTTTGAATCATTGAATGTGACACAGCAAAACTTGGTGCAGGAATGTCATTGAAAAAATCACTTTGAAAGCCAAGACTTGATGAGCAATTTATGTAGGAATCATTTTCATCACATTTTGGTTGCAATTTGCTAAGTTCATTTTCATCTTCTGAATCTAAAATTTCAATTGCTTCCTCATCACTAATGTCATATGTCAATGACTTTCTCACTGGCGTTCTTGGCTCAATTTCTTTAAATACTGGTCGTTGTTCTGCTACTTGCATGTCACTAAGTTTTGTACACAATTTTGATTCATTTTCAGGTAAATCAACAACAGTAGCAAAACTTTGATCATGCTTAGAACTGCTGTCTTTAAAAATTGGATTTTTTACAGAATTTTCTTTATTTTCACTTTTATTTGAACTTGTTTTTAATTGAATATTTTCTTCTTCATCATCAGAAGTGTAAACTGATCGACGAATTACGGGATTGTCTGTAAATTGATTGTTTGGTTTTCTTCGTAATCGCAATTTACTGCCTGATGCTGGAGTTCTTTTAAGTGATGGTTTGATATTGCTGAATAATTTATTATTTGTTGCCATGTTTATGCTTTGATAGAACAAAAATGACTGATGATTGTGGAAGAAATTTCGTGATTTAAATATCAATTTAGGTAAATTTTGGATTTGTTTTGATGAATTAAAGATCTCTGTTTTTGTTTTGTTTGAAGAAATTTTACCTGTAACGGATTTTTTTCGTTGGCGTAGGATCAGAAAAAAGAGGGGAAATTTAAATATTTTATGAACGTTAAAATAATTTTTCATTTTGAACAGAAACATTTTTGAAATTGCATAAATTTTTAAATTTTGTCAAATTTTATAGAATTTGTAACAGATTTTAACAATCTTATTAATCGCATTAAAATTTTTTTGTCTTGTCTTTTTTTCTTGATTATTTAAAAAAAATATCAATTTGCAAACAAGAAATTTCATAAAAAATTCTTTTATTTATCAAAAACTTTTCTTATCATTAAAGTAAAAAAATATTTAAATTTGTTTTCTGTCCCATCGCCAAATGGTTCCATCATCGCAAGCAGCAACCATGATATTTCCATCTCTCGAGAATGCCATTTGTCTAACAGGTGCAGTACATTTAGGATGAGTCAATGCACTTCTTTTATTTAATGGTTTTTCAGTGTCAAGATCAAAAATAAAAACTTTTCCATTTTGACTTCCAACAGCCAATTGTGTCAATTGAAAATCCAATTCCATTCGCATAAACCAAATTTCACAACTGACAATATCAAAAGTAAAAAGTTTCGAAATTTGTGTTGCTCCTTTTGATGTTTCTTTTGTCTGCCACCAAATTATATTATTTTCACATGATTTACTGAGGAAAGTTTTACCAAAATATTTCACAGTATCAACATAATTTCCATGAACATCACGAGTTGAAAATTCAGGAAAATGAACACGAATTGACTTGAATGGAAGTGAACCACGACCAAAACTTTCAATGCCATTGCAAGCATCAATTTTGTCACGCAGTTCTTCACTTTGTAAATTCCATATCATAATATTATGATCAATTCCACCTGATATAAGTGATTTGCCATCAGCTGAAATATCAACTGAAAGAACTTCATCACGATGTCCACGAATGCCACTAAAAATTGCAATGCATGTTGAATTTTTGATATTCCATAATCTTATCGAATAATCTTTGCTGCCTGTTGCAAGCAAATGTGGATGAATTGGATGAAATTTCATGTCATTTATTGCTCCAGCTAAAAATTAAAATTGAAAATTAAAAAAAAAAAAGTTTAATAATTTTTAAGTCTTACTATGTCCAATTAAATTCTTAAATCCTCCAATTGGTTTTTCACGATTACACTGGATCACTCGAACGATACCTTTGACACCACCAGATGCTAAAATTGGTGCTGAAATCGATGCACCTTTTATAACTTCATAACTCCATGCAACACAATTGAAAACTTCATCTTTATCTGGCTCAATATAAACTCTCAACAATTGCACTGGACGTTCATCATCAACATCGACACATTCATAAATTGAAATTTTATTTCCACTTGCTGATGCAAAAATTTCACGATTTCTTACAAAATGATTGAATGCAATGGCAAAAATTTGTGTTACTGGTGATTCAGTGAGGTATGTTGTAAATTTATAAGGTGATTTTGTAGATTTTCTTCCTCTTTTGGCTTTACGTGAACGTCTTTGTTTTGATGATGATTGTGAACGTGATTCTGATGTTGTTGATGAAAGTTCCTAAAAATAAATCTTCGATTTTAATTCCAATTAAATAAAAATTTTTATCTTACATTTTCTGAATCATTTTCAGCTGATTTTACTGTATTTGTCATGATTGTCAATAAATTTTTTTATTTTTCAGTCTCTTTCTCTTCTCCTGCAAATAATAGACTTAAAAGGTAAGAAGAATAAAAAGTTTCTGTCTAGACAAACTGAAGTAAAGAAAAAAGAAAAAGAGAAAAAAAAGTTGAAATAAAAACTGCAGAAATAAGCGAGTAAGAAGAGTCAGTTTGTAAACATTGAAAGGTTAATCACCCCTCGAATGCATAGTGAAGGTTGTTGAAAAAAAAGTTTGTATGATGGAGGGGAAATATTATTCTTTTTACGTTATTCGAGAGGGGTTTGTCAAGTTTTTTATTTTGAATTTTTTGTGACAGTTGGGAAATTTTTTAAGAAAATTTGTGATGCACTTCCTTCAAAGAATATAAACTTGAAAATAATTTTTCTTTGCATTTTTATTATTTTTTATAATTTTAAAGAACAGGAAAATCTTTTGTTAATGTTAAAAAAAATTTAATTTTAAAACTTTTTTATTTTGTTAGTTATTTTTAAATTTTGACATAAATTCTATTGTTAAACCCAAGCACCATAAAATCGTCATCATTTTTTTCTATTAAACAAAAATTTCTTTTCTTAATTATTTTTATGAGTTTAAAAATATTTTCTTTACAAAGTTAGGCAGTCACATAAAAAATTTTTTTTTCAAAAACAGTCAAATAAAATCAAAAAAATTCATTAGAGCTTAAAATTTTCAATCATTCATAAAAAATATTTGAAAATTTTAAAAATTTTGTCTTTTTCTGATTTTACTTAAGTGATTTTTTTTTTCAAAAATAATAAAAAAATTTTAACTTTGAAACTTTTCTTTTTTAAGAAATAGAAATCTAAAATCTACGTCAAATTTAATTTAAAAATTCTAGTTTTTTGCAGAAACTAAAAGTTCTGAAACTTTCCTAAGTTTCTAAGTTAAAAATGTTAAAAACTCTAAAACTTAAGAAATTTCTTCACTTATTAAGCTCACAATCTTGAAATTTCAAAATATCAGAGCCTAAGAATTTTTGAGTGCCTAAGATAGTGAACTTAATAAATCAGAGAATTTTTAAATCCTGTTTTCTTGACTTAAATTCCAAATTTCATATTTTCAAAACTAAAATTTTTTTTATTAAACTTTAAAGAAAAAAAATAATTTTGTTAAAGTTGTAAGTCACTTTTATCCGATGGTATTCATAATCCATGATCGATATGATGCAATTCTGACATAAACATCAGGTGATCCGGAAGCACATGGAATTCCTATTTCAAAATATGAAATTTATCGCATTTCTATTATTTTAAGAAGTCTTACCCCATGATACGGCTAAAAATAAAAAAATTATGTCTTAGATGCTTCTCAAGTATAAAAAAATTTGTTAACTTACCTCCAATGACATTACCACCAGCTACTAAAGGACCACCGCTAAAATAATTTAATTTTATTTAGAATTTAGTACTTTCTTATAAAAATTAATTTTTTTTACCTATCACCCATGCAAGTTCTACGAATAAATGAAAAAATATTAAAAATCACGCTTTAAATTTCATTTTATTATTTTGCTTACCCTTGACCAACTCTTGTAAATGTACAAATTGTTTGATCAGTAATTCTTGCAGCATTTGATTTTGTGAATTTTTCTCTGCATTCATTGTTATTTAATGTCCTTAAAGTCACCCAAAGAAGAACATTTGAAGTTGGTCCTGTCCTGCTGGTTTGTCCCCAACCTGTAAAAATTCATGATAAAGTTAAAATTTAAATAAAAGTAAAAAAATTTCCATACCTGTAGCAACAGCATTAACACCACCATTAATAAAAGTCGATGATACACCAACAGGTTGCACCATGTTGTTAAAAGTAATTGTATTGACAGTTTGAATAAGTGAAATATCATTGGCAAGGGTTGTTGATTGATAACCTGGATGATTAACAAAACGAGCAAGATTGTGAATGTTTCCGCCTGTTGAACGATGAATTGTGCCAACAACTGCACGTGTGTTTGATGTTGATCGAGGTGTTGTGCAATGTGCTAAAGAAATTAAATTTTTTTTAAAAATCTACATATATTTAACATTGATTAATGTAAAAAAATAAATGGATATAGATAGACGAATAAAGTGCGGATTTAATTACAGTTATTTAACTTGAATCAAAAATTAATTAAATTTCGTTAAAAATTTTTTATTTCGTTTAAAAAATTTCTTTGGTATCTTTTCAAAAAATGATTTTTAAAGTTCTCTCACCAGCTGATCCAATCCAACGATTACTAAGAATGAATCCACCACAAAAATGACTATTTTGAATTGTTCTCAACGAGACTTGATATGGAAATTGACCTAGTAGTAAGATAGTATGTAAAAACTGAAAAATTTCAAAGTTTATGCACGTACCTAATTGAGCTTGTGATCCACCAACAATTCTTCCTTCCCACATTTGGAATTCATCATTTGTCGTTGCATCAGGAACATCTAATTAATTTTGTAAAAATTTTAGTTTAATTTTTGTTATTTTAAATAATTTAAAACAGAAACGGAAGGCAGTTGAATTGACTAAAATTAAGTTTTTAGACTGTTTAAAATAAGTTTAGTGAATTTAAGAAGCTGATAATTCTTAACGAAAACTACCAACTATATTTCTAAGATAAAATGTAAAGCAACTGTGAGCAGTTAGGTAGCCATTTTGTCTGAAAACTCTGATTTTAATTTTTTTTAAAATATCAAAATCTATTTTATTTAATTTAAACTTTTAAATAGTATGAGAAATTTTATTTAACTTTTTGCCTAAAAAATTAGCAATAAGCAGTAAATTTTCATAAGTATTAAAAAAATTTTATTTTGGGCTATAAATTTTTCTATTCAAGTAAAATATGAATTAGGAACAAAAAATTTGCAATTTTCTTTAAAAATTTTTGTCATTTCAAACATTTTTCTTAGTAATTTTATTTAATCGATATAAGACATTGTTTACAAATGCTTTTCTAAACATTTCATTTGAGTTTGGCTATTACTGCAAGAACATAAATTTAATTGTCTTATTTTTGTTTACTCTAAGTTAGAGCTATAAAGTAAATGAAATAGGTGTTGAAATAATCAAAAGCACTTGGCCATTTTTTATGATTTTTCATTAAATTTGTCATTCTCTGTCATTTGTTTTGTTTTTCATATTTTTATTTTAAAAATGAATAATTCAAAAGATTTAATCAAAAAATCTATCAATTATTGCAAAATATCAACAATGACATTAAATTAATAAAAAACTTCATGATGGTTTCATACAAAATTTCACAAAATGCTTTTTCTTTTTTAGTTATCAAGATTTTTTCCTCCTTGTAAAAATTATATAAAAGATTTCCAAATTTAATGAAGTTTTCACTTTCAACGTTTTCATTACTAAAATATTTTTTTATTTTGCACTCACTAGCTCCACTTGCTAATAAAATCAAAGTTAAACAGGCAACAGTGACTTGAAACATTTTAGTTTATTGACTGTTGAAAATTAGCAGGAAATTTTCATCTTTTATAGTCAAAAATTTATCAATATCAATTGGCAATCAATTATTGATAAATTTTGAAGTATGTCAAAATAGTTTCTTGTGTCAAAGTTTGGAAATAAATAAAATTTAAAGAAGAAAACTTTTTAAAATTTAACATCATAATATCTAAAATTACTGACAATTTTTATGCAATTTTATTTTTTTAAATTTTTCTATAAACACTAAAACATTCATTAAAAATAATTTAGTGTCATTACCTTGAATCATTGACTACTAATCAATCAAAATAGAATGAAATCATTTTTTGGTATTTTTTTCTTTCAATTTCCTGGTAATTGTCTAATAATAAATTTTTTAATTACTCATAATATGACAAAATTTACAATTTTTATCTTTTTTTTTCTTATTTGTTCATGTGATAACAAGACAATTTTAATTTTTTTATCACTTTCTCATGTTAACTGTGCAGTTAAGTTGAAAATAAAATTTTATTTTGCTATTGTTTAAAAAATTATTTTATGAATGAATGTAGTGAATTTTTTATAATCTTTGTTCCTTTTTTTACGACAATATTTGAATTCTAAAAATAGAAGAAAAATGATTGTAAATTTGAATATAGAAATTATTTAGTATGGAAAAGTTACAGTAATTTTGATATTTACTCAGATATTTGAGCGAAAATGCTAGTCTTAAAAACTAATGCCCTTTTAAACTCAACTGTTAATATTTTCTTGACTTTAACTTTTCTTTGACAGTAATTATTTTTTAACTTAATTTTCATTAATTTCTAGGAAATGGTAATGAATATAAAAAAATGTTTTTAAAGTTAAATTTCCAAAGAGAGAAAATTTGAAAAAAACGAAATTTTTATTTAGTCTATATTTTTTTTATTGGTTTAAAGTTTTTTCTTTTATATGAAGCAAATTAAAATTTGGTAAAAGTTTTTTCTAAAATTTTGATTTAAATAAATGAAAAAGAACTTGAAGTTTTATCAATAATGATGCTCTCGTGGCCACAAAACTAAAAAAAACATGTGTCATTTAGAAAGATCTTAAAATTATTTTTCTAAAAAGCTATCAATCATATTTTTATGATTTTTTGATGAAAAGTTATAAATTTTCCTATCACAAAATTTATGAAAGTACATAATTAAATTTTAAAACAGTTTGGAAGCATGCAATAAATAGAAAAATAATAAATAATGATATTGAGCAAAAAAGTATTGACCAATTTAAAAACGAGTTTCGAACCCTGTATCTTTGACTTCGAAGTCTGTGACTTTATTAAGTCACTATTAACATTAATTTCAACTTGGATATGTTTGACAAAAACTCATACAGTTTCTAAAAAATTTGAACTTGAATTTAAAAATTGTAGGCTAATTTTCGATTCAAGTTTAATAAAAGTTCAAATTTGCACTTTGTTCGTCTAAATATTTTTAGAACTTTTCAAGAGTTCTTCGATGCTTAAATGTCGCGCAACATGTCACGTGTGACAAAATGTTACCAGCGATTGTAATGCCACCAATGGCAAAAATTCAAATTAAAATTTACCTTATTTAACCATAAAAAAAAATTAAGCTGAGGCACTGCAGTAAAAACTTTTTTGCTTCTATCTAAATCAAACTGTGAAATAAAAAATTTAACTAAATAAGAAATTTAAATATTTTATATTTATCATCATTTCTTAACCTAATAATAAAATAATTTCTTCATCATCAACAGGAATTCCATGTGAATTATTATGAATATTTTTTAATCGCATCATCGTCGTAATCTTGATAAGGAATTTGCACAAGCAATCGTATAAATATCTGATAACAATGTCTACATTGCGACTTTCATTGTCTCTAAAATATATAAAAGTCACTGCAACCTTCACCATTTCAGACCATCCGTTCTCATTCATTCGAATTAACAACAAGTTTTTACTTTTTTAAAAAATGAAGTTCAAAATTTTGACAATTTTTTTCACTTTTGTGTTAGTTTTTTCAATTCATGCTGAAGACGATTTGACTGAAGAAGATGTAAAAGTGATTGAAGAATTTTTTAAATCAAGAAATTTCACTGGTCGTGCATCACGTAATGTAAGAACACCAGAAATTGAAGAACGCGTTAGAAATCGTTATAGAAAAATTAAAAAGCATAATGAAAGATTTAAAAAAGGCGAAGAACATTTCGAGCAAGGATTGAATGACTTTGCACTTTTGAGTGATGGTGAAATTAAAAATTATTTTGGTTACAATCCGCCACCATTTGAGACTTTTGATAATGAAACTTTAGTGCCAATTATTGATCCAAATGCACGAAGTGGAAAAGCTGCTGAACCTGATTATTGGAACTGGGCTGAACAAGGAAATATAGTGCAACCAGTTCAGAACCAAGGTGGTTGCGGTAAGTTGAAAATTAAACAGCGTTCAACAGCTTCAAATGACTACTGTAATCATTTTTTTTCTGGTTTTGTGACATATCATGATTGCATAGTTTGCTGTCTTCGAACTCTGAATTGAAATTTACACAAAAATAATTCTTTAATATTTTTTTATAGGTTCATGCTATGCATTTGCTGTAAGTAATATGAAATTTTTGGACTAACTAAATTTTTTATAAAGGACTCTAAATTTTTTTTAAAAAAAATTAAACGACAATTTTCAAAAATTAAACGAATTTTTAAGCGAATTTCCAAGGTTTTTTTCCCAGAAAATTGTCGGTTAATCATGAATTATTTTGTAAAAAATATTTTAAAATTTCTTAAAAAGGCAGCTGGAGCTTTAGAAGGAAGCATGTGCAGATACTTTGGAAAATGTGTTAAACTATCTGAACAAGAAATGATGGAATGTACAAATGGTTGTGCTGGTGGATGGGATACTTGGGTATGCAAAATATTGTAAATTTTCTAGCAAAGGATTTCTTTTCAAAAATGGAAAAATTTGTCTTTTTTTTAAAGTTTAAAAAAATTCCAAAAAAAATTCTTTAGTTCATAAAATTTTGTAAAAAATTCAATATCTTCATGATTTATAGGTCTATGACTATACAACTCTTTATAATGGTGCAACTGGAAGTTCATACAGCTATACAGGTGCTCCTAATTCATGCAATCCATCAGCACGAGTACGTCAAGTTAATTCAATTGTAACAAGTTATAAAATTTTACCAAATGACGAAGCAACAATTCGTTCTTATCTTTATAGATATGGTCCATTATTTACGGGTAAATCTTTATAACTTTTATGGTTACAATAATAAATTTAAAATAACGATGCAAATTATTTTTAGCTTATTTTGTCTACAATAATTTTAATTACTACAAGGAAGGAATTATAACAACACAAGAAGGTGAAATTCTTGGTGGACATGCTGTTTTAATAACTGGTTATGGAACTTCAAATGGAATTCCTTATTGGATTGGTAAGAATTAAATTTTTGAATTTTTTAAGTTTCATCTTGATTATTCTGAATTTATTTTTAAAACAGTTAAAAATTCATGGGGAACGAACTGGGGAGAAAAAGGTAAAAAAATTTCTTTAAATTTTAAATGTGAGCATTAAAATTAATTTGTTTATTCAGGTTACTTCCGCATTTTAAGAGGTAAAAATTTGATGAACATTGAAGGCTGGAAAGTTTCTTTTCCATGGACAAGATAAAAAGTTCTACCATTACAACTTTTTTGAAAATAAATTTAGTTTATCTTACTTCTTCTTCTTATTTGCATATCTGCATGCTGCCTATTTATATCATAGTTTATTTATGTAAATATTTTAACTCTTTTCTCAAAATATTTAAGGTTGTAATATAAAAGAAATTTTATTATTTTATAAAAATAGAAAATGTCTGATAAAAACTCTATCAAAAAATATTAGAAAAACAGAAAAGTAACAAGAAATTTTATTTTCTAATAAACTTTTTGGATATTTAAACTTTTATAAGAAGTTTTTATTTTTTTTTAAAAAACATCTTATTTGTTGATTTGAATTTTTCAATCTTTGTTTTGATTTTTTTCATTACCTGAGTTGATATAAAAGCAAAATAATTTCAGATCAAACCATCAGTAAAACATCAACAGTTAAAAAAAAAACAACTCAAAATGTCAACAACAAAAATTCTTAAATTTGAACCACTCGTTGAAAAAACAACAACAGAAAATAAATTTGAAACTAAAAAATCATCAAAAAATGTCAAAAATGAAAGAAATCGTGATCTTTTGATAATTTTAAACAACAGAAGGAAAAGATTGAAAATTGAACCAAAAGAAAAAGTCAAAAAGGAAATAATTTGTAAAATTTGCAAGAAGAAAATTAAAGGAAAAATTAATTTAATAACGCATTTGAAGACAATGCATTCAGATGATCCAAGATTAAAAGTTTTCTCTTGTGATTTTTGTGGAATGAATTTTTTTAGAAAATCTTCAATCATTTCTCATATGAAAAAACTTCATGCAAATGGAAAAATCACAAAATTTGAATGTGATTTTGATGGTAAAATTTTTTTAACAAGAACAATATTTTTGATTCACATGCGGTACCATCGGAGAATTGCCAAATGTTGTGAAATTTGTAAAAAATATTTTATAAATTTTAATCAACACAAAAAATTAGTTCATTCAAAAGAAAATGACAAAGTTCAATGCAAAATTTGTGATAAAAATTTTAAAAACCAAATTTATTTAAACGTTCATCTCAAAACTCACGATAAAAAATATCAATGCCAAAAATGTGGACAAAAAACTGCAAGCACTTCTTCTTTAAAGCAACATATGAATTTTCACGAAAATACAAATGAATTTAAATGTGAAATTTGTTTAAAAAACTTCACTCAACAAGGAAGCCTAAAAAACCACATGAAAACTCATGATGAAAATCGACCAAAGCCACACAAATGTCAATTTTGTGATTATTCTACTGATAGCAAAAATCATTTTACAAATCATCTTAAAACTCATGATAAAAATCGTGAAAAAGATTTGAAATGTTCAGTTTGTGATTATAAAACAGATGACAAAGCAAGTCTTAGGAGACATTCACAAATTCATAATCCAAATCGTGAAAAATTTCCATGTCCTCACTGCAGTTATGAAGCAGCTCTAAAAAGTCATTTAAATAGACATTTGAAAATTCATGATGCAAACAGAGTCAAAAATTACAAATTCCAAACATTTTCTGCTTGATTTCAAATATTTCCCAAGTACAAAAACAATTCAACAATAACTTTGTGACTATTTTAAGATTATCAGATTTTCACGTGATTGTCGTATACTAGAATAGTTTTTTCTAAAATTTTAATCTCTAGAATTTTTCAGAATGTTCACACTTTCCTAAAAAAATCTAGCAAAATTCAAAATTCTTTCCACATTTCATAAAGTAAACAAATCTAAAAAATAACGTTTTCTCACAATTTAAGTTCACTGAACCATAACAATGATTAAAAAGATGATCTAAGTTGTAGAATAAACAAGAGAGTCGTGATTGAAATTTTTAACACAAATTTATTTTTCTGAGTCTTTTTGAATCAGTCGTGTTTTCAAATTGTAACAAGAAAGATGATGAAGGAAGTAAAATTTATTCTTAAAATTTTCACATTTTGTTTTGTGATTAAAAAAAAAGTTTATGGTGGAACTTATAAGTAAGAAATTTGTGAACTTTGATGCTAAATTTTATTAAAATAGAGAAAATAAGAAAAAATTAAAAATTTCAATAATTTAAGTTACAATTTAAAAAAAAATTTTAAGAAATTTTATTGTAAACCTCTTAGAATTATTTTTAAAAATATTTTCAAATAGATTTTTATAAAAAAATTTAAAATATACTTGTATGTAACTTGACTTGGTATGCGCATATTAACTTGACTATATGCATGCAAGTTGGCTTAAAAAAATTTAAATTTAAATTCGTTGAAATTTTGCAAAATTTTGATAAAATTAATTAAAATTTGAATAAATTAGAAAAATTTTTTTAAGTCAACTTGCATGCATTTAGTCAAGTCGCTAATTAAGTATGCATACAAGTATTTAAAAATGTGTTCAAGATTTTTCTGAATTTTTGTAAAATTTTCGTAATTTATAAAAATACTTTTTAGGTATGTCTTTCCACCAACATCACCAACTCGTCATCAACTAATTTCTGGTAAAATTTCATTAAAAATTTCTTATATTTATAAAACTGATCATAAATTTTCATAATTAGGTATTGGTGTTCCATTACAACTTGAACATGAATCAATCACTTATGGTTGGACTATGAAGTGAGTATAAAAAACAATTTTTTTTACATCCCATAAATAAATTTATGGTCAATTATGAAACAATTTTGGAAAGTAACAAAAATCCAAGCTTTGCTACACGGTGATTTAAATTTTTGTAGTTTTTTAATTGATAATTTTTCATGTATTTATGCCTGGATAAAAATTTTATTTGAAAACTTTTGCATTTATTTTTATAAATCTTTTATTCTTTTGTATCTTTCAACAGAGCTCAATATTTTCTGGTAAGTTAATAATTTAAAATTTATTTTCCTAAAACTTGATGACTTATTTAAAAATATTTATGTTTTTTAATCCCAAGCTCTTGACTTTTTCCAGGCGTGGACACACGGTGATCTTATGTGATTTTATTGGATCTTTTTTTATGTGTTCATGCCTGGAAATTTTTCATTTGAAATTTAAAACAAGTTCGAAATTTTCATTTCAGCCAGAAGTAATAAATCAATTAAAATGGCAATTTTGGCCAGACATCTTTGAAAATTATACAAAAGAGTTTCTATTCGATCAAGTTTGGCATCGTTTCCCAAATGGTCGTCGTAAACGTGAAATAGTTATTGACCCAAAAACAGGTCAACAATATGAAAAATATGACGGAATTGTTGAAGAAATTTCAAATGAACCACTTAAGAATGTAAATGAGGATGAAGATGATTTTGATGATGAATTTGAAGAAGACAAAATTGAAAAGAAAATGTTGGAAGAATATCAAAAGCGGCCACAAACTGAAGGATGGAGTGAAGAAAAACATCCAGATTTGTCATCATCAAGATGGTCGATTTATGAAGCTTTTGTCAAAGCATTGGAAAAGTAAGAAGAGAAAAAAATTTTAAACATGAAAAATCAAAGACAAAGTTATAAAATTTTATTTTGAAATTTCATTTTTTAACCTTTGAGTTTTTTATTAAGCATTAAAAAATTGTAAATTTATTTAATATTTTATGAAATGTTTGAAATATTTCTAGCAACAAATTTAACGGACGAGTTTGTCTTTTAAGAGCAATTTGTGAAGCAAGTCGAACTGAATTTCATCAAGATTATTTAATGGGTGAACTTTTTCATGTTTTCTTTACGTAAGTTCTAAAAAATTATTTTTATTTTGTAGCATTAACAGTCGGACACAAGTGAAAATTACTTGCAAATAAATTGTTAATTGCTTCTTTTTACAATTTACTTCCATGTAATTTTTCTTTTGGTCAGTCAACTTGAAAAGTTTACTGGCAATTTTAATTCATTCATGGCACTATAGAAAAAGAATTTAAAATTTTATAACTGAAAATTTAGTTGATCTTATTTAAGTTTAAATTTTTACAAATTTAAAGAAGTCTCAAGCATAAATTTAATTTAAAAATTTTCATTTTTTCTATTTTTAGACCTTCAACAACAGCAGCATCAGAGCCAGTGACAAAACCAAGTGATTATGATTACATAAAAGCTGAAATGATGGGAAAAGAAGATGAAAATGGAGACAAGAAAATTTGTGAACAAGCTTTTAAAGATTGCAAGGAATCAATTATGGATGTTTTTACTCAAATTTTTGATACTGTAATTTAAAGCATTTAAAATTATTAATTTTTCTAAAAAAATAAAAAGTCATAAAAATTACAAAATTTCTTGATAAAAATCTTTTTTAATTACAATCAGCTTAATAAAGTGTAGGTCAGTTATTTATAAATTCTTTATTATCAAACAATTACCTCAACCTCAACCTTAGTCATTCACACTCATTTTCTTTTATTGATAAACATCGCACATACAAACACAAAACAATCAAATCATGTTGAATTAAAGAATGTTGATGGAAAATATCACGTTCTATAAATTAATTTCCTGCACTACAAAAATGCTTATCATAAAATGCGAGTTATTTGTAATCTACGATAAAACAGACAGTTTATTGCAGCAATTCAAAGACTTCACAATGGATTTTAAAATTTTCTTAATTTTTCTTGGAATTTTTTGTGAAATTTTTGCTAAAATTGAATTAAGTAAAGAAGATGAAGAAAGAATTTTTGAAGAATATGCAGCAAGATATAATTTGAGAAGAGGAAGAACAAATGAAGTTGATGAAATGAAGAAAAATGTGCTGAGAAGGTATAAAAATATTTTACAGCACAATGAACTTTATGGAAAAGGTGCAAGCAGTTTTTTGGAGACTTTGAATGAATTTTCTTACAAAAGTAATGAAGAATTGAAAAAAACTTCTTTAGGATTTAAAGGAAATGCAAGTTCAAATTTTAATGATGGAGGTGAGAAATTTTTAAATGTTTGAAATTTTAATGTTAAGTTAGTTTTAAAGTTTGAACATTAAAGTTTATATGGAATTTAGAAAATTAAAATTTAACGAAATATTTGCTTGAAATTCTAGGGATAAAAGTTCCAATATTAGAAAGAAATGCTCGAAGTTCTCTACCATCATATTTTAATTGGGCTGATCATGGCATTGTGAGACCTGTTCAAAATCAACATTCTTGTAATGCTTGCTATGCTTTTGCTGGTAAGAAAAAAATTTTCAAAATGTTGAGTTTCATAATGAAATGCAGTTCTAAAAAGGCTCCAAACTAAATAATTTTATTTTGAATTCTTCATTAATAATTTAAAAAATTGATTAAAATTTTGTATACTTTAAGTTACTATCAGTACTTGATTATTAATCAAAAATATTTAAGCTTCAAAAGACTTCATGACACAAGCTTCAATTTTATAAATTATTGAAGCTTATTAAAAATTTGTTTTATTTTTATCTTTTATGAATTTAATTTTAGCAATAGGAGCAATTGAAGGAGCTGCATGTAAAAATCTTGGTCAATGTTCAAAATTGTCTGAACAAGAAGCAATGGAGTGCACAAATGGATGTGATTCTGGATGGGATTATGAAGTTTATCAGGTAAAATTTTTCATAATTTTTATGTTCAATAAATTTCTTGATAAAACTAAAAAATTTCAAAAAATTGAAAAAATTCAAATTTAAAGATTGAAGAAAGTAAAAACAGAAGCTGCTTAATAGTTTAATATTAAAAAACTTTAAAATTGTTTTCATTAATTTAAATTATCAAAAGTTTTAAAAAATTTTTCTTTCCTTTAGTATTCAACTCTAAATTATGGCTGCACATCAGCTGCCTACCCATATTATGCAAGAAACATGGCACATTGTACTGCAGCAAGATCACGAAAGCGTGTTGCAAATACACGAGTGACAGGATGGCATAATTTGCCACCAGATGCTGAAACAATTCGTTATCATTTATTCCATTCAGGTCCAATTTCCATGTCTTTTTATGTTTATGAAAATTTCTTCAGTTATTATTCTGGAATTTATTCATCAACTGAAGGAAGTGACTTAATGGGTGGTCATGCTGTATTACTGACTGGTTATGGAACTGAAAATGGAATTGATTATTGGATTTTAAGAAATTCATGGGGCGACGACTGGGGCGAAAAAGGTAAAAAATGAAATATTTCAAAATATTGAATTTTGATAGAATTTTTAAATTATTTCAGGTTATTTTAGAATTAGAAGGGGAATAAATTTATGTAATTGTGAAAGCTGGAAAGTTTCTTATCCTATTGTTGCTTAAGACAAACTAATTTTTTTAATAAATTTTATTTTATAAAAATACATTGAAAATATTTTCCGTTTTTCATGTTCCATTGTCAAATTATAACTTAATTTTTTAAATTTAATAATCTCATAAAATTCAAATTCAAATTTATGAAAGTGAAATTTAACTCAGCAAAAAAAGGTTATATTTTAGGCTTCAATAATAATTAAATTATATTTTATGACAGCAAATCAATCGTTTTTTTAAAAATTCTAGCTTTTGGTTTCAACTAAAAAATATAATGACTTATTTACTAAATTAATATTAAATTTTTTTATTGGTTTCTCACAAATCATTTTATTATTTTAAAAATTTTATCACTAGTTTGAATTAAAAGATAAATCAAATTACATAAAAAATTTTAATTTAAATTAAAATCAGCAAATTTTTGTTCAAACAATTTCTTAACATCAATCAGCTCTTTGAGTTTTTGATGCTCTTTTGCCAAATTTTCGTTGAGTTTTCTATCTAAAAAGATTTTGTCTTGAATGACTTTAAATGCTTTTTTTCTTAATTCCTCATGATTAAATTTATTACTTAATACGAGAACATTGTAGGCATTATTTTCATTTATATTGTCCAGTAAAAACTTTCCAGCATTTTCCTTTAAATCATCAATTTTAAATCGAGCTGCAGCAGCGAAAACTTCAATATGATTTGCATCTTTAGCTAATTCTTCACCATAGATAAAATCATACATTGCCTTGAAAGCCACTTCAGAAATGTCATTTAAATTGAGCTCTTGAACTTCTGGATTGTTTTTAAAAATTTCAGACAATGTTTGACTTTTGGCAGCAAAAAGAACTTTATGAATTTTGAATGATGATTCACCGACATTTATTGTGAAATCTTTAAATGCTGCATCTGCAAAAATCTTTTGAAGACAGTCACATTTTGTAATATTTGATAACTTTGGAAGATTTTGAATTGATTTTGCTCCAAAGAAAAAGACAGGAGAACTATTAAATTCAAGATTATGACTCATTTTGTTATTTTGTTGAGGAATTTGTCTTTTCTTATTTTTCAGCTATATGACTTTATTTTCACTTAATTTTATGACCATTTATTAAAATAAACTCTTTAGAAATTTATTTAAATGTAATGGAAGTACGATAATTTATTATTTACAAATATTTTGAAATTTTCAATCTTTTACGATATTTTCTAATCCAACAAACTCTCAAATCCGAACAAACATCAATAGAAAATTAATCAAAATCCAAGGCTGGGACACTTAATTTTCAGTTAATTTTTAATTAAATTTAATTAAAGTTAATTAACTAGTTAAGTGTCCCAGCCTTGTCAAAATCTTAAACAAAAGAAAAATCCAACTATAATCTAATGAAAATTCTTTAAAAAATATTCTATATTAATAAAATTAAAATACAAAATTATAATAAAAAGTTTGTTAACTTTTTTATTTAAAACAATTCAAACGTTTTTTTTTATATGAACCTTTTTAAATTTCTTTACAATCAAAACTTTGTAAAATGTGAAAAATATTTTTTTTCATTTCAAATTTTCCTTCTCAATCAAACAATTCATGTGAAATTCCAAATGAAATTTTGTTTCTTCAACATAAATTATTTTTTCAGCTTCAACAATTTCACGATCATAATACGCAATCGACATCAAATTGGCTTTTATATTTCCGTTAAAAAGTGGCGATTTCTCTATACATTCACGATCACCAACTTCATTTGCTGTCAACTTTTTCTCGATTTCTTCACAATTTTTGTCATTTTTGAAACTTTCTAAAGAATTTTTTTTAATAGTTTCAACCAATGGTCCAGTGGCATTTCTTTTAATTAATAAAAATTTAAGACAGTCTTGAACTTCATTATCATTTTGTTTCTTTCCTTCAAGGCCATTTACAATCTCATCAAATGAAGACTCAATATTTGTTTCAAAATTCTCAGAGCACAAGATTTCTGCATTTTCGTAAATTTCTTGAATTGCACTCGATGAACTTTCAACTTTAATGTCAGATTTTTTGTTTTTTAAATTTGCAACTTTTTGGTTTATGCAATTGATTGTTGATTCAGGAATGTGAATTTCAATCTCTGTAAAGTTTAAAACTAAATCAAAAAGATTTTCTGATGTAATTTTGTTGATAGTGATAAGAAAAAAGAAAAAAATAATTTTTGAGAACATTTTTGGTTGAGAGTTTAAAAAGAACTGAGAAGAGAAAAAATAATTTTGAAATCTTTTTATTCTCTTTTTATATTGAAATTTTCAAGAGCAGTAAATGAGAATGAAATTTACATATGAGTTCTAAAAATTTTTTTCATTAATATACGGACTTTATTATTCACTCAGAGTATTAGGTTCAATTATTAATCAATTTGGGAAAAATCATTCAAAGAAAGTCAAAATTTTTTAGAAAATGTACAAGTTTTTGCCAACTTATTTTCAAATTGAAATTAATATTAAAAGTGTCTTGATAAACTCACAGGCTCTGAAGTCAAAGTTACGGGATTCAAACCCGTGTTTTTCTTAAAAGTTGTTAATTTTTTTATTTTCAAACTTATTTTGTTTAAAAATCACTTTTTTTTCAAAATTTTTGACTTTTCTAGGTCCAAAATTGTTTTTTATCTACACTCAGAATATAATTTAAGTTTTTAAAATTTGTCTCAAAAAATTGTAGTTAAAAGTTTTTACTCTAAAATATAAAATTTTCAAAATTTTTGCGTGTTGGTCACCAAGTCAACGGATATTCCGCAGATTTTAGTGATTGAAAAATCCGCGCAGAAATCCGTGGTTATTTTTTTAATTTTTAAAACCCATTGGATGAAATTATTGGTCACCTTTTTAATTTTTCCTTCTTTTATACACAACCAACTTTACAGCTTTTTTTATCTAATCTTATCTTTAAAATTTTTATCTTATCATTCACAATACCTTCAATATTCATCGGGCGTCTCCCTTTTGAATCAGTTTTAATCAATTTCTTGCGCGATTCACACGAAAAATTAAAATTCAGCCACTAAAAAGTTGACAAAAATTTTAAAAAATGAATTTAAAAATTACAGGAATTTTCTTAATTTCCTGTTTTGTAATTTTTTCAAATGCACAATTAACAAAAGGTGAGTAAAAAAAAATTTTTTTTAAGAATTACATAAAAAATCGTTTATCGAATTGAGTTCAACGTAAAAATCGCACATACGCTTATCTAATCAAAAAAAATCATTCAATAGTGATTATTTGTTTGCTTCAATTTTTTATGCTTTTATTACATGATACAAATGTGGTTTAAATTTATGATGACATAAAGAAGAATTTCTAAAAATATTTAAATGATAAAATTGTGTGAGTTATTAAAATTTGATGACATTAACTAACAATTTGATTTGAAAAGAAATAGAAAAGTATAATTCGATAAAAATAAAATTAATTTATGACTGGGATTAAAAAATTGTTTTTTTAAAAGAATTATCTAGAATTATTACCGAACTGAAAACAGTATGGTTTTCATTTCTGTTTCACTTATAAGGATTTCAATTTTCAATAAGAGATAAAAATTGCAATTTTGAAAAATGTGGCACTTGACATTGAAAATTTGTTTTAAGTTTTCAAGTAATGAATGAAAAATTAAAATTGAATTGAATAAATTAAGAAAATTAGTTACTTACTTTGCCTACTTTCTTTACGAAAACCATAGTTTTATGAAAAGTAAAATTCTCTATAAAAAATCATTACAGTATCAAGCATGAGTCATTCTTTAACCACATTAAATCATACTTTTCCAATGTATTTATTTTATACACACACGCATAAAAATTTATTTTATGTCTATCTTATCAAAACAAACCGAAGCCGTGTGAGTTAAAATAAATAAAAAGTGTCTGTAATATGGGTAAAATATTAGCAATGCATGAATGAGGGAGAAGTTAAAAATAAATAAAAAGAAGAAAAAAATTTCTTATGAAATGAATAACAAATAATTGCAAATAAAAATGACTAATTTTAAAGGTTAAATAAAAAAATTTAAAATCTCGGAAGTGAATAATCAAAAAGCAAAATATTTTGACAAAAAAGCTACAAAATCGATTTCTTCATTTGTCTTTCAACGAAAGAAATATTGAAAAATTTTGTCTAATTTTTAAAATTCTTTGCAGATCGAATTTGCTCACTATCAAAGCATCAAGATGATTGTACTCAACTTCAACGGTAAATTTAAAAGTTCATTCTTCAACTTTATAAATTTTCATTTCAAAAATATTTTAGAGGCAATTCAGAAGTCAATTGCATAATGGTTCAAGACGCAGTTGAATGTGCTCAAAGAATAATAAATGGAACAGCTGATTTTGGAATTTTGACAGCTGAAAATGCTTTCCATATTGCAACACTTCGATGGGAAGGTTTAGTTGTCATTAAAGAACTTCGTCATACTTCAAGAATTCGTGAAAGTTTCGATTACCAATCAGTTGCAATTGTCAGAACTGATCACACTGGTGGCACAAGAAATCTACGTGGAATGGATTTTTGTCATCCTGGCTTGCATCAACGACAACGTCATGAACGTTGGACTGAAGGTTTTCTAAAATATTTCGAAAGACAAGTTGTGCCTTATGACTGTGATGACAGCAATTCACCAGCTGAAATTGAAGCTTCAGCAATGTCAAAATATTTCAATGCAGCTTGTCGTCCTGGTTTATGGTCAAATAATCCCGATGAAGATTCAATGTTGAAAGCAAAATATCCAAAATTGTGTGAACTTTGTGACAATACTGAAACTTGTTCTTATGAAGCTTCATCAAATACTGGACATCGACAAGCACTTGATTGTATGATAAAAAGTACAAATGGTGTCACTTATGTTGCATTACAAGAAGCTCAAGAATTTTTCTCAATTTATCCTGATGCTGCTAATGATTTTAAATTTTTATGTCCTAATAGTACTTATCAGGTAAAAACTTTTTTTTTGGAAATTTAAAATTTTTTTAAAACCAAATGAAATATTAAATTTTTAGACAATTGCAAACAATGAAAATCCTTGTGTCTGGCTAAAGCAACCATGGAGTGTTGTTGTATCAAATATTCAAAATGCCATCAGGTTTGTAATTTAAAAATTTCCCAGAATCATTTACGAAAAAAAAAAAATATTGTTGTACAAAAATTTTTAAAACTTTCAATTTTTTTCTAGTCTTTCTCAGAGGATTCAAAAATGGACAAACTATGGCAGTACACTTTGGGAAATGTCATTAAATTCAATTCTTACCAGTGACTCACGATCAATTTACAGTGTACAAAATATTGTTCCATTAGTCGATTATGTCAATGCAATTCGAGCGATTCCAGCACCAATAGGAATGTGCTCAACAACCGTCACATGGTGCACACATTCATATGAAGAAAAAGAGAAATGTGATGTACTTAAGACTGTGGCATTGACATTAGGAATTTTACCATTGATCGAATGCAGCAATCCAAGATCAGACAGTGTTTCTTGTATCAATGATGTTTCGAGTGGAAAAGCTGACATGCTTGGAATTGATTCCAATTTTGGATTCTTGGCTAGACAGTAAGTTTTGAAGATTTTTTTTAAAATATTTAAATTTTTCAATTAAAGTTTTGAGCTTGAAAATTTAAAAATTGACTGAAAATTCCCAATTTATTTTAGTGTCTACAACCTAACAACAGCAGTCTACGAAGAAACAGAAGTCGATAAATATTCCTCAGTCGTTGCAATGATCAAAAATTCTGATGCCGAAAAAATCACTCGCTTTGAAGATTTCCGTGACAAACGAGCATGTTTTCCAGAATTTGGCGGAATTGCTTCAATTGCTTTCATTAATGTCGGCAAAGCTCGTGGAATTTTCAAACGTGAAGATTGCGGATTTGGTCAATTAATTGGAAATTACTTTAGTGACAGTTGCCTGCCAGGTTCTAGAAATGTTTTCCATGATCCAACAGCATCAAATCCTGAAAGTCTTTGTAATTTATGTCAAACACAATTGCATTCAACAACACAAGCACCAGTTGCAGCATTTGCAGGTTCACTTGATGAAGATTATGAAACAACTGATGGAATTGAAGGTGATGATGATGAAGGACAAATTCCTTTAGTACCAAATCGTTCAATTAATTGTGCTGCAATGCCATCAAATCGATTTTATGGCACACGTGGTGCACTGAGTTGTTTACATGAAGTTGGTGAAGTTGCTGTACTTGAACATCAAAGACTTGCTGAACATGCAAAAAATTTGAATTTAGATGAAAATGATTTTAGAATTTTATGCCGTAATGGTTCACTTGCATCATCACCTGGTTTTAATGTTGATCCTGGTTGTTTCCTAACGACAATTGTTGATGGTGAAATTGTAATGAGAAGAAATAATCCAAGAAATATGGGAATTGTTAATGCTTTAATGTCACTTGATGTTTATCTTCAATCTGATCCAGATTTTAAAATGTACAACATTTTTAATGGCGAAAGAGATTTGCTTTTTGAAGACAGCGCTTTAGGTCTTGTGTCACCAAATTCAACATCATTAAGCTCAAGTGTTGAAAATTACATCAAACTTTTTTCTGATGTTGAAAATTGCATAAGTGAAACTGGTGCTGCAACTAAAACTACAGCTGTTAATTTACTACTTTCAATGTCAATAATTTTGATTACTTTAATTGTTAGATTTTAAAATTTACTTTTTATTGAATGTGAAAAAAAATATTTTTGTAGAAATTAAAAAAATAAAGAAAATTTACATAAAATTTTTAGTTTTGATTTAATGACTCAGAAATAAAACTTAAAAAACAAAACAAAAATTTAAAAAAAAGATTTTATTTAAAATTTATAAAATTTAGAACTTTTTTCCAGGTGTGGAAACGATCCGGATACACGTAAATATCCGCAAATATCCGCAAATATCTGCAAATATCCGAATTATCCGTAAATATCTGTATTATCCGTAATTATCTGCAAATATCTGTGATTATCTGCAAATATCTGCAAATATCTGTAAAATCCGAAAAAATCCGAAGAAAATTTTCCGTTAAAATTCAAAAACTCAAATATCTAAAATGCATTTTATGACCGATAAACACTATTATTCACCAATTTTTGACAAATTTTTACTAAAATGATGTAATATGATGTTCATTTGATGCATAAAATTCTATATAAATGTCTAACCTTTCATTATTTAATGATTTTCCTTTAAAATTAATATTTTCTATAGAAAATTTATGCTTATAATTTTCGACCAATTCTTGTAAACCAAATTTAAAGGATAAATTTTTGTAGGTATCAATTTTTAAGCATTTTCTTGAAAAATGAATCATTGTATCAATTAGAAATGAAAATTCTGAAATTCACATCTGTTCGTATCCTAAGCAGATGTTCTTAATTTCTAATAAATTCGACTCAAGTTAAAAAAAATTTTTTGATTCAAATAGTTTGTATTTAATGATAATTTATACACCTTGGTATAAAACTCAAAAATTAGTTCATATACGGATATCAAGGCATCGTACCTTAGGATGTGCACTGGAGTTCCAAAAAACATCATTTGTTCTGCTTTTAGAGATATTGAATAAATATACTTCGCTAAAAGATCTTGATGTATAAATCAAAATGGCATTTTTTTGAACACATCAACTATTAACTAACAAAGCATTGTGAATGCATGATATTTTAAGCTACTATTGCATTTTAACATCATGTTATCCTTTCAATAAATAAACAGTTAAAACTTCTGTTTGCATATATTTGAAAAAATTCATAGTACCCCGACGCGATTATTTTAAAAAATGTACAGAGACACACTAAAAATTCTGGATGTCTGTTTTCTGATAATAAAAAAAAATCTTAAAATAAAAAATTAGACTTTCAGTCACTATTACTAAATAATGTTTTTATATTTCCCGGTTCTTTTCGGAAACAGAAATTCCCGCTTGGAAAAACACTAGTTCCAAAAGTTTTCATTTATAGGAAAAGTCTATAAAAATATCAATATCAATATTCGATATCTTTGGTAAAACATTAGACTAGAAGCAAAATTTGTATCATTTGACATTTTTTATATAGGATTCAAAAATTATGAAATTATTGTACATACATGCATACATTTATATTTTTACTGCGTCCAATTGTTTTTGAAGTAAAAACTCTTCAAGTCCATTGTTGGCGCGACAGTTTTCTCAAGTAAAACTTAAGCTTTTCAAAAAAGTACTTCAATGTTCACATGTTTATCTAAACTTTGGAATACTTAAGTTAATTGAGCGGGTCAGTGATATTGTAATCTACGCATAGAGAACTATCCAAAAAGTACAAGTATGTCTATTTTTGGAAAAGTATAAAATATGCTTCCATTTTAAAATCTTTAGGTAGTATTATCTTTTGGAAGTAAAAATATCAAAAAATATTGATTAATTTTGACGCCTAGGACGATCTGCGAATGGAAAACATTTTTGATTTTTCAGATTTGTATGTTTGGTATTACCACACAGATTTTCTAACCATATTTGATAGCGTTAAATAGTAAGTTTCTAGATCAAGAAAATATTTTTTACACGTTTTTTTAACATTTCATGCAATTTTATAACTTTTGTGATCAAAATTCGATGAGTTTGTGATCTCTGTTAGCTTGAGCTAATTAAGTTGACATTTATTCAAAAAAACTTTGTTGCAAATTATAGAAAACTTCCAAATGATATTCTGTTTTAAGGTTAGCACTACGCACTTTCAATAAGGATATCTATTGCCATGACCCTGATTGCGTATGTTTTTAAATTTAATGCTCTAAAAATGAGATCATCCCTGATTTAAAATTGAATGAACAAATAAATCAAATAATTTTCTATTGCTTTAATAAGAATAGAAAAGTTTAATCTCATTTGATTTTTCATTACGTTCAGTTTAAAGGAATGTCTATATTGAATATTGAGTTTATTGGTCGGTGTTTTACATCAGGATCAATTCAATTCATCAATTTATCGAGTTTAGTGACTTAAAATTTTACATGCGTACAAAGACATGATTTGATTATTGTTTCACATGATCTTTGACATTGTAATTACATACGTCTATGTCAATGATTCTACAATGATTTATCATATTTTCCATCAATATAAGCAATGATCTATCATTTGCTATCTATGTATAGATGTGGTCGATATAAAACACTACCTAAATCGACTTTATTTTCAAAAGAAGACGGTTGTGTTGAAGATTACACAGTTGCAAGTATGTCTAAAAATATTTTCAACTGTAAATTCATTCGCATGGTCAATTTGATGTTCTTTTAATGTAAAAATTAGCAGAAAAATAACAAATATTGAAGTATATGTCTTTTTACGCCTTTTTTAAAAAGAAGTATTAAATATTGAAACTTTTTAACAAAAAAATGTTCTATTTTGCTTAAAAACCTCGTTGTTCTATCAAGAAACTGATTTATATGCAATAAAATTATTTTCTAGGGTGTTTTAGAGTTGATTTGGACCATATATTGAAAGTTTTGCTACAATTGTTTACAAAATTTTTCAATTTCGATATCCGAAATTATCTGAAATATCCGTAAAAATCCGAAATATCTGTAAAAATCCGTGATATCTGCAAATATCTGAAAATATCTGCAAAATCTGTAAATATCCGAAAATATCCGAATTATCTGCAAATATCTGTTAATATCTTTTCGTTTCCACACCTGGACTTTTTTTTTGTTAAATTTTAATAATTTTCATAATGTTGTTTAAAATTTACTAAGAACAAGCTTTTTTAAAAAGTAAGTTTATTAAAAATCAATGTATCTTATTATATTTTCAAGAAAATTAGTGTTAACAACATTTTCCTTCTCCCAAAACTTTGAATAAGTTTTTTCTTCACTTTCAGTAATATTGCAATAAAAAGCTTCTTGAAATCCCTTCATTTTTTTGTAACGAACATGCAAATTATTAAGAGTAAGTCGATGATGTTCATGAACATTATCTGGTACAGTTCTGTGATATTTTTCAAATCTAGACACAGCAGATGCTATATGATAAAGTTGCTCATTTGTCAGATAAATTGCACCAATTTGAAGTTCTGTGTTATTTTTAAGCCAATTTTTGTATGCTTCATATGCAACATAAATCTATGTTAAGATACTCGACGATTTTTACAATTTTTTGTGATCTTTTGCAATCTTTTGAGATCTTTCAAGATCTTTTTTTCGAGTGTCCTTGTCTAGGGAGAAATAAATTTAGAAAAAAAAAACGTAATTTTTATTGCTTGTAGTTTTAATTTTTAATTTTTAACTTTAGATAATAAAAGATGGGTAAAAATTGTATAAAAAAAGTTTTTTTTCATATTTGGAAACATTTTTGAAGTCTCCAAAACAAAAGTTTAGAACAAAAAAATTAAAACGCAATAAAAGTTAAAGATTTTTTTTTGAAAAGAAAAATTAGTTTTTTAAAAAAAATTTCAAATTATAATGTAAAAATTTTGTTTACAACATTAAATGCTTAAATTAGATTAAGATAAATTTAAAGTTCAAACAAAGAAAAAGTTTAAAACAAAGATTGACTAATTTTTACAAGAAATGTCAAAAATGCTAAAAATTATAATTGTTTTTTTATTTTTACTTACTCAAATTTCATCGAATTCCAAAATATTGCTAAACGAAGAATCAACTTAGTCTGTAGCAAAAGCAACAATTGACATAATTCGTGTGTTTTACATTGCAAATGACATAAATTTTAATTTCATAATTTATGGTCAAACAACAAATCATATCAATGACGTCATTAATGAAGTCACAAAAGAACTAAGCAATGAAATCGTCATAAATGTCAGACAAATTCAAAATATTTCCAGTTGGAATCATCAAATTAATCAATCTGCAATAATTTTTATAAAATCTGAGAAAAATTTACAAAAAGTCCACAGAATTAAATTATCAAATCAAGAACCAAAGAAATTTAAATTTCTCGCCTACATTGAAGAAATAAAAAATTTAAATCAACTCCAAATTTTACTTAAAAGTACAAAAAGTTTTAATGGAAATTTAAAATTTCAAAATTTTGGTTTCTTCCTTACAAAATATGAAAATTTTATAAATTTAACTGCAAATTTGATTTTTTCTGAACAAAAATGTGAAAAATATCATTTAAAAATTTTAAATTCTTTCGAAATCAAAACACAAAAATGGAAGACAAAGTTAAAAAGTTTTAATCATTTTGAAAATTTTAACAAATGTTTCGTGCCAATTGTAGCAAATTTTGATATTTTATTTTATTTTGAAAATATCAAAAGTTTTTATGATCCTACAAAAAACATCATCAATTCTTTCTCAACTGAAAATTTAAATTTTCAAGGATTGACTCATGAAATTTTCAAAATCATTGCACAAAAGCACAATTTTACACCAATTTACACAATTAATGATTTTTCAAAGAATAAAAAATATTTAAATGGCAGAAATTTTGTGGCAAATTCATCATATGGAATTAATTTAAAAAGTTATGAAATTTACAGAAATAATCGAAATTTATTTTGGTCAGAAACATGCTACAGTCATGATTTATATTATTTAGTAACATTAAATGATTTGTACACAAATTATGAAAAACTTTTGATGCCATTTGATAAAACAACTTGGATATTTTTATGTCTTACGATTGGCATGACTTTTATCATAATTTTTGGATCATTGAAATGCTCACATTGGGTTAGAAATTTAATTCATGGTGAAGGTAAGAACTTTTCATTAAATACAACAAGTTTAAAATTGAAACTAAATTTTTTAATTACAAATTTGAATATTCATAAAAATTTTTGGTTTAAATCATTTTTAATATTTAAAAACTATTTTTAGGTGTTAAAGATCCAACATATAATGCAATAGGAATAATGTTTGGAATGTCACAATTGAAATTACCAAATGAATCAATTAATCGTTTCATTCTTTTGCTTTTCATTTGGTTTTGCTTAATGTTTCGAACTTGCTATCAATCGAAGTTTTTTGAGTTTATGACAAGTGACATGAGGAAACCATTGCCTGCTTCTATTGATGATTTAAGAGAAATGAATTATACAATTGTTTTAAATGAAAATTTTTCTGAAAATTTTTATCGAATAAATAATGAAATCATTAATGGACGAAAAATGTAAGTTTTATTTAAAAATCTCATGGACAACCATCCGATAATATTTTGATAAAATCTTTAAAAATCGGTGGGTACCTGTTGATAATTTCAACAAACTGTCGAAAGCGCTGTCTTATTAAATCACTAAATTTAATTTAAATTTTTCCAGGCCAAAAATCATGAATGTTTCAAAAGAAATTTTTTATTTCCTTTACAAAGAATCACTCGATGAAAAATCACAAAAAAAATTTGCATTTTTGGTTTTTGAGACTTTACATGCTGAACTAAATACAACTTTTAAAAATTCTTTACCAATCATGGATAATGAAAGAATAACCAAGGAATTTAGTTATGGAATAATCAAAAATTCTTTACTTTCATATGAAATTTTTGATGTCATAAGTCAATTGATTCCATCTGGAATAACAAAACATCTTGCTGAATATGGAATGTGGTTCATCAATCGAGCTATTGATTTAGAAATTGTAGATTCAAGAAGAATTCTGTCATTGAAGGATTTAGAATTTGGATTTGTTATTTGGCTTGCTTCACTTTCATTGCCAATTACTTGCTTTATTTGTGAAATTTTGTCTGTTAAAGGAAAATTTTTGATAAAAAATTTAAAAGAATTTTCGGAAATGAAAATAATTAAAAAAGTTTTGAAACCATTGATGGAAAAATATCATGATAGATGGTAAAAATTGTTTGAATATTATGAGGAAAATAAAAACTTATATTTAAAAATAAAAGCAAAAGCACTTTCACCAAGCAGATTCTTCAAAAATTGTGTTATTTTTCAAAAAATTCAATTACCTGCAATAGATTCTTTAGGATATTCACTAAGGGTGCTACACTTAAGCATGAACATTGTCACATGGCTTTATTGATGGCATTTCTGAATAATTGTAAGCCAATGCTTTATAACAAAAATTTGTGAATATGATAAAAGGTGTCAAATCTCAATCTAAACGACAACAAAAATTTAAAAAAATTAATCAAATAAAGTAGAAAAAATAAGTAGAGAAGTAAATACGGGAAGAAATGTTTAATGAAACTAAGGAAGAATTTAATTTTTTTAGAAAAGTCAACATTTTGTATTTTCTCAAAATTATATTGGATTGAATTTGTAAAATAAATTTTCCTCTTAAAGAAAAAAGTATGAAAATCCTTTAAAATTATTATGAAAATTTAAAATCAAATATTTAAGATAAATTTCTTTCATCTTCAAATTTAGTTTTAATTGGTTTTTAGAAAAAAAATATATTTTTAAAAAAATAAATAGAGCAACAACCGTCCTTGATATTATGAAATAATTAACTTTGATTCTTATTATATTTTTAATATAAAACATACTTAAAGTTATAACAAAATAAAAATTTTTATTTTTATTAAAAAAGAATTTTACATCAATTAAAATATTTCAAATTTTGATTTTACATAGATTTAAAAATTATGGTAACTGCAGAAAAAAATCGTTAAAAAATAATTTGAATTTTTATTTCAGTTTGCTACCTGTGTACCCCCACTATCTAGAAGTTTACAGATGTTTGTTTATATTTAAAACGATTTGAAAAGTTTTTGCCTAAATTTTCAATAAATATTAAAACAAATTAAACTTTAGGTATCAATTCAAAATGGGAACTAAAAGAAAAAACATGGAAGACGAAATGTCAAGGTAAAATATAAATTTAAAATCTTTAAAATGTTCACAAAATAAAAATTTTAATAAATTTTACAAAATAATAATTTACCTTTCTCTATTTTTTAGATTTGAGCAAGAAATTTCAAAAGAATTAATGAAAAATTCTCGACCAATGTTTGTTCCATCACAAGTTAAACAATTTAATGCCTACAACACAGCACCAACGCATAAAACTTTCACGAGACCACCAATGCCAATTCATCCAGCAGCACCATCATTTAATTCAACATTTCAACAAATTCCTCAATCAAGTACAATCGAAAAAAGTCCAGTAATTTTATCAAGTGCACCAAAACTTTATACTCGACCAAATGTACCAACTGTAACAGCTCCTACAGTTGAAATTCAAGCTCAACCAGTTTATGCAATGCCTACAGTCACAGCATCAACTGTTGGACCAAATTTTGATATGAATTCAATTCAATTTGATCCAAGTAGCAGCAAAAGTTCATCAAAAAAATCAAAAGCGGACAAAAATCAACAAAATTTAAATGCTGATGAAATCATAAAAGCAGCCAAAGCATCATCAGCATTGCAATCATTTGGTAAAGATAAAAGAAAAGTTGATAAAAAAACAATAAGACAAGCAGGTGGCATAACTTGGGAAGATCAATCATTAGCTGATTGGCCTGATGATGATTTTAGAATTTTCTGTGGTGATCTTGGAAATGATGTCAATGATGAACTGCTCACAAGAACTTTTAGTAAATTTCCATCATTTCAACGAGCAAAAGTTATAAGAGATCGAAGAACAAATAAAACTCGCGGTTATGGTTTTGTGAGTTTTAAAGAGCCTGGTGATTTTATAAAAGCAATGAAAGAATTTGATGGACGATATGTTGGATCGAGACCAATAAAACTTCGTAAAAGTACTTGGAAACAAAGAGGAATTGAAGAAAGAAGGAAAAAAGAAATAGAAAAGAAAATGTTGCTTGATATGATTAATAAAACTTAAGAAACCTTTTTGGACTTTTTTTCGTTAAGTAAATTAAAAATTTATAAATTTTTCGATAATTAAAAATAACAAATTTTTGAATTTTGCAAATAAATAAAAGAAAATTCTTTGAAATTAAAATTTTTATTTTTTGTTCTTTAAATTTTTAAGCTAAAAAATCCAAATCTTTTAAAATTTCTCTCTCAAATGTCGATTTGGCTTTTGCAATAATTTGATTTCTTTCAGTCTCAATGACTTCTTGTGAGTAATTTCCATTAGCCAAAATGATCATTCTTATCAAAAATGCTTCATGGTTTGTAAATAAAGTTGGAATCATGTAAAGTTCTTTCATTACATTGTAATAAATTTCTTGTTCATCATTCAAGAATTTTATGCATTCTTTTTGTCTTTCTTCTCTTCCATTTTTATCAAATCCTTCTAAATAAACATCTTCTGCAGAATCCAAAATTTGCTCTTGAAAACAATCGAGATTTTCAGCATAAATTTTATTCTTAGCTTTTGGCAAAGTTGTGTCGAAATTGTTATAATAAAACTCATCAGAAATGCAAAATGCAGCTGCAAAAAATGCTTTTTTCTTCTCTATTGCTGATTCAATATCAAGTAATTCTTTTCTGGTTTTTTCCTTCATACAATTTCTATCTGTATTTCCAAAAATTTCGAGAAGTGTGTGAACCATATTGTCACTAAGAATTTTGTCAATTCTATGAATTTCTTCGTTGAGTCTTTCACAGTTAGTTAAGTGAAAGATGAAGAAAATAAAAATTGTGATGATCGCAATTGACTTTGTATTGGCCATGATCATGAAATTTTGTTTATCAATTTTTTTGTGTCAGACAAACAACTTGAATGATTAAAGAAATTAAAGTGACTGAAGAGAAAGAAAGAGCATGAAAATGATTTTTTTATTCTAAAGAGAATAAGAGAAAAGAAAGAGAGAAAATTAAAAATTCTTTAAAAAAATCCAGTAAGAGAAACAATTTTTTTATGTTTGTCTTCTCCATTTTAAAAATAAAAGATTTTTTAAGATTTTTGTCATTTCTTTTTAAATTTTTTTATATTAAGACACTTTTAAAATTTTGAAAGAAAATTTCTTACAAATTAAACAATAAATTTCTTTATTTCTATTTAAAAATTTATTAATGCAAAGTAGTTTCATGCATTTCCTTAATTTTAGCTATAAAATCATTTCTCTCTAAAATAATTTCCTCATTTGTATTATTTCCATTTGCTAAAATAATTATTGGATACAAAATTACTTCAAAATGTGGAACAGCAATTGGAAAAACATGAAAATCTTTCAAAATTTCTTTAAAATTTTCCCTATTTTCATTAAAAATTCTTTGACATTCTTCATTTCTTTCTTCTCTTCCATTTTCATCAAAATCTCGAAAATAAATTTTTCTTTCATCCATAAAATAAATTGAAGCTTGAAAACAGTCAAGAATTTCAGTGAAAAAATTTGTTTTGACTTTTTCAAGTATCAAATCATATTCATCATAATAAAATTGATCAGGAATGCAAAATGCAATTGCATAAAAATCTTTTCTGTAATATTCATAGGCCTCAAAAACTTCATCGACTGTCATAATTTTACCAACTTTTTCTTGAAAACATTTTTTGTCAGTTTTTGCAAAAAGTTCTGTAATTGCACGACTTGATTTGACTTTTGGAATTCTTCTTGTATTAATTGATTTGTCAGCAGCTAATGACAACTGTAGACTAAGAAATATTAAGATTGTAATCACCGGAATTGAGTTCATAATTATTTTGTATTCTTATCAACTTTTTTTTCATGTGTGACACACAACTTGTATTTAAAAAGAATTTTATGCGACTGAAGAAAAATGAGAATTTTGAAATATGAGAAAAAATAAAATTTTATAAATAAAAGAGAGAAAGAAACATAAACAGATCTATAAATAACTTTTTGAGAAATGTGCAACATGAGTCTAATTCATGGAGAATGCATTTTATGTTTTATTCTCTCTGACTACTTTGATGAATTAAAAAGATATTGTGAAATGAGAAAAATAAACTTCTTTATTTTAAAAAAAAAAATTTAACTTTGTTCTGATTTATCATTTTGAAAATTTTAGACATAAAAAATTTGCCTTTTAAAATGTGTTTTGTAAAATGAGATAAAAAATTTCAAAATTTCAATTTTTAACGGATTTTTAAATTTTTCAAAAAATTTTCATATTCAATTCTGTTTCATCATTGGAAAGTTTTATTTATCAATCAAAAGAGTTAAGAATTAGGTAATAAAACAGACACAAGTATCAATTAAATTTAATCATCAGACAACTTCAGAGTTGATAAGCCTAAAATCACCAACACAGCCACAGATCACTTCCAATAAATACAAATTTGTCTCATAATTGCAATTTGACCTTTGGAAATATGAAGACATTAACTTTTCCAGTCAATATTGTTGGTGCCGCTTGGAAAAATAAAAATTTATTTATCAGAAATTTTCGGTAATAAAAAATTGAATTTTTTATCTCATTTTTGTGTTATTAATTAAAGAAATTTTTAGTTCATTTGCTGCCTTAAACATGAAATTCGTTCAATATAAACAAAAAGGTGATCAAACTCAACGTTTGGGAATTTTTAATGACAATGAAAGTGAAATTAAAGAATTGTCTGGCTTTCCTAATGATTTAAAGAAATTGATCGAATCTGGAGTCAATATTGATGACATCAAAGCAAAATCGTCATCATTCAAGTCAATTAACCGCTCTGAAGTTGAAATTCTAGCACCAATAACTGAACCACAAAAAATTCTCTGTGTCGGTCTCAATTATCGCGGTCATTGTGATGAACAAAATAAGCCATATCCAAAAGAGCCAATGTTTTTCAGTAAATTTGCATCATCACTTGTTGGACCTTTTGACAATGTCATTGCACATAAAATTAGTGATTCAATTGATTGGGAAGTTGAACTTGCAGTTATTATTGGAAAGAAAGCTTTTCATGTGAACAAACAAAATGCTCTGGATTATGTTTTTGGCTATAGTGTTGCTCAAGACATTTCAGCTAGAGATTGGCAAAAGCAACGTAATGGAGGTCAATTTTTGATTGGCAAGAGTATGGATACTTTTGCACCAGTTGGTCCATGTGTTGTTACACGTTCAGCAATTGATGCCAGTGACTTGTCTATCAAATGCAGTGTCAATGGTGTTGAAAAACAAAATGGAAGAACTTCTGAATTAATTTTTGATATTCCTGATATTATTGAACGTGTTACACAATCAATAACTTTATTGCCAGGTGATATTATTCTCACTGGAACCCCATCAGGTGTTGGAATGCATCGTAATCCACCTGAATATCTTAAACCTGGTGATGTCATTGAAAGTGAAATTGAAGGAATTGGAAAAATTGTTAATAAAGTTGTTGAAGGTTAAATGAAAATTTATCATTGTTGTTTTTTGTGCAATAAAGATAAAAAATTTTATTCACACAAATTAAAACTTGAGATAATTTTTTAGTTGAAATGAAGACCATACATTAAAGCTCGAATTTGATTAATGTAAGTTCATTAAAAATTTTACGAATAATTTTTTTCAGTTACAATTTTCTTTTTAATCTTAAATTTATTATAAATTCTATCTCATATTTTTTTACACTGTAGCAATTCAAGAAATTTGCTGACATTATCAAAATATCTTCTATATTTATTTTGATCGATGTAAATTTTTATTTAGGTCATTTAAAAATTTTTATAGATGCAAAAATTAAAAATCCTTTTCAGTCATGATTTAACTGTCAAAGTGATTAGAAATTAAGGCATAAAAATGAAAAGTTTCTTGATATTCTTTGTTGTTTTCTCAAATTTAAATTTTAAAGTGAAGTCTAATGAAGACTTTAATCAAAAATGGGAAGAATATAAAGTAAAATAATTTTCAAATTTAATTTCCAGCACTTAATTTTCTAAATATTTAAGAATCATTACAATAAATCCTTCAAAATGGAATTTCGTGAAGAACGCTGTCGAAGAGCTTTTAAAGAAAATCTCGACACAATTTCACAACATAATGAAGCTTTTGACAATGGAAAAGCGTCATTTAAACTCGGAGTCAATCACCTTGCTGACCTTTCAAACCTTCATTATCTCCGCAGTTATGTGCGATTAGTCGACAGTGATATTGATGCAAATAACGATCGTGATTACATTCTCGGCAATTCACTTTTTCAAAATAAACAATATCCTGAGTCATTGGATTGGAGGGAAAAAGGTTTTGTGACTAAAGCAAAGAATCAGAAATCTTGTGGTGAATTTAAAAAAATTTTCAAATAGAAATTTTATGTAAGAAAAATTTTTAATTATTTTTAGGTTCGTGTTATGCTTTTAGGTGAGAAAAAATTTTATTTAATTTTTAAAAATTTTCATTACTTCATAAAATTTCTTTTTTCAAGTATTGCGGGATCAATTGAAGGTCAAATTTTTAAACGAATCAACAAGTTGGTCGAATTAAGTCCTCAACAAATTGTTGACTGTAGCTCTTCTTTTGGAAACCATGGTTGTGCTGGTGGATCTTTAAGAACTACTTTGAAATATCTTGAAAAAAGTGGTGGATTAATGAGAGAAAGTGATTACCCTTATACTTCTTCTGTAAGTCTTAAAAATTCAAAAATTGTTTGGAAAATTATTTAAAAAGATGGATAAAAAATTCAAAACATTTGATCAATAATATGATTGATGGCTTGTTTGAGAGATATTTCTTACATCATATATATTGTGTGATATATGCTTTCAATCTATGGCCACAAAAGCAACATTATTGATCCAAGTTCAAAATTTTTTGCTATTTAACGAAAAAATTCCAAAGATTTTTTTCTATAAAATAATTAGAATAATTAAAAAGCTTCCCTTAAATTATTTTTTCTTTCTAGCACAACAAATGTTCATTTGATGAAGACCTTGCAATTGTCAACATAACTTCTTGGTCAATTTTGCCATCAAAAGATGAAGAAGTCATGAAAGGTGTTCTCAATGAAGTTGGGCCAATTGCAATTTCAATTGATGCAAGTTTAAAGACTTTTCAATTGTATAGTGAAGGTGTTTATGATGATCCAAATTGTTCATCAACTGCTGTCAATCATGCTATGTTACTTGTTGGATACACACCTGGTGAGAATTTTGTGTTTGTTTTCAAATTTAATCTAAGAAAATTTTACGAATTTGACTAAAATTAAAGAACTTTTGATTTATTTTTTAGTGAAATTTTTTAATTCAATAGTTTTTTTATTCAGTAAAACATTGAGTTTGAAAATTTACAACTTTAAGTTAAAAAAATTCTTTAAATGTTCATCTTTTAAGCACTGTTATTTTTTTTTAAAAATTGATTCTTTAATGTTTTTTTTTTTGATTATTTAAGATGCCTGGATTCTAAAAAACTGGTGGGGAAAAAATTGGGGCATAAATGGATATATGCTTGTCAAAAGAGGAGTAAACAAATGTGGAATTGCAAATTATGCAGCTTATGCTGTCGTTTAAATATGCAAAAATGAGCAGACAAATAAATTTTGGAAAAAATTGAATTTTTTATGTTTTTACATTTCAGTTTCATCATAAATTAAATCTATAATTTTTAAATCATTTTCAATCGGATGTTTGAGCTCAATTGAATTTTTATTGATTTCTTTAAAAATATTTGACTGCTCATCATTTGTTTGTAGTTCATTTGAATTTTCATTAATTTTTCTTCTTCTTTTGGTTCATTTTTTGTTTGAGGTTTGTTTAAAATTTTACATTGATTTTATTAGTTTTGCTTTGATATAACCAAGTGTATTAAAAAATAAAAATCAAATAGATTCAAACAATTAAATGTGTCTTTTTTCCAAAATTTATTTTCTCTTTCAAAAATCTTTCTATTATGAAAAAATTTGCCATGAATTTTTGATTAAAAACCAAATTTCTTTATTAATTTTAAAAATGTCAATTGCTTTAATTGGAATTGTGTCTAAAAATTTTATAAACAACAATAAGAAAAAATTTTGAATTAAGAATGAAAGCTAATCAAATTAACAAATAAAATTAAAAAATCAAGACCTTTGAATTTTTTTATGGTTTTCATATAAATCAAAATCTGGTTTTTGGAACCAAAAAACCAAAAAAATTTTTTGCCCTTTGTTTTTTTAAATAATTTCTAATTTTTATAATTTAATTGTTTTTAGTATTAAATTTTTTTTAACCAATACGTTTTTTGGCTTTATAACTTGCAGCATCAGGAACAATGGGATAAACAAGTTGATTTTCAATTCCACACATATTGACACCACGTTGAATTTTAAAATATCCTTGCATTCCACCCCAATCTGATGACCTTTAAAAAAATTCAAAATTTTCAATTATTTTTAAAAAAATTATAAAAAATATTACCATGAATTTTTACATAACCAATAAGGCATAGGTGGATCAACGCTGTCATCAACTCTGATTGAAAAAAATATTTAAAAATTTCAAATAAAAAAAGGAAGTTTTTTTACTTACCCATAACCAACAATTAAAACACTATGAGACATGCTTGGAATACAAGCTGGATCACTATAAACTCCAGTGTCATAATAAGCAAAAGAAGGAATTGCACCATTCATACTAGCAGCAACTGGACCAACAGCAGCAATTGCATTTTTAATCAATTCTGGATTATTTGATCGAATTCTTGAATAACCAATTACAGTCGCAACTGATCGTGATCGATTGTATTTGCAAGGTTGAAAAGTTTTTGCAATTGATTCATTAAATTCATTGTATGGATAAGTTTCATCACTTTCAATGCCATCAGCAATATTTTGAATGTAAGTCCATGATGCACCTTGGGAGCCACCTTCGCAAGCCTTGGCATCAAGAAAAATTAATTAAGTAGAATTTTAATGAAATAAAATATAGAAATTTTCTAAGATATGAAAACAAAACGATTTTTTTCATTTTCATACCTTAAAGTTTATAAAAATAAAAAATTATTTTTCAAAAATCAAAGGATAGAAAAATTGAAGGTTGTAAATAAATTTATTAATTACCTTGTTTCCATAATATTTATTAGTACAGTCAATAATCATTTGTTCTGACATTGTGACACTTATGTTATTTTTAAGACACCAATGAGCTTCTAAAGCAGCAATTGCACTACAAAAAAGTTGAAATTTTATTTAGAGTTTGACACTTGCATGCATACTTGACTTGCATGATTTTTATTCAAGTTGCATGCAAGTTGACTTATTCAAAAATGTCTCTGATTTATTCAAATTTTATTGAATTTGACTGAAAATTGTTCAAATTTATATGAAAATCAACTATTTTAAATTTTGTACAAATTTTGACTAAATTTAATAAAATCTGAATAGAGACATTTTTTTGTAAAACAACTTGCATACAACTTGAACAAAAGTCATGCAAGTCAAATATGTATGCAAGTAACAAAACAAAAAAATTCTGATTATACTAAGTCAAATTCTAATGAATTAAAATGAAACTAAATTGAATTTAATTTTTTCCTAATTTACCTAAAAGCATAGCAAGCACCACAATAAAAACTTTCATCCTTAACCCTTGATATGCAGCCACTGGTTGTCCAATCAACTGATGGTGGACCAGGAGGATAAATACTTGGATCAACAAATGACACAGCTCGTCCCAACGACAATGGTGGTGCAGGAACAGACAAACTTTCACCTTTATGGAAAGTTTTTGGATCTTGATCGCAAAACACTGATGGTGCAAGAGTGAAACCTAAATTTTTTTTATTAGTTTCATTGATTTCATTTAGACACTTTTTAAAGAACTTTTTTGCTCGATTTTCTTCGAATTTATTTTTATATTTTTTGTTAAATTTTTTCACATATGCTTTGAATTCCTTTTCAAGTTCTTTTGAGAATGAAGCTACAAAAGTGATTGAAATTAATAAAAGTAACAAACTGTATAACTTCATAATTGAAACTGTGAAAATTTGTCATAATTTTTTGACTTTTATTTAAAATTTTTATCAATTGAGGAAAATTAGAAAATCACGAAAATCGTGAAAAATTAAAATTTTGATAAATATTTGGTTAAATATTTTGTAGTAATAAAAATTACAAACTTGAGAAACAAAACTGATTAAAACGTGTATCATGAAAAAAAAATTATTCACTTTGAAAGTTTTGAAAAAATTTTCAAAATATTTAAAAAAATTAATTTTTTTTTGAGAATTTCTTTCATTTTTAACGTTTTTCTCAACGTACTTTCTTGTCTGTTTGTTTGTTTTTAGTAAAAATTTCTTCTCAGCAGTTAAGCAGCAAAAAATTGAAGCCACAATGATAAAAGTTAATTTTTTAGAAAAAAAATTTATAAAATCGAGTGAGAAATTTTTTTATGTCCAGACAAACAAAGAAAAAGTTCTTTCAATCTATCTTAACGTCATCTATGGACAAATTTGTTATGAATATTTCAAAAATCAATATCGAAAATGCTTTAGTTGATTCAGTTTTCATAGATAGCGCTTAAATCTGTTATGAGAGAAATTATTTTTCCTCAAATTTTTCTGTAATTATTTTATAAAATCAAACATAAATCATATTGAAAAATAAAAAATTAATTTTTTTGCAAATTTAATATTTTATTCCATGAAATTTTCAATTTTTTTTATTCTTTTTGAATCTCATAAAACAGAGTTAAAAATTTAATCATTTTTATTTTTATTTTTCGGATTAAATTTGACATTGACCCTTTTTGAGTTTCTTGATAACAAATTGAACTTCAATTTTTGATGCAGCATTAAGTAGTTCACAAATATTTTCAGATAAATCTAAACTCCTTAATAATTGCAAATTATCAAAAGCATTTGCATTAATGGCTTTGATTTTATTATTTCGAATATTAAAATCTTCTAAATTTGGATTTTCGCTCAAAAGTTCTTCAGTTATGATTTCAATTTGATTTCTTTTAAGAGACAAAGTTTTTAAATTTTGAAGATTATGAAAAGCTTTTTGATTGACATTTTTAATTTTATTATATGAAAGGTCAATGTACTCAAGTTTCTGATTATTTTTGAAAGTGTTTTCATCAATTTCAGTAATTTTGTTAAATCTTAAATCCAAATATTCAAGATGTGGAAAATTCTTTAAGTCATCATATTTTATTTCTACTAATTTTGATGAAGAAATTTGAATTGATTTTAAATACGGAAAGAAATTGTTCAATCCAATTGGAAAGTATTTTAAATTTTCTGCATCTTCTAATTGAAAAGCTTCAACTCCACGATTTGTACTGTGTCCTTTATGTTCACCTTCAATTTTTTCAATTGTTACACGATTTCCATTGAAAATTTCTTTATTTTGAACTATACAGCCATAATAATAAACCCATCCAGCAAAATAATCAAATTTATAGTCACACTTGAGTGTTTCTCCATGAACTTGGAAATTTACTGATAAAATTATTGAAATTGTCATCAAAAATATGCTAAAAATGAAATTTTTAATAAAATTGTTCTTCTTTAAAAATTTTTTTAGAAAAATTTTATTAAAATTGTAAAATTTACAAAAAACAGAAATTTTTTTACAGACCTACCTTAAGAATTTCATGATTATCAAAATATTTTTAAAAAGAACTTCACTCTTGAATTTTTTAAAAACAACTGAGAAAAAAGAAGAGAATTTTTTGAACTCAAATTGATGTGAAAAATAAAAATTCTTTTGATTGTGTTTGAATTTGTGATTAAAAAAAATCTTGTAATTGAATGAGTAAATTTGTGTTGATAATTTTTATAAGGTCAATAAAATGACAGGAAATTTTGAATTTTTTTTGTAAATAAAATTTAATTTTTAGCATTTCTGATTATTTTAAGAAAAATTCAAGGCCTGAAAACTTATTGATCCAAGTTTGATTTTTTTGATCCGAGATCAAATTGGGATCAAAAAAATCAAACTCGGATCAAAAAAAATTCAAAAACTTAAATCAAAGAGTTCTCAGGCCTTGGAAAAATTAATTATCAAGAACATCAAAAAAATTCTGAAATATCTAAAAAATTGCAAAAATCTTTCAGTGTTCTTGTTTGAAAAAAAAATTACAAAAAATAAAATTATTTCAAATAAAAAATTAATAATTTAGCAATTGGTGCTTCAACAAATAAATAAAGTCCAATAGAAAATAAAATTGATATTAAAATATCACCAGCAATAATGTGCATCAACCAACTGACATCAAAATATGATAATTCTTTTAAATTCGCCAAAGTCATTCTTATATAAACATCATGCACTAAATAAATGCTCAGACTTAATTTAGCAGTTGGTTGCCATAATGGATGAGACAAAAACCAACGAACAAAACTGCCTGATTTTAAATGATGAAAAGCTAAAATTGACCATCCGAAGAAGATTGTGAAAAAAATATGATTTGTAGCTTCATAAAAAGCTTTTGCTAGTGAATGAGTTTGGAAAATTCGATAATAAACTTCTGTCACTATTAATGCAGTTCCAGTGAAGAACCAACAAGTAAATTTAATTTTCTAAATTTTAAATTAACATCAGAAATTTTTCTAAACATTTTAAAAAATTCCTTACCTTGTTTAATTTAAAATTTTCTGTGTTTTTATCAATTTGGTACATAAAATAACCAAATGCAATCCCAACCAGCCATTGACCAATTCGATAATGTGTTTGACGATAAACAACATGTTTTGTAATTATGTCACTAAAATATTTAATTTTAATTAATTCTAAGTCGAAACCAGTGGATGTCCATTGACCGTTATTTTTTCTTAAATTTGAATGGCGCGCACACTTTGTTGTCTTAATTTGAAAAATACGTTAAAATTTATCGAATCGATTTTTTATCGAAATTCTTGAAATATTTTAATCAAATGACTTGAATTTTTCGTATTTAGTTTTTTAAAGCAATAAATCAAGATTTTTGTAAAAATTTAGTATAAAATTCATGACTTTCTCGAAATTTTCTATTTCAAATTTTTGAGTGCGTTCAAAAAATTTTAATTTTTTTGAACACAAAATAACGGTCACTTTTTCTATTTGACCCCTCAGAGTTGGAACAATCGAGTTTAAAGTAGTAACTTTTAATAAAAAAAAAATAAATTAAAATTTTGGCGCGTTTTTTTTCTAGAATTTTTTTAAATTTTTCTTAGTGAAACACGCTCATTCAAATTTAAATTTCGATAAATTTAACTTTCAACTTTGTGAGTTGAAACTGCCTGGAGTTGAATAAAACTTAATTTATAAAGTTACTGAATTTTAGTTATTTTCAAGTTGGATCTAATTCAAGATGTCCAGACTCAAAAAACGGGCTTTTGCTCCTTAAAATTTAAATTTAGAAATAGAGTGTGGATTTTCGAAAAATTTATATAACCATAATATAATTTTATGGAAAACAGAAAGCGCTAGCTTTTGAACTATGAAAAATAACGGTCAGTAAATTTAGGTTGACTTACTTGTATCTGATATAAAATACTGAACTTTGAATTGCTATGATAATTAACAGAAATGCGTAAAAAGCTTTATATCGAAATTTGTAGAGCAAAAAGATGAAAATTGGTGAAATTAAATAAAGTTGAAAGTCAGCATTAAGATACCATGTATGTCCAAGGCACTAAAAATTAAAAGTTTAAATTAATTGATTAAAAAAACATTTTAGAACTTACAAAATTGTTGACATTGGCATAATTTTGGACCATTAAAATTGTTGACAACCAATAAGTTTGACATTTATCAACATTCTTGTCCAAAAATCTTATAGAAGGTCCATTGACTAAAGTGTAAGGAATAAAACTCAAAATAAAAAGTAGAAGAAATAAAACTGATGGTGAATATCGCAAATAACGGTTGACATAAATTTTCACTAAATTCAAATTTCCCCTAAAATAATAAAAAATTATCATTTTTATCTAAGAACAAATAAAATCTATTTTTAACTTTACTTTTCAAATGCTCTTAAGCACGATTGTGTAGCAAGAATTGCCGAGAGAAGAAGAAATAAATCCACAGCATATTCGACTGTCATTAAAAATGTTATCACAGTCATTACAAAATTATTACTTAGATTTAATGGTCGTGACATCATAAGTTTACTACGAAAAGTTCGATGACCAGCAACAACCCAAAATGCAGCTAATGATCGTAAACCATTCATGCAGGCAATAATTTTTCGAGATTTTTCATTGTCAATTGTAAAAAGCTCTTTCATATTGCTGTATAATGAAAATGAAATAAAAACTTTCTTTGGTTTATCTAAAAGAAAGGAAAAGATTGTAAAAATTTAGTCATATTAGAGGAAAGTTGGAAAGCAATTTAGCTGCATGTGGTTAAAAATATTTATGACTGTTGCAACCATTCAAGTGCTTTCCAACACTGCTTAAGAGTTAGTTTTAGTATTACATGGTTGTTTTCTTAAGAGCATTTCATAAATTGTACTTCCAATGACAGTCAGTAGCAACAAAGACAAGATGAAGCTATAAAATTAAATTGAACTTAGAAAATCGCATTTAATCTCTAGATATTCTCAAAAAATTATTAGTTGGTTGACCAATCAATAAGTAAGTAATAAAAAAGTAATTAATTAATTGACAACCTAAAATTAAATAAAAAAATTTCAACTACTGCAAACTTTGTATTTAATTAATTAATTACTCTAAATAATAAAGTCAGCATCTTTTTTTAGAATTTCTTATCTTACATTATAAAATAATCCAACGTTACTAAGGAAATTGTTTTATTTTGTTGACAAAAGACATCCGTTACTGTCAAATCTGCTCTTTTTAAAAATGAGTTGGCAAAATTTTTGACTTCTTCTAAATTACATGATGATGGCACACAAATTCCACTTTCAAATTGAAGATTTTTTTGTTCACTGTAAAATTTTTTGAATGAAATTTTTTTTTGGAAAGTTCTTTTATTTTACTTACAAGTCTTTTTGAACCATGGACTTATTTGAAAAAGAAATTTGATTGACAGTGCAATATTGACCATAAATTATTCCAATTTTTTCATTTTCTGTTGTATGTTTAAAATCAAGACATTCTGTAAATAACCCAAATTGCCGAGTATTTCCATGAAGAATTCCAAATGAAATTTTTGAAGACATGTCAAGCACTTAAAAAATTTATCAATAAAATTTTTGTAAATATTTTTTAGTGATTTTTACAAACTTTTCATTGCCCAGAATTCTCGTCTTAAAATTGATTTGTTAAAAAAATTTAGCTGAATTTGGCAAAGAGAAGACATTTTGATCGAAAAATTATGTCTTGATATTATGAAAGACAAAAGAAAACTGAACCTTTCATTTTCCTTCGTTTTTGTTAATTTTTAAAACAAGGTGTGAAAATAATTAAAAAAAATGTTTAAAAACTTTTTAAAATTTTCATAAAATCTAAATAGAAAAATTTTAGGTAATTGAAGTTTTTTTTAATCTCGGAGCTAAAAATCTTTTCGGTAATTAGTTTTTTAATGCGCGCCAATTACTTTTTTAATTTTGATATTTTCTTACCTTGAAATTTTTAATCTTATCATATAATTTATTTTTGTTTTATGAAATTAGATTAAATTCATCATAAAAGTTATATTAAGGTAATATTTTGACATAAGAAATTTACATGCACAAAATAAAACAAGAATAATCAAAGATCATTTTGATTTCACTGAGAAAATTATTTTTAAACTTTTTAAAAATCTTTAAAGGAGTCATAACTTTTTGTTTTCTACGAAACTATTCAAAACATAATAAATTTTTTTTAATTTTTCTGTAGCTAAATTAAAAATTTAATTAGAACTTTATGAATGATTAAAAATATTGAAAATTTTCAAAGTAAAACTTATAACCTAGTGAGAAATTTCCTCCGGTGGTCCAGATAAAAACGCCTGAATTTTTGACCAATATTTCTTACAAAAAAAAAAATATTTTCAGTGTTTTTAAATATTTACTTATTTTTCAGACTTTGGGCATTAGACAAAAAATTTTTTTAACATTTTTATTTTTTCTCATGTCTGAACAATAAAATTTTTAATCGGAAATAACAACTTTTTCACAAAGAACTTGAATTTTTTTTTTTGTTAAATATTGATTTTTGACAAATTTCAAACGAAGCATAGTAAACTCTATCAAAAAAAGATGAGAAAACTATAAAAAAATCTTATTCTCTAAAAAAATATTTTAATATTAAATTTTTATAAGAAGTTTTTATTTATTGATTTAAAAGTTCTCATTTGTTTACTTTTTTGAAAATCAATTTTGAATCTTTGTTTTGAATTTTTTTCATTACCTGAGTTTATATAAAAGCAAAATAATTTTAGATCAAACCATCAGTAAAACATCAACAGTTAAAGAAAAAACATCTCAAAATGTCAACAACAAAAATTCTTAAATTCAAATCACTCATTGAAGAAACAACAGAAAATAAATTTGAAACTCAAAAACCATCAAAAAGTGTCAAAAATGAAAAAAATCGTGATCTTTTGATAATTTTAAACAACGGAAGAAAAAGATTGAAAATTGAACCAAAAGAAAAAGTCAAAAAGGAAATAATTTGTAAAATTTGCAAGAAGAAAATTAAAAGAAAAAATAATTTAAAAACACATTTGAAGACAATGCATTCAGATGATCCAAGATTAAAAGTTTTCTCTTGTGATTTTTGTGGAATGAATTTTTTTAGAAAATCTTCAATCATTTTGCATATGAAAAAATTTCATGCAGATAGAAAAATCACAAAATATGAATGCGATTTTGATGGTAAATTTTTTTTAACAAGAACAATATTTTTGATTCACATGCGGTACCATCGGAAAATTGCCAAATGTTGCGAAATTTGTAAAAAATATTTTATAAATTTAAATCAACACAAAAAATTAGTTCATTCAACAGAAAATGACAAAGTTCAATGCAAAATTTGTGATAAAAATTTTAAAAACCAAATTTTACTAAACGTTCATCTCAAAACTCACGATAAAAAATATCAATGCCAAAAATGTGGACAAAAAATTGCAAGCACTTCTTCTTTAAAGCAACATATGGAATTTCACGAAAATACAAATGAATTTCAATGTGAAATTTGTTTAAAAAAGTTTGCACATCAACTAAGCTTAAAAAACCACATGAAAACTCATGACGAAAATCGACCAAAGCCACACAAATGTCAATTTTGTGATTATTCCACTGATATCAAAAAAAATTTTACAAATCATCTTAAAACTCATGATAAAAACCGCGAAAAAAATTTGAAATGTTCAATTTGTGATTATAAAACAGATGACAAAGCAAGTCTTAGGAGACATTCACAAATTCATAATCCAAATCGTGAAAAATTTCCATGTCTGTATTGCAATTACGAAGCAGCTCAAAAAGGTCATTTAAATAGACATTTGAAAATTCATGATGCTGATAAATTCAAAAATCATAAATGTCAACATTGTACTTTTGCAACTGAATACAAAAGCTATTTAAAAGCTCACATAAAAACTATTCATAATAAACAACAATAATTGATGAAAAATTCTAATTTTAATTAGGGTTTAGTACTTGCATGCATTCCTGACTAGTGACTTATCTATTCGCATGCAAATTGACTTACAAAAAACGTCTCTAATTCATTTAGAATTTATTTAATTTCGGTCAAAATTTGTAAAACAGTATGAAAGTCAAAAGTTTTTAAGTTTGTAAATTTTCAACAAATTTATTTAATTAATAAGAAAAATAAATAGAGAAAAATTTCAATAAATATTTAATGAAATTATGCAAAAATTTTTGATTCAAATTTTTAGTGCCATAAAACGGTTTAAAAATTTCTGTAAAATATTTTTTCTGGCTGCTTTGAGTAAAAAATTCCGATCGTTTTAAAACAATACGATTTTTAAGTATCATTAGTTTATTGCTAAAATGCAGATCATTTTCTTTTAAAAAAAATGAAAAATTTATACATTAAAATTGTTTGTTTTATTTTTAAGAACAATTTTTATCAACATCACTTTTGAGTTCAATAATTTCATCATTTGTTAAATAAGAAATTGAATTATCACTGCCATAACTCTTACTGATGCATAAATTGTTTTTTAAGTCAATATAAACCAAATTTGATTTGTTATCAAAAATTTTTGGTTTCAGTTTTGTGATTTTGTTATTCCACAATTTGATTTTTTCTAATTTCTGATTTTTACTAAAAATATTTTCATCCAATGTTGTGAGCTGATTTTTATACAAAACAATTTCTTTAAGGTCTTTAAAATTAAAAAAGACACCAGCTGGTAATGAAGTCAATTGATTTTCACGCAAATGTAAGAATTTTAAATTAAATAAAGAATTGAACATTTTTGTGTCAATTTATTTTCACATAATGAAAGATAAGTCAATTTTGTCAAATGATTAAAATTTTCTGGTGTTATCGATGAAATTTGATTTTTGTACAAAATTATTCTTTCCAATTTCAAATTATTCTCAAAAGTTTTTACTTTCAAATATGATATTTTATTATCATAAAGATCCAAATATTTCAATTCAATCAAATCATCAAAAGCATTTTCATCAATTGTGTCAATGAGATTTCCATAAATTCTCAAAAATTGTAATTTTTTCATATATTCAAAATTTTCTTTTTTCAAATGTTTAATTTCAAAATTTATTGCAAAATAAGCAAAAGATTAGGAAAAATTTTATTTACTTGAATTGGAAGATTTTTAATGTTGCTTTTAAGATCACAAAGTTTGTCACCACACAAATAGTTAAATATAGCAAATTCTTCAATTTCTTCACTTTGATATTTTGGATTTATTACAGCTGTTTCTGTTTGAATTTTTGTTCCAATATTGACTCCGAATATTTGAAGATTTCGATCAATTGGAATATCACCAGAAAGCCATTCACAACAACGTGATGAACTAATTGTTCCAGTAACCAAATCTAATTAAATAAAATAATTTTTTAAATTAAATTTAGAGTTAGACACTTGCTTGCATACTTGATTGTTGTGACTTGACTATATGCATGCAAGTTGACTTACAAAAAATGTCAGTATTTCAATTAAATTTTATTTAATTTGGTTAAAACTTTACAAACTTAAGAACCATTGACTTTTATACAATCTTGCAAATTTTCAACGAAATCAACTTAATTCTGAATGGAACAGAAACATTTTTTTCTAAGTCAACTTGCATGCATATAGTCAAGTCATAACAATCAAGTATGCAAGCAAGTGCCGAACCCTAGTTAAATCTTTCTACTTACTAAGATTTTCCATACATTGATTATTTACTAAAAGATTTCCAATTAGACAGTTTTTAGAAAAGCATTCTCTTTTATGATTTTTCATTTCACATTTTTCATTTTCTTTGCATGCTTTTATTTCACATAAATTTTTGCATTTATTCTTAAAACAAGCTCGATTTTCATCGCAATCAAAATCATCAAAACATTCTGGTTTTTCACAATTTGGTGGATTTCCAATGGCATCATCAAGACAAGTACAAATGATAGAACCAAAAGGAGCAGAACATTTTGAATTTGGTCCACATGACGGTGATTCACAAAGATTGACTTTTTCTTTAACTTTTGTTGTCTTTATTTTTGCATTTATTCCATCTTTCATTTCTAAAAATATTGAAAAACATTAAAAATTTCATTAAAATAATAAATTTTAAAATTTACGTATTTGAATCCAATCAATGAATTTTGCGACATCAACAAAAGCAACAAAATCTTTTGGATCACAACCATTAGTTCGTTTAGCTTGTGACACAATTCCTTTCACTTCATATTGTCCGCTTTTGCTATTTTTAACAAAAAATCCACCGCCAGAATCTCCTAAACATGGAATTGAATTTGTGCCTCCTACACAGATGCTTCTACTTGATACAATATAAGAATATATTGGAGCTTTCAATAAACACTCACTAAAACTAATTGAATACATTTGAGCTTGTCTTGGTGTCATTTCATGAATTTTATCAGTTTCACTTTTGCCATAACCAACAACAGTTCCATAAAGATTTGCAGAATTAGAATTTGATTCAGGAAGACAAACAGGTTGAATGAAATCAGAAAATTGAACTTTTTGTGACATTCGAATCATAGAAATGTCAGAATTACTACGATAAGCTTCGGCAGTTTGATTATATTTAGGATGAAGAAAAATTGCCGAAAAATTTCGGCTGACAAAAAATTTCTCATTGTCGTCTTCCAAATTAAATCGACCAAGAAGAACAAAATAATCATTGAGTTCGTAATAACTTCCAAAATATTCAAAACAATGAGCAGCTTTAAAAAAATAAAACCAATTGAAGCTGCAGAAAAAATTTATATTTTTTTTCTTACCAGACAACAAATGCAAATCAGAAATTAAAGATGAGCCACAAATAAATTCTCTTCTTCTGAAGATTGAAACATACCAAGGCCATTCACCTGGCTTACTTTCAGCTCCATTTATAATTAATCCTTCAGAATTTTTTCTTTCAAATTTTGATATACCGCATGTGGCGACAGTTCGTATTGAAAATGTTGATGGCATCATGAGAAATAAAAATAAATAGATGAAAAACAAATGCTCTTTCATGGTGATTTACTAAAAAACAGAATTTTTATTATTTTCACTTTTTAGTTGTGTAAAAAATTAGCACTAAAATATTAATTGATGCAAATTAAATTAATTTTATGCTTGTTCAATTTCTATGAATTTAATAAAGAATTTATTTAACAATTCTTTCTATTTATTAAAATATTTAATGTAAAATTTTTTGTTATTGAAGTTTTTCTTTTTTCAAACACGACTAAATTTAAATAAAATATAAACAACCAAACATTTTCTGTGCTTCAAACATTGTGTTAAAAATGAGCAGAAATGAAAGTTTTTTTTAATAATAACACAATCAAAACTTTAACTCTTTTTATTAATTAATTACAAACTTGCATATTTTTCCTACAGAATTTAAATATTTTTCACTTTTCTTAAATTGAAAAAATTAAAATATTTCTTTAGTTTTCATTAAAAAAATTAATTTAGTTAACTTACTACAAAACTACGATAATTTCTGACTGACTTATTGTATAAACAAAAAACAACTAATTTAGAAAAATGACTTAATTTCAAAACTTCTTTCTGATAGAAATTTTTTCTATTTTAAACTCTGATTCTCAAACGTTTATTAGATTTATATTCTAAAAACTATAAAAATTTAATAGTTTTTTAAAATAAAAATTTTTAAGTTATATCAAGAAGAGTAAAAGCATATATTTATTGGTTTTTCATGTAATTAAATTATTTTTGTTGATTTGATTTGATTTTTTTTAATAATTTGATGGATTTTGATAGAATTCACACCCTTTGGAAAATTATAAAGTCAAAATTTTGAGAAATTTTTTATTAGCCTTTGTTTTAAAAAGCAAATTAAATTTTGATTAATCAAAATGTTTTCAAATTTTGTATGAAAATTTTAATTATTTATAGTTAAAAATGCTAATAATTTAAATTTACTCATGATTTGTTCAGTAAAAAATATTAATTTTTTCATCCTTTTTAAAATTTTTGTTTTATTTTTAATGAGTAAAAAAATAAAAATTTTTATAATCCAAAGCTTAAATTTAAATAAATTCAAATGAAGAAATGTCAGGCAGTTTTTAATAGGAAAAAGTATAAGTCTTAGTTCTCAGTAGGTTTCGAAATTGAAATTTTTTGAGAAAATCTTTTGAAAATTATTTTTTGTTGTGAATATTTTTAATATGTTTGTTTAAACCTTCTTTGTTATAAGTTAAAAAAGTGCAATGTTGACACTTGTGATTTCTTACTCTGTTTGCATCGTGAATTTTTAAATGAATTTTTAAATATCCTTTTGTTGTAAATTCATAATTGCAATGTGGACATGGAAATTTTTCACGATTTGATTTATGAATTTGTAAATGTAATTTAAAAACAGTTTTATTATCAGTCTTATAACTGCAATTTGAACATTTCAAACCTTTTTCGCGGTTTTTATCATGAGTTTTAAGATGATTAGTCAATTGATATTTTTTATCAGTAGAATAATCACAAAATTGACATTTGTAAGGCTTTGGTCGATTTTCATCATGAGTTTTCATATGGTTTTTTAAGCTTCCTTGTTGAGTGAAGTTTTTTAAACAAATTTCACATTTAAATTCATTTGTATTTTCGTGAAAATTCATATGTTGCTTTAAAGAATAAGTGCTTGCAGTTTTTTGTCCACATTTTTGGCACTGATATTTTTTATCGTGAGTTTTGAGATGAGCGTTTAGTAAAATTTGGTTTTTAAAATTTTTATCACAAATTTCGCATTGAACTTTGTCATTTTCTGTTGAATGAACAAATTTTATGTGAGTTTTTAAATTTATAACACTTTTTTTACAAATTTCACAACATTTGGCAATTTTCCGATGGTACCGCATGTGAATCAAAATTTTTGTTCTTGTTAAAAAAATTTTACCATCAAAATCGCATACAAATTTTGTGATTTTTCCATCTGCATGAAATTTTTTCATATGAGAAATGATTGAAGATTTTTTAAAAAATTTCATTCCACAAAAATCACAAGATAAAACTTTTAATTTTGGATCATCTGAATGAACTGTTTTAAGATGTCTCAATAAATTTCTTGTTGAAAGTTTTTTGTTACAAATTTGACAATTTTTTTCATTTCTGACTTTTTCTTTTGGTTCAATTTTCAATCTTTTTCTTCCGTTGTTTAAAATTATCAAAAGATCACGATTTTTTTGATTTTTGACATTTTTTGATGATTTTTGAGTTTCAAATTTATTTTCTGTTGATTTTTCAACGAGTGATTCGAATTTAAGAATTTTTGTTGTTGACATTTTTTTAGAGTTGCTTTTTCTTGAACTGTTGATGTTTTACTGATGGTTTGATCTAAAATTATTTTGCTTTTATATAAACTCAGGTAGTGGAAAAAATCAAAACAAAGATTTAAAATTGATTTTCAAAAAAGTAAACCAACGAGAATTTTTTAGATTTAAAGTATAAAATTGAAATTTCGATAAGACAGCAGTTTTGTAAATTTTTGAATCTTTTTATAGAAATTTCTTTATTTGAAAATATATTTATTAATGACTTCAATCAAGCTGGTTATAAAAAAATGTGACATTTGTATATTGAATTTAAAATATTTCTAAAAATCTCAAGGTCCAAAAAAAATCATTTTTAGGCAATGTCAAAATGAACGTCAATATAATTTTTGATGGTTGGCAAAGTCATTTTAAATAATTGAGCTGATTTTATTTAATTAAGCCAGTCGAATGAGGTACAATTGAAAAATAATTAACCTGTAATTTCAGTGATTTTTAAACTACAAATTGAAGGTCTTTGAAAGTTGTTGACAGAAAATTGCAGGTAAAATAGTATGAATTTTAGATTAAATTTCGTGTACATCAACATCAGTATAAAAATTAAATATTGGAAGGAAATTTATGACTTTATTGAAGTTTAAAAATAATTTTGATGTCTTTAAAAAATTTATCATTTAAAAATAATAAAGGTAAAATTTAAGTTGTTTGTTTTTATTCAAATTATAAAATTATTAAAAAAATTGCAAGGCCTGAGAACTCTTTTTGATATTTCGCATCAAGATACCTTTGTTTTTCGAAAAATAAAAATTTTCAAAAATGGACTTTTTTTAAAATGACTTCAGTTCTAAAACGATAAGCAGAAACTATCCAGTTCTTTCTGATTTTCATTTCTCATGCTCATAGCTTTCTCTTAAGCTATCAATAAAATTTTTATGGTCTTTAATTAAAGAGAAAATCACGATATTAAAAATAACAAAAATATCAAAAATATCAAAAATAACAAAAAATATTAAAAGAGTTCTCAGGCCTTGAAAAATTGTTTGTATAGATGTTAATAATTTTTAAAATATTACTTCCATTATATGTTGATTAACTTAAAAATATTCTTCCTTAAAATTATTTGACTATTCTTAAACTACTGAAATTTTTTTAGAATCATTTTGACAGTATAAAAGAATGTTTTTAAAAAACAGTTTCACAAATATTAAGGAATAAAATTTTTAATTTCTGTTTTATTTCTAATTTTTCTTTATTTTGTAACTGCTAAAAAATCTTATAGTTCACCATTTCGATATTCAATTTATTGGAAACAATTTAAATGTGAACCAACTAAGGCAGGTTTAGCTACAGATTACTTACATAATATTTCATGCTTTGCAAAATCTTGGAACAGAAATATTTCAACCATCAATGGCTTCATTTTTCTTAATAAACCAATTTATCCTTTTGTAAGTTTTTTTTAACAGAAATTTAAAAATATTTATATAAAATTTATTTTTCACAAAGTTTTCTGGTGTTATGGAATACAAATATGGTACAATATATCGCAATATGTTGGCTTTGCCACGTTTCAATGTTTGTAAATTTTATGAATTAAGTAAAACTAATGTTATGCTTTCTACTATTTTCAAAGTCACCAATAATGTTGCTCCTGGATTAATTCATGAATGTCCATATTATGTAAATAATTTTATCCAAAAAATGTAAAAGTGCGCTAAAATTTTCTTAAATTAATTTCAAGAATGTTTCGCAAGTTAACATTTCATTAACTATTGATGATGCAGCTGTAATGTTTGCTCAAGGTGATTATCGTGTATTTAATAACATTTCTGATTCTCCAAATGGCAAAACTTTATTGAAAATTTCAACAATTTTGAGTATATCAAGTCCATATAAGGAATCATATGGTAAAAAATAATAAATAAAAATGTTTATCATAAATCAGTTGTTTTTTGCTCAATTTTATTTGTCAGATCAATTTTATTGATAAATTCCAAAATTTATGCAATTTATTGCTTTATTTACAAAAAAAGTTTCAATTTATAGCAATTTTGTCTTTACAAATTTATTATAAACTTTAAGATCAATCGTCCAATGGTGTTTGGATTTCACTAAATTTTTACCTATCTTTAATTTTTTGAAAATGTCTGACATTTGCAAAATGAAATTGATGAATCAAAAACTGTTCGAATAAAAAAATTTGAAACTCTGCATATTAAAAGTTAAAACTCTGAATTTTCAATCCATCACAAACTGTTAATTTTGTTGACTAAAAATTGAATTTTTATTAAAATTTTGAATAAATATAAAAGAATAAATGATGAGATATTTTGTTGGTTTTCTGAATCTAATGTTTTCTGAATTGTTTTCTAATAAAATTACTACAAAAGAAGGGAAATGTGAGTAAACATTGTTTTTATTTTGTTTTGTGATGTTTTAATGCAGCATTGAAAACATTTGTAACATTAGAAAATAATAACAAAAACAAAACTGATTGCAAAATTATTATTGTTTCGATATGTTTACAAATATTTTATTTGCTGGAAAAATACCAAAATATTAAGTCACTATTGATATTTGATACACAAAATTTAAATTGTATTGCAAAAAAATGACTTTTGATCACAATTAAAAATTTGCGTTCTATCTGTTTAAATAAAGAAAGTTTTTGATGCCAATAAAAAATAATTGTTATTTACAAGTTTTTCAGGAAAAATAATTTGTTGTATTTTGTAATTTTTATAAAATATTTAAGCACAAAATTATTTTTAAAAAAATTTGTATCATAAAAATTACAAATTTAAATTGATTTTTTATGAAAAACTCCATAGATATACTGAAAAATGTCAATGCACTCCAACCACTAAATTTTAAGAATAATTAAGTATTTTTATTAAGTATATCGAATTTTACAATTTTCTATTCAACTTCTTCAGCCGTAATTTCGTAAAATAATTTCAAATTTTTCTCATCAAAATTTGCTTTGACTTTTACAAATTTTTGTTGATTTTCAAAAAATTCTTCAAAAATTTCCTTAAGCATTTTTTCATTTATCTCACTGCTTCTAACAATAAATTTAAAATCTTTTGAAAATTTATTCGGAAATTTGACACTTCTTAAAAGTTTATTTAAATTTCTAATTCCGACTTCTAAGTTTGATGATTTTAAATTTACACAAATTGATTGAATTTTTGTGTCTTTTAAGTTTAAAAAATCATCAAATCTTTCAAAATAATGACAATTGTCAAAAATAATTTTCTCACAATTTGGAACAGTTTTGATGAAAGTTTCAAGTTGTGAAATTGTGAAACTTCCTTGAAGTGTTAAATTTCTTACAGTTTTACCAAGATTTCTTAATGCTAATAAATAATTTTTACAATATTCATGATCAGTTGATGACAAAATTGTCAAATTTTTAAGCTCCTTTTGTGAGTCGATGAAAATTTGAATTTTCTTCCAATGTGAATACTGAAAATTAAAAATTTAAAATTTGTAACCAATAAAATTAAATTTAAAACTCACAGTAAGTAAAGAAATTTCCACATTTGTTTCCTTCTCCTTACAAATTCTCGTTTCCAAATAATAATCAGATTTTATTGACAAACTGCAATTTTTTGACAATTTCTTTGGAATGTTTTTGAGTTTTTCATCAATTTCATATTCTTCTAAGTCTTTGGAATGTTTGACAAGTTTTTTCATTAATTTTTCAGTCATTACAAGATTTTCAATTTTTCTTAATTTTGGAAAACTCAAAAGAATTTTTTCAAAAATTTCTTCATTTTTTACAATATTTATAACTTCAAGATTTGGAAAATCACTGCTGAATTTTGTAATTAATTTTTCAATTTGGAATCCTTTTGAGTCAAAAATTAATGTCTTCAAATTTTCATTTTTATGACTTGAATTATAAAAAAATTCTTCATCAATTCTGTTAAATTCAATGTTGCTAATGAATTTCAATTTTAATTCTTCAATTTGGTTGAAAATTTCAAAAATTCTTGCAACATCTTTTAGATGAATCAATGAAAAGAAATTTATTGACAAACTTTTCAAATGTTTGAAATTTTGAGCAAATTTCTCAATTTTTTCTCTCAAGTCATAAAAACCAATTGAAATTGTTAAATTTTCTAAAAACTCTAATTTTAAGTTTGATAATTCATAAAATTGTTCACTTGTTAAGGCACTTCCGATTGACAATGTTTTCAATTTTTTCAATTTTGAAATTTTATTCAAAATTTTTTCAGGCTTTTTGTAGCAAAATGAAAAACTAAAATTTTCCAAATCTCGCGAATTTTCACAAATATTTTTAAAAGCTTTCTTTGAAACTTTATTAAGTGAAAGTTCTTTTAATTGTTTTTGATTTTTTAAGCAACTTTCAATAACTTTTTGATCATCATCAGCAAAATAATCTAAATTTTCTAAAATTAAGTGCTTTAATGCTTGAGATAAATTGAATTTATAACTAAAATAATTCATATAAATTTTAATCTTTTTGATATTTTTGTGATATTTTAAGAAATTTAAAATTTCTTTTGAATTAAAATAAACCAAGTCAATTTCTAGCTCTTGAAAATTAAAAATATCAAGCTGTCTTAAGTCAATTATGGAATTTAATTTCAATTTCTTTAAATTTATCGAAAGTTTTTCAATGTTTGAACTTTCAATTGTGAATTTTCCACAAAATTCAATTTCTTCCAAGTTTGGTAGAAATTTTAAAAATCTCGTTGCAAAATTTTTAATTTCTGAACAAAGAATTAATTTTTTAATTTTTACACCATAAGTTTGAACAAATAATTCAAATTTGTCTTCATAATTTTGAGGAATGTTGAAATTTTGATCGAATGTTAAAGTTAGAGATGAACATGAGTTGATGAAATTGTCAATATTTATTAATGGATTTATCTGGAAATAAAAAATTAATTGAAAATTAGTTTTTATTTACATAAAAATTTGTTTTTTATAAACAGCAAAAATTGCTAGGATATTTTTTTATGTTTTCAATAAAATTTTAAAAATTTAACAAAAATTTAGCTGTCAAAATTTAAAAATTTTCTTAAACTTTAAAAAACTTTTTTAATTTTATAAAAATTTAATATAATTCGAATTCTAAGAAAAATTTAAAAAGTACAAAATTTGTGAGAACTTTTCTTTGGCAACCGTCAAAATATAAAAAACTTACAAAAAATTTTGTAAATCTTAGGAAGTTTTCAAAACTATGTTTAAATTTAAAGAAGGTTTTTGAAATAAAATTTCATCTTATCTTGTTTACTCACCAAATAACGGTAATGAATAAATAATGACACATTTTGCGCGTCAACCAAATCGTAAAATCTTCTACAAGTTTTTAATAAATTTTTATCGTTGTCAGCCAATTTAAAAATTTTAAATAAAATTTCATTTGGTAAATCCAAAATATTTATTGAATTTTCTTTTACAGTCATTTTTTGATAATTTCACAATTTTAATTAAAGAAAATAATTTTAGGAGAAAGAAACAACTTGAATTGAAAACAACTTCTACGCAACTGAAGTTAAACAAAGAATTTTTAAGTAAGAATAAAACATTAAAGAAGCAACAAGTGATTTTTTATAGTTTCCATGCAACACAAAAACATTCAAAAATTCCGTTCTTTATATAAAAATTTTTAATTATACGTTTGTGATTTATTAGGAAAGTTCTCGTTTGGAAAGTTTTCAATAGAAATAATCAATTTTACTTTCTAGAAAGTTTTTCTTAAAAGGTTTCATTTAATTAAGAGCGCAATTTAAATAGTTCATTTAAAAATAAAAAGTAAAATGATGTCTGGAGTTATAAATTAATACTAATTGATTTTATCTACAAAACAATCTTTGAATTCTCTTAAAAATTCATTTTTATAATAAATTAATGATGTGCATTTAAATTCAAATAATTTATGTATTTTGTCTTTAATAATTTTTTAGAAATAAAAAACAGTAAATTCAAAAAAAAATAAACATTCGAAATTAAAAACAAACATTTTTTTTGTTTAATTTGGTTTAAGTCAATGTTCTTTTTATCGAGTTATGAAGTCTAAAAGAATAAATTTAAATTTTTTTAAAGGACACACAAAAAGAAATTAGTTAAATTTAATTGAAAAATTTAAGTATTCCAGTCTTGATAAAGTAAAATGTTCAATTTTTTTAGTACTTTTATATAAAAAATCTATCTATAAACTCACGGTTTTTCATAAGAAAAAATATTAAAAAATCTTTAAAAAAGTAAAAAATTATTTTACAAATATTTTTAATCAAAAGTGTAAGATACAGAAAAAGTTAATGTGATGTGTCTAAGAATAGCAACATTTTTGAAAATATGAAGACATTCAAGAAGAAGAAGAAAATAAAATACGATTTTTGAGTTAGTAATTAACATTTAAGAATATAAAATATTGATTTTTAATGATAGCTTGATAAATGCAGCTACAATTGAGGTCAAGGAATTAAAACAATCAGAAGTTGTAAAAAAATCTCAAACAAAAAATAAACACAATAAAGAAGAAGAAATTAATGAAAATTAAATGAACCAAAAGGTTCTAAAGAAAAAAATAATGAAAATTCAAATGAGTTCAAACATCCAATTGAAAATGATTTAAAAAGTATAGATTTAATTTATGATGAGACTGAAATGTAAAAATTTATAAAATTATCATATAAATTTTATTTTTATGCAAAAAAACTAATAAAAACCCAGGCGTGGGCACGGAAAAGAAGATCAACTAAAAAAAAAATTGACAAAGTAAAAAAAATATTGAATAAGAACAAAATGTCATTTTAAATTTTTTTAGATCATAAAAACAACCAAAATTAAAATTTTAATTCTTTCTAAAATATTTATTTACAATTTATTCAGTTTTATCAAAGCTAAATTCATAAACATATTCTCGATTTTCTTCATTCCAATTTTCTTTTTTACTAATCATTTTTTCCTGATTTGCTATAAAATTTAAATTTCTATGACCAATTTTGTCAGTATTTTTAATTTTAAATTTAAACTTCCTAAAACAATTTGTTGGAAATTCAATATTTTTTAAAAGATCATTTAATTTTTCAACTTCATTTTCTAATCTGCTATAATTGAGGTCAACACTTACACAAATTGACTTAATTTTAGAATTTTTCAATTGCAAAATTTTTTCATTTTCTTTTAAATAACAAATGCAATCAAATAAAATACTTCGACAATTTGGAACTGATTTGATAAAAATTTTCAGTTGATGATTTGAAAGAGTTCCGCAGATTGTTAAATTTTTCACTGGTTTTCCGATGACTTTGAGGATTTGCATTAAGACATTGTCACAATAATTGTGATCGACTAGAGAGTAAATTGATAAATTTTTTAGTTGCAAATTTGAGTCCATCAGGGTTCGAATTTTCTTCCAATGTGAATACTAAAATTAGAAGAAAAATTTAAAAAATTTCTGTTATAAAAATTCAAAACTAAAATTTTAAATTTTTAAACTCACAATCAACAAAGTCAGTTCAATTTTTGTAATTTTCTCTCTGGTAACTTTAGCCAATGAATGCCAAATTTTCAAAGACAAGCTGCAGTCTTTCAACATTTCGTTTGGTTTCTCAAACATATTTATATAAACATCAAATTCCTCAAGATTTTTTCCATGCACCAAAAAAGTCTCCAAAAGTTCATCATCGATAATTAAATTTTCAATTTTCTTCAAATTAGGGAATCCAGTCAAAAGTAATTCAACATTTTCCTTAATTCCTTCAATTATGCCAAGATTTAAAATTTCAAGATTTGGAAAGTCAAGAATGAATTTTGAAATTAATTTTTCAATGTCAAAAATTCTTGAATCAAAAATTAAACTTTTTAAATTTTCATTTTTATGACTTAAATTGTAAAAATTTCTTTCATCAATTTCTGTAAATCTGACATTATTAGCAAAATTCATTTGTAAATTTCTAAGTGTTTTAAATCGATCAAAAATTTCAGAAATAACATTGAGATGAATTGATGAGAAAAAAGTTAAACTTAAAAATTTTAAATTATTGAAATTTTCAGCACAAATTTGAATTTGTTTAATTGGAATATCAAAAACAATTGAAATTGTCAAACTCTCTAAATTTTCTAATTTTGCACTCATGAGTTCATTAAATTGCATTCTATCAAAACAGCTGTTGATTGCCAAAAATTTCAAATATTTTAAATTAGAAAGTTTGTACAAAAATGCAGCTGATGTGTGATAGCAAAATGAGAAGCTTAAAAATCTCAATTCTTTTAAATTGTCACAAATTATTAAAAAAACTTCACGAGTGATGTCAGCAAGTGAAAGTTTCTTAAGCATTCTTTGATTTCTTAAACAATTTCCAATCATTTTTTGATGCCCATAAAAAACTAAAAGTTCAAGATTTTCCAATTTCATTAATTTTAGAGCTTTTGTAAAATCAATGTTGAAATCATTGTTGTGAATTTTAATTGTTTTTAAATGCTTTTGTTCTTTCATAAATTCAATTAATTTCAATGGATTACTAAAATAAACAGAATTTATTTCAAGCTCATCAAAACGAAAAATTTTCAATTCTTCTAAATTCATATTGCAGCTGATTTTCAACTTTTTTAAATTAAATTTTTTACTTTCAATTTTTTCTGATAAAATTTCTTTATGAATTTCGAGTTCACAAAGATTTGGCATTAATGGTAAAAATTTTGTTGAAAAATTTTTGATTTCTGTGCCGATTATTAATTTTGTAACTTTTCTACCAAATTGATGTAGGAAAAATTCAAGTTTTTCTTCAAAATTGTTTGTGGTTGGAAAATTGTTGTCAATTGTGAGTGAAATCGTTGATGAATTTTCGATGAAATTGTCAAGATTGAAGTTAGGATTCACCTACGAAAAAGGGATTTAGAAGATTAAATTTTTACTATAAATTACGTTCTAAGAATATTCAAAATGGCAACATTGAACACTGATGCAAAGACACATACAAAGTTAACAAAACAAGTGTCTATAAACAAACATCTGTTCATATTAGTCTCAATTTTTAATCATCAACAACAGCCACTTGTGTGACGGTTTTATTCAAATTGACACTAAGAAAATAATTTTTATCTTTCTTGGTTTTTCCTGATTTTAAAAAGCAACCTTTAAAATTATTTCATTTTTATAAAAAACTGCGTATTAATTAAATTTAAATTTGAATGGTGGTCGAATATTAAAAAAATACATTTTGAGAATTTGTTTAGCTTTTTCATGTAAGTTTAACAAAATTTCAGTAAACTCTAAATCCATCAGATGTTCATTGTTCATAAAAAAAATTTAGAAATTAGGTTAAGTCAAGAATTGTTAATGTAGGTCAGGAATCTTCATGTCATACGACAATTAGTTCTTTAGATAATGAAATTTAATGTGTAAACAACCTAATTCCAATACATTAAATGTGTGATAAACAAACAATACACAAAAAAAAACAATTTTATTTACACTTTAATTACTCACCAAATAACGATAGTCAACAAACAACGAGATATTTTTTTCATTTGATTTCTTCACTAATTCATAAAATCTAAAACAAGTCAATGACAAATTTTTATCATTTTCAGCTAATTTAATAATTTTTAATAAAACTTCGTTGGGAAGACTTAAAATATTGACACATAAATTTTCCATTTTTATCTTCTTTTTTTAATTTCACAACTTTAGAAAAATAATCTGGAATATTTTTAGACTTTTATGAAACGCCACACACAACAATATTGTTGAAAGATAAAGTGAAGAATGAGAAAAAATATCTTGAAAGCGATGTTTTTATCCAATGATTTTGATGAGCAATGAAACATTGAAAAGTGTAGAAAGCATTAGAAATTTATTATTGTGGATTTTTAGAGAAAATGCAGCTATAAAATTTTCTGAAGTTTATTTTATTTCTATACAAATTTTTTTGAATTAAAAAATTATTAAATTGTAAAGTTCAGTACTTGCATACATACTTGACTATTAACTTGACTATATGCATGCAAGTTGAATTAAAAAAATTTCTCTACTTCATTATAAATTTTACTTAATTTTATCAAAACTTTGCATAATTGTATAAAAACAATAATTTTAAAGATTGCAAAGTTTTGACTGAATTAAATAAATTTTTAAATGAATAACAGACATTTTTGTTTAAGTCAACTTGCAAATATATAATCAAGTCACTAGTCAAGTATGCATGCAAGTACCGAGACTTATTAAATTAAAAAAATTTCCTAAAAGCTCAAGATGAAAAATTTTAACAAAATTTTATATTAAAAATTTTCAATTTGAATTCTTTTGAATTTTCAAGCTGTGCAATTTTTGAAAAATTTCTTTCATATTTTAGGAATTTTTAAATTAAAAACTGAAAATTTTTGAAATTTTTAAAACAATTTTTTTCCTGAAAAAGTATTGGAAATATGAAATTAAAAATATTTAAATGAATATACTAGTTTAAATTTTTCTGTAACATTTTTTTTATTTTTACATTTTTTTTAAAAATTTTTAATATTTTAATTTTTAACTATTTAACAATATTTTTATTTTACAAAAACTTCTTTTTTAAAGCTTCACTCTACTTTTCATTCCGAAATTCAAAACATATTCTCGACTTTTTTCATTAAAGCTTTTACTCTTAACATTCAAACCATGTTGACTAATCAAAAAATTCTCTAATTTCTCCAAAACTTTTCATCTTCGACACCATCAGTATTTTTAATTAAAAACCTAAAATTCTTAATGGAATATTTTGGTAATTTTATGCTTCTTAAAAGATCATTAAGTCTATCAACTTCATTTTCTAGCCTACTATAAACTAAATTAACATTGACACAAATTGATTTAATTTTCTTATTTTCAACATGCAAAACTTCATCATTTTCTTTCAAATAAAAAATGCAGTCTAAAATAATTTTCTCACAATTTGGAACTGCTTTTAGGAAAAGTTTCCAGTTGTGAGCTTGTAAAGCATTGAAGTGTTAAAGTTTTTACTTTTTCTCCTAAAAATTTCATTGTATCGAAGAGAACTTTGTCGCAATATTTGTGCTTTAGGAGTGAAATAAATTGTGAGACTTTTAAGTTTCTTGCTTGATTCCATTAAGGTTCGAATTTTCTTCCAATGTGCATACTAAAATTAGAAAATTGTATAATATTTTATTAAAAAAATTTACTAAAAATTCAAAAATTTATTTTTGTTATAAAATTGTAAAATCGGTCAAATTTCTAAAAATGATAAAATTTAAAATGATTTAAAAATTTCAAAAATAAAAACTTACAATCATCAAAGTCAATTCAATTTTCATCTCATTTTCTCTGCTAATTCTAGCCAATGAATGCCACATTTTTAATGACATGCTGGAATTTTTAAGAATTTCATTTGGATGCTCAAGCATATTCAAATCAATGTCAAAATTTTCCAACTTTTGTCCATATCTCAAAAAAGTCTCTAACATTTTTTCCGTTATTTTTAAATTTTCAATTCTTTTAAGATTTTTAAATCCAATCAAAATTTGCTCGAAAAATCCTTTGATATCTTCAAATAAACCAAGATTAAGTCTTTCAAGATTTGGAAAATCAAGAATAAATTTTGCTATTAAAAATTCAATTTGAAAAGGTTTTGTGTCAAAAGTTAAAGATTTTAAATTTTCATTTTTGTGATTTTGATTGAAAAACTTTTGAACTTCACTTTTGGTAAATTGAACATTATTCGCAAAATTTAAATTCAATTCTTCTAGATTATCAAATTTTTCGAAAACTTTTGCAATCACTTTTAAGTGAATTTTTGAAAAAACCGTTAAGGTAAAAGATTTTAAATTGATGAAATTTTCTGCTAAATTTTTAACATCTTCAGTTGAGAAAGTGAAAAATATTGAAAAATTTAGAGAATTTAAATTTCTTAAATTAGACTTAATTAATTCTTGAAATTGTTTTTCATCTAAATAACTGTTGATTGTCAAAGATTTTAATTTTTGTAAATTTGAAAATTTACTTAAAATTTCCACTGAAGTGTCGAAAGTGAATGCAAAATTTATTTTTTCTAAATCTTTAAGATTGTCACAAATAATTGTAAAAACTTCATTGCAAACGTCGTTTAATGTCAATTCTTTTAAATTTGTCTGAGTTCTTAAACAATTTCCTACAACATTTTGTTGATCAAAAGTTGCAAAAAGTTCAAGACTTTCCAATTTCATTGTTTTTAAAACTTTCTTCAAATTTATATTGTCATTATTATGAATTATCATTTTTCCCAAATTTTCATGATTTTCAAAAAATTCTTTCAAATCTTTTGATAGAAAATAATACAAATTTATTTCAAGTTCATCAAATGTGAAAATTTCAAATAATTTTAAATCAATTTTACAATTAATTTTTAATTTCCTTAAATGAAGTGAAAAATTTTCAACTTTTGAATGATCGAAAAAAATTTCTTCATGAATTTCAAGTTCCTCTAAGTTTGGGAGTTTTGGTAAAATTATTTTTCTAAAATTTCTTATTTCTGAGCAAATTATTAATTTTGTGACTTTGTGACCAAAAGTTTCTAAGAAAAATTCTAGTTTTTCATCGAAATTATTTGAAAGTGATGAATTTTTGTCGATTGTTAGAGAAACTTTTGATGATGAGTTGATAAAGTTGTCAAGGTCAAGAAATGGACTGATCTAAAAAATAAACAAAAAAAATTAATTTTTTTCCTAAAATTACTAGAACTATCAAAACTAATAGTAAATAAATAAAAACAAATAAATTAAAAATTCTAGAAACAAATAAAAACTTCCAATTGACTCACCAAATACCGATAATCAACATACAATGACACATTTTTTTCATTAATCTTTGATATTAATTTATAAAATCTCATACATGTAAGCGATAAATTTTTATCATTTTCAGCCAATTTAAAGATTTTTGTTAAAATTTCATTAGGAAAATCTAAAATATTTATTGTATTTTCACATTTTGTCCACTTTCTTTTCATTTTTTACAAACTTTTTGTTTATTTCACAATTTGAACAAATTTTTAAATTTACACGTCTTTACATGGAAGAGAATAAAACAACACTGAGCATTGAAAAAACAATGAAGAAAATAATCTGAAATTTCAAGAAGAAACGAAGTTTTTGATGCTTTTATTGCATGTGATTTTTTTATTAAAACATTAAACAAAAACATTGAAAACATTAAAAAGAAACATTGTAGAATGTTGATTGAAAAAACATTAATGAGATCATTTTATAATTTTTTTGCGTGTCAAGTGAACAAAAAAACTTTTAGTTAATAAAATAAACATAAACAAAATAGAAATTTCGTGACTGTTTGAAGTTTAAATTTAATTTTTAGTAACTTCTTGAAAATTTTCAAATTTTCTTATAAATAGATTTAAAATTTGTCATAAGCTTTTGATTTTTGAAAAATTAAAAATGTAAAGTTTTATATGATTAAAGTTTAAAATATTTTTTTTCTTTAAAAATTCTTGACTTTTTTCATTACTTATTTTAATAAAGTTAACACTTCTTTGTAATAGCAATAAATATTTTTTATATTTTCATAATGTTTTAGTTAATGACTTCAAGTGAATCAATATTAAATTTAATTATATGGTTGTCAAATGATTTATAGACTTTGGTCAACAGTATTAAGAAACATGTATAAATTTTTATTTTAAAAAATACTTTAGCAGTGAAGTGTTTTTTTATTTTTAAGGAACAATCGTTGATAAAAATCACAATAATTTTTTTTCATAATTTTTTCAATTGTTGTTTTGTATAAAAAAGTTCTACAGTTATGAATATTTTTAAAGCAATAATAGTTTTTATGTTTCTAGACTAAAGATTATTATTGTGTATTCGATTTTATAAAAAAAATTTGTAATTTTCTTTTTTAATGTGTATTTTATATCAGTTTTGTCATCGTAGATGTCTGTGCCTGTTTTCTTGAACAGATCTATACATAGTTTTGCATCAAAGGGCAATTTTGCAGGCACAGACAATTGCCTGTTACAGCCTAAAGTAATTTTTGCCTGTGCAGGCAGCTTTTTTTATCTGTGCCTACCAAATTGCTTGTACAGACAAAAATACAGTCACAGGCACATACGAATTAAAACACTGTTTTATATAAAAATTACTACATTTATGAAAATTTTTGAGGTATATTAATAATTATTACGTTTTAAGATCATTGTTGTTCTGACTTTTGACGTCTTATCTCGAAAGACAATTTAAAGTTTTATATCTTTTGACCTCTGACGTCAAGTAGGTTTTTAACAAATCTTTTCTAGACTATAGTTTCACATTTTGTAAGTTGTTTTTATACAAAAAGTTCTCTGAGTAAAAATACTTTTATCTATAAATAGAAAGGCCTAAGAAATCTTTTCAACTGTCAATTATATAAATCGATGAAGCAATTTTTTTTTGGAAAATCTTCATCTTAAAGCTGATTAAATAATAGTGAAATTGCACTTATTTAATTGTAAAAGCTAAGGACCAACAAAGAAAAATAAAAGTTAATCTTTAATATTTCAAAATATTTACAAAATAAAAAAATGAAAAAGTAAACAACAAGAGTTCTCAGGCCATGACCTACACTAACAAATATACAAATATTCTTGACCTACATTAATAAATAACACATTTTTATAAATAGGAAATACTCAAAATTTATATTGAAAATAAACCTTTAAGGCATGTCATAAAGATCATTTGAAATACGTCTTATCAAATTAAAAGTTCCAAGAACTTGACTTGAATAATTATTTAATGCAAAAGTTACAACTTGACAATTTGGAAAAGCTTTTAAAAAACTTCTCAATTGTCTTTCTGTAAAATTATAAAAAAATGTTAATTTAACGATAAATTCACGAAAATTTCTCAATGATTTTAAAACAATTTTGTCATTGACTTTGGAATCTCTTACGGTATAAATTGAAAGATTTTTGATATCTTTTGTTGAATCTAAAGTTGTTCTGAATGTTTTCCAAAATGCGTACTGAAATTAAAGAAATTTTAAGTTTTTTTGAACTTTCAATAATTTTAAAAAATGACTTACATTTGTAAATTCCAAATCAGTTTTGATTTCTTTTGTCCTTGTAATTTTATTAGAGCATTCCATGTCAACAATTGATAAACTACAGTCTTTTAAAATTTCATTTGGTTGATCCATCATGTTTAGATTTAAATGAAATTCTGTCAAATTTCTTCCGTGTTTCAAATAAATTTTCATCAATTCTTCGTTATTTATCGTTAAATTTTCAATTTTCTTCAAATTTTTAAAATTATACAAAAGAAGTTTAAAAATTTTCTTATCTTCAATAATTTCATCAAAATCAATAACTTCAAGATTTGGAAAATCTCGAGCAAATTTTGCAATTAAATTTTCAAAATGAAAATTTTTCTTCTCAAATTGTAGTGATTTTAAATTTTTATTTTCATGTTTTTGTGTATAGAAAAAAATTTCTTCACTTTTACTAAAATGAATGTCAGCAACAAAACTTAGGCTCAAATTTTCTAAATTATTAAATTTCTCCAAAATTTTTGAAATAACTTTGACTGGAATTTTCCAGATAAAAAATAAAGTTAAAGATTTTAAATTTCTACAACTTTCTGATAAAATTTCAATTCTTTTTGGTAAATTAACACGAAAACTTAATGCTGTGTCTAAAATTTCTAAATTTTCATACTTCGCACTTGTAAAATCATCAAAATTATTTTCATCTAAATAATTTCTAATTGACAATGATTTTAAATATTTTAAATCTGAAAGTTGTCTTAAAGCTGCCAATGGTCGACAATCACAAAATTGAAAATTTAATTTTTCTAATTTTTTAAGATTTTTACAAATTATTGTAAAAACTCGGCCTGAAACTTCGTCAATTGAAAGTTCCTTAAGAAAAATTTGATTTTGCAAACAATTTCCGAGTAAATCTTCATCACTCCATTGACAGCATAAAATTTCTAATGTTTTTAATTTTATAGAACTTAAAGCTAAAGATAAATTTATATTTGTAAAATAACAAATTGTCAATTTTTCTAAATTTCTGTTATTTTTTATAAAATCTACATTTTGTTGCACATTATTGAAATAATCATTATTTATTTCAAGCTCCTTTGCATCGAAAATTTCGAGACTTTTTAAATCATTTTCACGAAAAATTCTTAACTTTCTCAACGGAATCGAAGATTTTTCCTTGTTGAAATTTTCAAATGACATTGGCTTCATTAATTGAACTTCTTCGAGATTTGGAAGCAAATGTAAAAACTTTGATGCATAAATTTTGAACTTTGCGTTGAAAATTAATTTTTTTACTTTGTGTCCATAAATTTGTAGGAAAAACTGAAGTTTTTCATCGAAGTTTTTTAAATTTGAACAATTGTCGTTGATGTAGAGTGAAATTGTTGATGATGAATTGAGAAAGTTGTCGAGATCAAGTGTTGGATTTAACTATAAAGAAAGAAGTAAAATTTTTGATTAAAAATACGTCTTTAAATTTATTTTTTAAACCTGATGATTTTGAAAGTTTATATTTTTTCAGAAAAATAATTAAGTTTTTTGTTTACAAAATTTTTCACAATAAACAAAAAAAAATTTAATTCAAGGAAAAAAATATTTTTAATTTTTCTGACTCACCAAATATCGATAGTCAACACTGAGTGAAACATTTTGTTCATTCACTTTTTTAACTAATTCATAAAATTTAAAGCAAGTCAATGATAAATTTTTGTCATTTTCAGCAAATTTTATAATTCTCATTAAAATTTCAGTCGGTAGATTTAATAAATTTCCACTGTTCGTCATTTTTCATGTATTTCACAATATTATTTTTTAAGATAAATTTTAAAATACAACTGAACTCTGAAACGTTTGTAACAAGACTGAAAGCATAACCACATGGAAGAACGGAAATTTTTTTAATTTACTTCTAGAGTCAAAACATTGGGATTTGATGTTTTCCGTATAGATATGACATTGAAAAAAAATTGCAAGAAAAACAATAACAAGCTAGGGAGCAATGAACTTGTGTATTTGTAAACAAAAACATCCTTGGGAAATTTTAGTATGATAAATAATTTAATAACGGAAATTGCTAGAAAAAAACAAAACAAAAACATTTAAAACTACTTTTTACTGTTCGACATTAGCAAAAATTCTCTTTGTCTTAAAATCGAACTTTCTAAATAATTTTTTCATATTCTTTTATTTAAACCAAGGAGTTTGAATTCAAATTGTCAAAAAACTAGCAAAAATCACATCTGTAAAGTTAGCACAACTTTTTCGACCAAAAATTTTCGGTATATTGAAATTAATCTACACAAATTTATTAAATTCACCGAAAATTTCAGATTGAATTAATTTCAGTTAAAATAGTAAATAAATTAAAGAACCATTGACTTTCATACAAATTTACTTGATTTTAAATGAATTTAATAAAATCTGAATGAATAAAGACATTTTTGTGTAAAATAACTTGAAACCAACTTGACAAAAAATATGCATGCAAGTCCAAACCTTAAAAATAACCAAATTGAGAATTTTGATTTTGGGACTAGATGAGAGAGAAAAAGATTTGAAAATTTTTTTTTGTGTGAGTATGAATTAATTTTTATTCTCATTTTAAGTAAATATGTACATAATTTTTCATTTTTAAGCACGAAATTCATAAACAAATTTTCGTTTTTCTTCATTATAATTTTCAAATTTCTTAACTAATTTTTCTTGGTTTCCCAATCTTTTCTCCAACATTTCTAAAATACATTCATCTTTAATTTTGTCAGTATTTCTAATAATACATTTGAAATTCTTTAAAGAATTTTTAGAAAATTTAATTTTTTCCAAAAAATCATTTAATTTATTTTTAGTAAAATTTAAATCATAATTAAAATCTAAATTAACACAAACTGAATGAACTTTTAAATTTTCAATAAAAATAAAATATGAATTTAAATCTCTTAAAAAATAATTTAAATCAAATGAAATAAATTCACAATTTGGGAAAATTTTCATTAAACTTTCAATTTGAGTTAATGAAAAGTCATAGAAAAATGACAATTTTGTGACACTTTCGCTGATGTTTCTTAAGCAATTTATCAAAATTTGATCATTTATGTTCCAATGTTTTAATGAACAAATTGAAATTTTTTTGATATCTTTTGTTGATGTCATCATTGTTTGAATTTTCTGCCAATGTGCATACTAAAAAATACAAAAAAAATTTTTTTTAAGAGTTTTTAAAAATTCAAAAAATTGTTAAATTTTTAAATCTTCAAAACTTTCTAAAAGTTGCAAAAATTTTGAAATTTTGAAAAAAAAATTAAATTTTCTACTAAAACTTTTGAAAAATTCATGTAATTTATAAAATTTGAAAATTTTTCTCATAATTTTAAAAATTTCTAAAAAAAACAAAAACTTTCAAAATTTCATAAAAATTTAATATTTTTATAAAAATATTCAAACTTACAATTGACAGCGAAAGTTCAATTTCAATTTCCTCCTTTCTGTTTATTTTATTAAAACATTCCATGCCATGAATTGAAAAACTGCAATCTTTCAATCTCTCATTCGGATCATCCAGCATGTTGACATAAACATTAAATTCCTCAAAATTCTTATTAAATCTCAAGAAAAATTCAAGCAAATCTTCAGAAATTTCAAGATTTTGAATTTTCTTCAATTTTGGAAAACCAAGAAGTAAAATTTTCAAAATTTCTCTTGTAACTTCAAAAATTCCAAAAATTTCAAAAACTTCAAGATTTGGAAATGCAAGAATAAAATTTAAAATTAATTTTTCAATTTGAAAATTTTTTCTATCAAAATGCAAAGATTTTAAATTTTCATTTTTATGATAATAAAGATAGAAAAAATTTTCTTCAGCATCATTAAATTGAATGTTGTCAACGAAACTCAAACTTAAATTTTCCAATTTATCAAAACTTTCGAAAATTTTTGTTAAAACTTTGACTGGAATTTGCCAAATGAAAAATAAAGTCAAAGATTTTAAATTAAGGAAATTTTCTGATAAATTTTCAATTCTTTGTGTGAGGTAAGAATTGAAATTTATGGAAATATTTAAACTTTCTAAAAATTTCAATTTAATTTTTGTCAATTCATCAAAATGATTTTCTTCCAAATGATTTCTTATTGAAAGTTCTTTAAGTTTACTCAACTTTGAAACTTTTTTTAAATCTGACAAAAATGTCAAACTAAAAAAATAAAAGTCCAATTTTTCCAATTGTTTTAAATGGTCACAAATTATTGTAAAAATTTCAATTGGAATTGCATTAATTGTCAATTCTTTAAGTTGTGTTAAATTTTTTAAACAATTTCCAAACATTTCTTGATTTGTCCATTGACAACCAACAATTTTAAGTGTTTTTAAATTTAATAAGTTTATAGCAGATGACAAATTAATGTCTGTAAAATAACAAATTGTTAATTTTTCTAAATTTCTGTTATTTCTGATAAAATCAACATTTTGTTGTAAATTATTGTAATAATCATTATTAATTTCAAGCTCTTTAACATCGAAAATTTCGAGATTTTTCAAATCATTTTCATGATGAATTTTGAGATTCTTCAAAGTTTTTGGAAATTTTTGAAATTCAGAAATCTCAAATGAAATTGGTTTCATTAATTGAAGTTCTTCGAGATTTGGAAGCAAATGCAAAAATTTTGATGCATGAATTTTAATTCTTGAGTTGAAAATTAATTTTGTGACTTTGTGTCCATAAATTTGTAAAAAAGATTGAAGTTTTTCATCGAAGTTTTTTAAATTTGAACAATTGTCGTTGATGTAGAGTGAAATTGTTGATGATGAATTGAGAAAATTTTCGAGATCAAGTGATGGGTTGAGCTGTAAAAAAGAAGTGAATTTTTTATTGGAAATTCATTTTAAATTTCAAAATTATAATTATGATTTAAAATTATTTTTTAAAGGAATTTTCTAATCCTTGAGAAAGTTCAAGCACCTTTTTAAAAAAATATTTTAAACTATTTCTATAGAAGATTAGTAAACAAAAATGTTTATTTAAAAATATTTCGTAGTTGCTGCAGAGTTTATTGACTCTATTTTAATTTGTTATTTCAAAAGTTATTTATAAACTTGTTTATTTGAATCATAGTTTTAGGCAAGGGATGAAAAGCTAATAAAAACTTTGTCTCATCTACTGAAATATTTGAAAATATGGGTATAAAAAAACCTTTTCTTCATGTTATGAAGATTTTTAACGGGTTTTTGCAAAAAATACCCTTTTAGGCTCACAATGACTAACTGACTGTCTGAATCAGTCAAAACTCAGCAAAGGTAAGTCGTAGAAGGGTATTTGATAGCTTTTTAAAAAGGTCTAGACATGTAGGTAAGCCATCAAAAGAGATTTTTTTGGGTAATTAATGTACATAAATATTTTTTTTGAAATTTAAATGTAGTCTTTTTTTTTCAACAATTTAAAAAATTCAGACAAATTTTTTTCTAACTTGTCCTTCCCTTGAATTAACAGTATTTTCAAAAACACTTGCATAAATTATTTTTTGCTAATTCTAGTAGTTTTTTCTTCAAAGATGAGACACGCTAAGAAAATTTTTATCTTGACTACTAAAATAATGAAAATCTAACACCAGTTGAATTTATCAAAAAATTTACTTTTTTCTATCCTCTTTAGAATTTTTTGTAACTTTAAATGTTGGTTTTGACAATTTTTTTGCAACCATAATAGGTAGAACAATTTTTTCATAGCATATCTTCTTTTGAATTTCGATAATTTTTTTCAAAAATTGCTTTTTTTTTGTCAAATTCAGTTACACAAACAAAAAAAAGTTTCATATTGAAATTAATAATAATTTTTGATTTTAAAATAAATTCTTTTTTCAAAATTCAAAATTTTCTGACTTACCAAATAACGATAGTCAACGCTAAGTGAAACATTTTTTTCATTTATCCGCTTAATCAGTTCATAAAATTTGAAACAAGTCAGCGATAAATTTTTGTCATTTTCAGCCAGTTTGATGATTTTCATTAAAATTTCAACCGGCAAATCTAATAAATTTCCATTGTTTACCATTTTCCTTTCTTGTATTTCACAATATTAATTTTATTTAAATATTTCTGAAACACAACTCAACTCTAAAAGAGTTAGAGGAAGACTGATGCCGAATGCGGGATATATACGGTCATTTTTATAGTTTCTTCCTTTCTAGAATAAAAACGTGGTTTTGTTTTGTTTTGTGAATTGAATCGCAAAATGAAAAACATTGAAAAACAATAAAGAAAACATTAAATTGTAGCATCATAAAAATTGATGCATTAAATTTTAAAATAAAATTTTATTATTGTATAAAATTTTACAGAGTCACATAAGAATTATAATTAATTCATATTATCAAATAAGAATTTAATCTATTTTAAAATATTTTTTAAATTCAAAAAATTTGCAAAGCTAAATTAAAAGAAAATTTTAAATTGTTACAGACGAAAAGATAAAAATAAAAAATTTAAAATAGAATGGGAAAGGTGCCATTTGATTGTATTCAATTTAAAAAATTATTTATATCCAGACAGTTTACCGACTTTAATTTAAAAACTGACCTTGGATAATCTAGAAAAATTTATACCCAACACTTTCGATGTTTTGTAACTTAAGCAAGAAAAAACAGTTAAAAAACATTTTGAAAACAAGATAAAACATTCAAAAGCAATAAAAACATTTGCTAAGAAACATTTGATTTGTGATTTGAAACAATCACAAGTAACGAGTTTAGATTGGATACACTTGAGTTTGTAAAATTTAAATACCATCGTATTATAGACGTCAAATTCGTCAAAAATGTTATAAATTTTTTGAAAAATTTAAGTCGATTTGACACAATTTATATCATTAAAGTGTCCAAACCTTGTCCTTAGAACAAAAAATAAATCCTTAAAAAATTTCTTGGACTTGACAATTCTAATTTCATATAAAAAACATTTTTTTATTGGTAATTTATTTTATAAATTTCATAGTTCTTAAATTTTATTAAAAATCTTGTAAAGAATTTTATGAACAATTTTTTTCTAGTTCATTTTTTAATTTGTTTTTATCTTCGTCAGTTAATGGATTAACATTGTCATCATATAAATATTCACCAAGTAATAAATTTGTGCATAAATTTCTTTCTAAATTTACATAATACAAAATAATTTTTTCTTCAAAAATTTTGAAACTCAATTTTGTAATTTTGTTAAAACTTAAGTCAATTCCATCAAGTTTGTGATTATTTTTAAAAATATTTTCATCGAGTGTTTGCAATTGATTACGATAAAGTTCAAGATATTTGAGGTTGCTTATTTTTTCAAAAATTTCATTTGGTAGATTTGTGAGTTTGTTCTTAGATAAATCTAAAAATTGAAGGTTACTTAAATTTTCAAAAATATTTGATGGAATCGAAACCAATTGATTTTCGTACAAATCTAAAGTAGACAAATTTTTTAAATTTCCAAATTGTCCCATAATTGATGAAATTTCATTTTCTTGTAAAGATAAAACTTTCAAATTCGAAATATTGTTGAAAGTTCTTGAATTTAAAATTTTCAATTTATTCCCTCTTAAGTCTAAAATTTTTAATTCTTGTAAATCATCAAAAGTGTCTTCATTAATTTCTTCAATTTGATTATAAGAAAGTGTCAATTCAAGAAGTTTTTTCATATCCTTAAAATTTTCATAATTTAACATTTTAATTTTAGTATTCGAAACATAAAAAACAAGTAAATTTGGAAAAATTTCATTAACATTGATTGGAAAATAAAAAATTTCCATTGTTATGACAAAATAAATTTCAAACCATTCAATTTCATTACTTTTATGCTTTTGCATTATTTTTGCATCATTTGTAAGAATTTTTGTATTTTCATTAACTTTGAATTGCTTTAATTTTTTTTCATTTTCATTTTCACATTGTAAATATTGAAAACAACTTCCTTCTGTCATTTCGCCGTCAATGAGATCTAAAATATAAAATTTGTAATTAGAAAAGTCCAAAAAAACTTAAAATTCAACTTTTTTTTATTTAATTACTTATTGTAGCTTGATCTTTTTCATTATCGAATTTTTGTTGATACAAATTGTTTGATTCAGTTAAATCAATCAAAAAAATTGTTAAAATTAAAAGAAGTAAACAAAATGATTTCATTTTTAATCTGAAATTATTAAAATTAGTAAAATCCAAAATAATTCTCAAGTATTTTTACACAGAGAAAAATATTTTACAACTGGCATTCATTTTATGAGATTTGTCATTATAAAGTCAAATTTTAAATTTTTCAAAAGAAAATTTTTAAGTGTTATAAACTTTTTTTTGACAGTTATAAAAAATTTATTGCCGTTATAAAACTTTTATAACTGTCATAAAAAGTCTTTACGTTTTATGTCTTACGTTTACGTTAGAAAATGATGGGTATAAATATTTCTAGACAAGAAAGGGCTGCAAAGCAAACTACTCTCGCTAGTTTAAAATATCAGTCTCATAAGTATTAATAACAATTTAAAATATTGAAGAACCACAGAATGAAAATTACCAAATTAAATAATTATTTTATTTCACGTCTTATTTTAATGAAAACAAATCACTGAATGAAAAAAAATTATTTTATTTACATTGAAAATATGAGTAATCAAAAAAAAAGTACAAAGATCAAATAAATAAAAATACCAACCGATTTATTTTGCAATTATTTATAAATTGTTTTCTTTCTTTCAGAATCTATTTTTATAAATTTCAATTCAATGAACTTTAAGTTCTAAAATGAGCTAAAAATATTGTAAATATTTTTAAAATTAAAAGATGAAATTTTATTTAATCAGTTGACAATTTTCCAAGTTTGTACATAGATTTTCATGTGATTTATTGAAAATTTTTCGGAACTGACCATGAATCAATTTTATAATTTAAAAAATTAAGAAACTTAAAAATAATTTAATCGATGTTTATGAAAAATAAAGAATTTTTATCCATTTTAATCTTCATCATATCTGACACCAATTTGTTTGCGAATTTCATCACGAATGCGAGCAATTTCAATTGTTTCCTTTTGAGGCATGAGATCACTTTCAAGTTTTCCTTCATTAATGCATCTTCTGGTTTCTTCTGCTTGGAATCTTAAACCAGCTCTGTTATTAAATACAAACTCGCCTTGCTTTGGCTCTGGTAGCTTCCATTCTTTTGGATGTCCATCAATGTCGATCAAATAAGTACAAGCCCAAAATTGATCGACCTAAAATGAAGAAGTAAAAAAAAATTAGTTAAAAAGTTTGTGAAAATTTCTGAATTTTAACTTACAGTCATTGAACCTTTACTGCCATAAATATTAGCTTGATTTTTAAGATTGTTTATGGCACTAGTCTTAATTTTAGCAACGCCACCATTTAAATATTTCAATTCAATTTCTGCTTCTACATCAACACCATCATCATTCAATTTGCCAGTTGCTTTAATTGATGTCGGATATGAGCGGAAAACAAATTGAGCAAATTGAATCGCATAATTTCCAATGTCCAACAACATGCTACCGCCAAGATCTTTTTTGCTGTTAATTAATATTTTAATTTTTATGTAAAATTAGAAGCAAATTAAAATTAAAACTTACACAACTCTTTCCATTTTTCCAAGTTTTTCCTTTCCATATTCAATTTCAACTTCTGTGATTTCACCAAAATCATTATTATCAAGACGATGTCTCATGTATTCATATGATGGTAAAAATCGTGACCAAACTGCTTCCATACAGAAAAGTTTCTTCTCCTTTGCACGATTAAAAATTTCAACAGATTGTTTTTCATTCAATGCAAAAGGTTTCTCACATAAAACTGGCTTGCCTGCATCGAGCATCATGATACTGTCTTCTAGATGACATGTATTTATTGAGCCAATGTAGACAGCATCTGAAGTAGAAATAATTAGTTTAAAACTAACGAAATTTGTATAAGAAAATATTTTTAAAATAACGGTCAAAAAGAATTTGAATTTTAAAAAATTATCAAAATTACTTTGGAACCACAAAAATTATTTTCGTCATGAATTTTTTTGGTTTTTGTCAAAAATAATCAAGTTTTTTGAAATTTAACGATTTTTAAAAGAAAATAAATTTGAATTTAAAAAAGTAATTTTTTTGAATTTACAGTTGAATTTTGAAATAATTTGAAAATTTTTTCTTTCCCAAAAATTGAAAGAATAAAAACTTTTGCAATAAAACAATGAAGCATTTTGCAAGAACATTCCAAACTGTCTCTAAGCCGGCAAACATTCACAATTTATTTTTCAAATACGCACTACAAAGTTCGTCGCAAATAAAAAATTTTCCATCCGACATTCGAGAATTCTCAAAAGAAATTTACCATAAAAATTCCCAAAATATTCTTAAATGATCATGACTTTTCACTCACCAACTTCATTGTCATTAGCCAATTTTTCATATCCTTCATAATATTTTGGAATGTTAAAAGTTTCGGCAAATTCTTTTGCATCAGCTTCTTTGCGAGCTGCAACTGCAACAACTTGATGTTCTTCATTTGAAAATGTTGACAAAGCTGCACAAAAGTCATTTGCGATTTTGCCAGCTGATACAATACCCCAACGTAAAGGTTTAGACATGATAAAATTTAATTAATATTTTTGGTAGATCTCGAGAGTGAAAGAAGATTTTTATGAAGCGACTGTTATAAATTAAATATGTTACGCTCCTATTTATAATATTTTTGTTCAATGTTTTATTTGGATGTTTTTTAAAAACATTCTGTTGATTTCATTTGCGTTCCAGACATTGTTTGTTCAATGACGGTTTTGAAAAATGCAATATTTCATACATTTTATTTTTTATTAAATTTTATGTGCTTATAAAAAATTTATTTCAAATTTCAAAATTATTTGTCAACTTTTATGTCCATTGTGATTTTATGAACATTTTCCGATAAGTAAATTTTTCAATTCATTTCTTTTTTCTTCTGGTAAATTGATGTGTTCACCTTTATCATTATTGACATACAAAAGTAAATTAATGCAAATATTTCTACTTAAATCAACTCGTTTTAAAAATTCTTTATTTTCAAATAATTTGTAGCTCAATTTTGTTATTTTATTGTTCCATAAATAAATTCCTTCAAGCTTGAAATTATTTTTGAAAATATTTTCATCAAAAGTTGTAAATTGATTGTTATGAGTATCAATGATTGAAAGGTTAGTTAATCTATCAAAAATTCCAGATGGAAAAGATTTTATGTAATTCTCGTTGAGTATAAAATGTTTAAGATTAACCAAATTTTCAAAAACATGAGCAGTTAATGAAGTCAGTTGATTTTTAGACACATGAAAATATTTCAAATTTCTCAAAGCCAAAAAAATCCTTGGATTCAAAATTTTCAAATTATTTTCAGACAGATTAAGATATTCAAGTTTTATCAAATCATCAAATGCATCATCATCAATTTCTTCAATTTCATTAGTATGAAGATTCAATTGATCTAATTTCTTCATTTCCTTGAAATTTTCACGAGTTAATTTTTTAACTTTTGTATGATGTGCAAAATAAGCAAGTAAATTTGGAAAAATTTTAATGACATTGATTGGAAGATGAAAAATGTCTTGTTTTCCCTTTTTATCGCAATCATCACAATAAATTCGAAAACCATCAATTTTATCATTTTGATGTTTTGACATTACTTCTGCATCAGTTATTAAAATTTTCGTATTTGAAGAGACGAAAAAAGTGAGATAATTTAAAGATCCACATTCTCCAAAATTACAATTTTTTGGTATGTTAAAACTAAACAAGCTGCCATCGAGAAGATCTGAAATTTAGAAACAAATTACTAAATTTTTATTTAAATTTTTAATTGAACTTACTTGATTTTAATGTGCATTGATTTTTTTCCAGTTTAAAGTTCAATTGACATTCACAAATTTTCTTATGGTCTTCCATGAGGCAAACAGAATTTGGTCCACAATTTTCTAAAGCACATAAATCAAAACATTTATTATTTAGACAAGCTCGATCATCAGCACAATCTGTAACTTTCCAACATTCAATTTTTTCACAATTTGGATAAATTCCAATAAAATCATCGTGACAAACACAAGTGACTCTGTCATCAATATTTATGCATTTTCCATTTTGTCCACAAGGTGATGAAAAGCAAGGATGAAGTTCTAGAAAAATCAGTTATAATATTTTAGTAATAATTTTGAATAAAAATGAAACTTACTTGATTGAATCCAAACTGTAAATCTTGAGACATCAACAAAAACTGCATAATCATTTGGACTGCATTCATTTTTAGAAAGTCTATGTGAAACAATTCCAATAATTTCAAATTCACCTTCATCATTTTTTATAACTAATCCACCACCAGAATCGCCTTGACAAGGAGTTGCAAAACTATCACCAGCACAGAAACTTCTTGATGATAAAATCCCAGGATAATCTTGACCTTTCTTCTGACATTCATGACTGCTAATAATTTTTAGTTCACCTTTTTGTGGTTTGTTTGTATGTTGTGAACCTGAGGATGTTTGACCATAACCGAAAATTGTCCCAATAAGACCAATTATTTGCATGTATGGTGATGGAAGTTTGACAGGTTTTATGAAATCAGAAAATTTAACTTTTTTGTTCATTGTCACAACAGCTATGTCAGCATTGCTAAGAGCATCATTTGATATAAGTTGAAATTCATCATGAATATCAATTGATGAAAATTTTCTGTAAACTCTTGATTCTTCTGCTAAGTCGGTCAAATCATAAACTCCAAGAACTGCAGAATAACTTTCTATGAAAAAACCTCTGTATTCAAAACAATGAGCAGCTGAAACAGAATAAAATTTATTTTACTTAAAAATATTTGAAATATATTAAAATGCTGTTACAGGTTAAAGCCATAAAATATTGATTAATAAATTATGAATGTTTTTTACCCGTTAAAAGATTGTATTCAGTTATCAATGATGCACCGCATGTATAATTAAGACCTCTGTGGTCACTTCTATATATTGCAGCATGAAATGGAAATTCACCTGGTGAACTTTCTTTAACACCATTATAGTCATCATTAAAGGCAATTGTAACAATGACTTCATTTGAGATTACAAAAGGAATTGTAAAAATTAAAAATATCCAAAAAAGCCAAAATTTAATCATGTTGAAATGAAACCTTGAAATATATAAAAAAATTTTAAGTTTTTCACATTGTTTCTTTTGCCAATCATATGTACAAAATAAATAATTGTGACGATAGCAAAATGAACTATGCACTCAATAAAAAAACCCAAATTAGAAAGCAGAGAATAAAACGTTATCAATAAAATTTTCGTCTTTTGCTAAATTTTGTCATATAAAAATAGAATTTTATATTTTGGTTTTAAATGAATTACACTGGAAAATTCTTATTATTTTTATTTCAAATTCCAAACAATATGAACGGTAAAAATTTATCGCTTATTTATCAAATAAAAGTTGATCAAGTAGAGCTATGTTTCATATAAAATAAAGAGAAGAATTTTATATGAAAACTAGGCAATGTAGGTAGCTACTTTTGCAACTTTCATCGAATAATTAAAATTTTATTTTTTACAAAAGAAGATTTAATTTTAAAATAAAATTCAAATATAAATAAACTAACCAAATTATTCCGTCAAGTAAAAAACTGAAGAGAGAAAAAATTACGTTCACTTTTGATGAAAGTTAATCACAAAATGCGTTTTTGCACAAGACGAACAAGAATGAGATTAAGAAGTTTATTTGAAAGAGAGAATAATGAAAATTTTGAGAATAAAATTTATTTCTTTATGGAGAATTTTTGTTTTAGAAATTCAACGATTTTTTTGACAATTTGTTGAAACTATTCGAAATCAATGATAACTAAAATTTAAATATAATTTTATAATTTTTATATTTTTTGAAAAAATTGAAATGAAGAAATTTTTTTATGAATTTATAAATTTTATTCTTTTTTAATAAAAATTACGTTTTGAGGTTTAAATTTCTGTATGTTTTAAAAATTTATATTCCGTGTGTTGATATTTTGATTAATATGTAAAAAAGTAATTACGTTATTTTTCTGAGTTTAACATTTTTATTATTGAGTTCATAACACGGTTATTTAAATGTGAAAACGTTATCAACTTCAATTGAAACTTGAATACTAAAAATATTTAGAATGAAAAGTGTTCAATTTTTATTAGTACATTATTGATTATTTTTCTTTAAAGTCATGGATTTTTATATAAACATAAAAAGGAAAAAGAAAAAGAAAAATGTTTTAAATTATAAAAGTTTCTTAGACAAATATGTTAAGTAGTAAAAAATATTATTTATAAAGAAACTATTTTAATATTTTTATGAATAAAAAAAAGTTTAAAAAATAAAGAAAAAAACACGTCATATTGAAAAATCAATAATTTTTTCTCTACAAAATATTCAAAAATAGATGAACATAATTAAGTGAAAACAATCAAAATATAAATCTAGATAGAAATGTAGACCACATTTTTATCATAAAAAACATTTTAAAAGAATACAAAACATTAAAAATTTTCAAAAATCAACAGAGTCCAAAATCGAATAAAATTTTTTATGCTAATTCGAATAAAATTATTTGAATTACGTGTATTTTTTTATTCGATTTCAGACTCTGAAATTTAATTTCAATTTTTTTTCAAACAGTTGATCTAAAAAATCTTTAAACAAGTTACAAACTGAGAACTAAATTTTAATAACAACTGAACATTCAAAAAACTTTAAAAGTTTAAGCACAAAAAAAAAAACAAAAAATATTCAGCAAATTTTTAATCACAAATGAATTTCGGACATTTTTATAAATTTTTTCTAATATTGATTTTTATATTTCGAAATTTTACGGCTGTAGAAGTCAAAATATGGGATAAAAATTTTACACCTGATAAATTTGAAGTTGATGTCAAAAATGGAAATCTTACAAAATATTATTTTGATTTTTTTCAAAAGATTGGTTTGAAAGAAAATTATAAACAAATTGGAAGAATTTCACAAGCAATTGCTGATGTCATTGATGAATTTTTTATTCGACAACAAATTCATTTTGGTGTGTTAATTAGGAAGCCATTAACGCTAGAATATGAAGAAATTATAGATAAAATTTTATCAAAAGACAAAGAAATCCAATCGATTACTATCTATAATTCTCGTGCAAATAAAAGTAAAAATTGTTTGACATTATATTCAGAATTCTTTTTCAAGGAATATTCACAATCTAACATTCGACTTCGCTTTGATCCAAGAAAATTGAAGGTGCTTAAAATTTTACTGAAATGCAATGAATTGAAAAAAATTAAAGAAATTGAAAAATTGAAACAGGATTTGTTACAGAAGCATATTGTAGATCTTTATTCATATTACATCTGTCAAAGGAATGAAACAACTGTCGAAATCATCACTTATGAATGGTTTGATGCTGACAGTTGCAATCAACAAAAAATTAAAATTTTAAACAGTTTCGACATAAAAACACAAAAATGGCAAAAACCATTAAAAAATTATGAAAAATTTAAGAGATTCAATGGATGCCAAATAAGAACTATAGAAGATCCATACGTTCATGAAAATAAAGAAAAGAAATATTTGTCAGAATATGGAGAATTCATGCACATTGTAGCTGAAAAAGCAAACTTTACATTAAAAATTATAAACATTTCTAATGATGAAATCGATTTATATATTTTTTTGGATATTCAACACAAATAAATGAAGAATATATTGTGACTTCTCCAGTTTGGACAATTAACATTGGTTTGATGGTGACTAAAGGTGAAAAATACACAGATTATGAGAAACTTTTGCTACCTTTTGATGTCACAACTTGGATTCTTTTGATTGGAACTTTTTGTCTTGCATTTTCTTTAATTTTTATTATCAACCATGCAAACAGAAAAATTCAAAAAATTGTCTTTGGTGATGGCGTATCAATGCCAACTTACAATGTTGTCAGCACATTTTTTGGTGTCTCGCTTTCAAAATTGCCAAGTTCAAATTTTGCTCGTTTTATTTTGATTAATTTCATTTGTTTTTGCTTGATTTTTAGAACAGCATATCAAGGAGCTCTTTTTGATTATATGAACAGTGACATGAGAAAACCACATGCACTAACATTTGATGAAGTTTTTGATAATAATTACACTATATTAGGTTATGACATTCATATTGGTTGGCAGTTTTTTGAATCATTTGATGAAAGAAGACAAAAACAAATTGATATGAAAACATTGACACCAGGAGATTTCTATCAAGTTTGTGAATATATCAAGGATGATGTGACAAAAACGGCAATCGTGACTGAAGAATATTTTGATTTGAAAGTTCGCGGAACTTGCAATCTTTATGATGTCGTTGAAGAAACAATGCAATGGATGTTACAAGCTGGTATTGTACAATATTGGTATGCCTATTTTCATTGGTATAACTACCAAAGATTTCACATTGAAACTTCACAGCCAAATAAAATTCTTTCAATGAGCGATTTGAGCTATGGTTTTAATATTTGGTTGATTGTTTGTGGAATTGCAATTGTTGAATTTCTATTTGAACTCATCATTGGAAAAATTACAAGAAAGAAGAAATGTCAAAAAGCTAATGACATTGAAAAGATCAAAATTCAAAGTCCTGAAGCTGCTATAAAAAATGATTTAAATGAAGAAGAATCAGAATTTTCTGAAATTATTTTTGAAACAACAGAAATCAAAATTGAAACTCAATTATTAGAAAGTGATGAAAACCTTGAAGAAGAAAAAAGTAAAAAAATGATTTTTGGGTCAACAATTGACAATTTATCCAATGATAGCTTGTTAAGTACAGCTACAATTGAAATCAAGGAATTTAAACAATCAGAAGTTGCAAACAAACCTCAATCAAAAAATGAACAAAAGGAAAAAGAAAAAGTCAATAAAAGTTCAAATGAACAACAAACAAATGATAAACAGTCAAATATTTCTAAAGAAATCAATCAAAATTCTGTTGAATTACAAACAAATCAAACAAAAAGTTTTAAAAAAAAAAAAATTAATGAGCTTAAACATCCAATTGAAAATGATTTAAAAATTATAGATTTAATTAATGATGAAACTGAAATGTAAAAATAGTCAAAGTCAAGGGTTTTTTTTGTAAAAACTTTTTCAATCTTTGAAAATTAGATTTTTGTTAAAATAAAAATATAAAATTTAATACAATCAGTGACAAACTTTTTGAAATACATGTGTGTTTTCGCAATATTAAACTCATTTGAAAACTTTTTATCTTTTTACAACGTTTTTCTCAAGTTTCATTCTTGTTTGTCTGTAACGTACAAATTTTGAAATTATTGACAAAAATTAACGAACATTTTTTCCAGTCGACTGGAAAGCAAAATTTAATTTCCATGAAATTTTATTCATTGTTTTGATTCATAATGAAATAAGAATATTCTATTTTGTTCTAACCGAATGGAAATTCACCAAACAAAAACAAAATTTTAAATTTTTTTTCTTTCGTCATTTCTAATTTGTTCATTGAGTAAATAAAAAGCAAAAAAAACAATGAGTGACTCAAATATAATTTTAAAAGAAGTTAAAGAAACTTTGCTTGATGCAACAAAAGAAAAATTAATTGAAGCTAAAGAAGTGACTGTTGAAAAAATTGCAGACATCAAAGAAAAAATTAAAATAGCAGAAATAAAAGCTAAAAAAATATTTGAAGGCGGTGATGAAATTTCTGAAGATCAGAAGGAAGAATTTTGAGATACAGAGGAAAATATGAGTGAAATTGATAGAATTAAGGAAAATTAATTAAGTGACTTAAAAACATGTTGAAGATTAAAAATTTAAAATTTGCTTGCCTTCTAAAAATATCAAAAGTATTCAGCTCTTGCACTTAAATTTTAAATAAAAATTATTTACTTCCAATTCAATGGAAATTCACCAAAAAATCTAAAAAAAATTTCCTTTGATCAATTTCATCATCTTCATTCACTTTTTGTCCATCATTTCAAGCAGAATCTCAAAATGAGTGAAGACAAAGGAATTCTCGAAAAAACCAAAGAAAAATTAATTGATGCAAAAGATGCAACAAAAGAAAAACTTGGAGACATTAAAGATAAATTGAAACTTGCTGATAAAAAAGTTAAAAATATAATTGATGGTGGAAAAGAATATTCTGAACAAAGACAGGAAGAAATGAGAGATCCAGTTAAAAATTTAGCAGAAGTTGATAAAATTGAAGGAAATGCATTGAGTTTTTTGTATAATGAAGCTTGAATTGTTAAATAAAAATTATTCACTGTTTATGCTCTAAAAAATTTTCTATGTTTTTTCATGAAAATAAAATTATTTGTAAATTTGCAGCTTAAATTTTCTCTTCGGTTCTTCAAAAATATTCAACACTTTTTAAAATCTTTTGTTTATTTTGATAGAAAATTTTCATTGTCAGTTAAACGACAAACTTTTGAGAAAATACTTAAAATTCGTGGAAAATTTTGGCTAATCTAAGAAAATTCGTCGACTAACTGACTATGAATGAAAGAATTAAATTTTTTATAGAATATTTTGTTTCAACTTGAGTCAAAGAATGTAAAATTTTTCAAAATTTCTTTCTGAAAATTCCATATAAATTTTTTCTTTTTAAAATTACGAAAATTCTCATTCTTGATTTTAATAAAAATTTTATCTTTGAAAAATTTTAATTAATTTTTTTAAATTTTCTTTCCAACTGAATTGGAAACTCACCAAAAATCTAGAATTTTTCTTCATTTTTTCATTCAAGTAATTTGTATTTTTACATTTTCATTCACTTCTTTCATTTCATTCCATTAAGACCTAAAAATTAAAAACATGAGTGACGACAAAGGAATTCTTGAAAGAGCCAAAGAAAAATTTATCAATGCAAAAGATGTAACTAAAGAAAAACTTGGTGGAAATAAACACAAATTGATTTCATCGAAAGGAGATTCAATAGAAAGATCCAAAGAAATCTATGATGAAGGGATGGATGTTACACCAGAAAAATTGGATGAAATTGCACAATCACAGGGAAAAAAATTTAGTGCATTCAGAGCTGATGAAATTGATGATGGAATTCCATTTTAAATTGTAAAAATAAATTCGAAATTTCAATAAAATAAATAAATTATTCTTGCTGTTAAAATTAATTTACTGTTTTTCTAAATAATTCAAAAATTTTCAGACAATTTGGAATTAAAAACTTTATAGATTATTAAAAAAATTTTCAAGAAAAATAAAAGTTAAATGTAAAAGCGTAATAAAAAAGTCAAAAACATTTGACAAATTTCTAATTTTGGAAAAAAATGACTAAGCAAAATTTAAAAAAAAATTTTTTTAAAAAAATTTTCCATTGTAAAATTTTATGTATTAAAAAAATGAAAATTTGGATAAAAATTTGCAAAATTCTCAATTTAGTCAAAAAAATCGTCAAACATTCCTTAATTTCTACGTGTTCACGATTTTTACGAAATTTACTTCCTTATTAATTTTCAATTTATTAGAAAAATTAACTTCAAAAAAATGTAAGAAAAAAACAAATTTATATGTCAAAATGTTTAAAGGATTTTTTTTCAAAATTTCTAACTTCCAATCGAATGGAAATTCACCGAACAAAAAATTCTTTTTCTTTTTTTTATCATGAAACTCTTTTTTTTTCTTGTCATTTCTCTCTTGCATTTCATACAATATAGACATAAAATATTAAACATGAGTGACGACAAAGGAATTCTTGAGAAAGCTAAAGAAAAATTGATCGATGCCAAAGATGCAACAAAAGAGAAACTTGGAGAAATTAAATACAAATTGTCAGCAATGAAAGGAGATTCAACAGAAAGATCTAAAAAACTTTATGACTTGTGCAATTTTGATGTTGAACCGGAAGATATTGACGAAAATGTAAAAAATTTCGATCCTTTCAAATCAGATGAGAGTGATGAAGGTATAACATTTTAATTATGAAACTGAAAAGTAAATTAAAATAAAAAAGATTTAAGAAAGTTTTCAAATTTCATTTAATTTTTGAAAAAATAAAAATAATTTCAGGTATTGAAAAATAATTTTGTTTGGAGAACTCAAAATATTTCAAGATAAAATTTTTAAAGGGATTGACATGAAAAGTTCATAAAAATAAAAAATTTTCAAGTAAAAATCTTCTTTATCTGAAATATTTTCGATGTTTCCGAATAAAAATCGATAAAGTCGGAAGAAATTTCTTGATAAAAAACCACAAAATTTGGAAATAAACCAAAAATTATACTTTTATGATCATTTCTATTCTGACAGAAGGAATTTTTTCTCTATCTCTATTTTAAAAATAATAAATATAAAAAAAGTTTTCAAAAAAAATTAAATATAACTATCAGGAATTCATTTTGATGTTATGACTTCCAATCGAATGGAAATTCACCAAACAAAAAAGTTCTATCCTCGTCATTTGTATTCAGTTCATCATTCCATAAAGATCAAACATTTAAAAGATGAGTGAAGAACAAGGATTTCTTGAAAAAGCTAAAGAAAAATTTATCGATGCCAAAGATGCAACGAAAAATAAATTTGGAGAAATTCAGCATAAAGTGACTGCAATAAGAAGATCGTCATTAGAAGTACCAAAAAAACTTAATGAATTTTGTAAAATGAACTCAAAATCGGAAAGTTTGGATGAAAATTCAACTTCAGAAGCAAAAAATTTTAATCCTTTCAAATCAGATGAGAGTGACGATGGTATAACATTTTAATTATATTAAAATAAAAATGATTCAAAAGATTTTACTGTTTTAATTGCTCTCAATTCATCATTGTAATTTTCAGGTTTTGATATAAAAAACAATTTATAAGGAAATCACAAAAAAATTTAAGACAAGAAACTAAGGAAATTGAGTGGAAATGATAAAAAAAACTCTTTTATTTTTATTTCAAGCAAAACTAAGTAAATAATATGTCAACTTGTCAACTTGACTTAAATAACATGACTTTAAATTGACAAATTAATTTCACTTGACTTTTAATCATGGGTTTTAAGTGATCTTTAGTCATAATTTTTTAGGTCAACTATTTTTTGTCTAAAAAAATATCTCAAAAAATTTCTGAAAAATTACTTTTTGTGAAAAAATTTTCTCTAGAAATTTTTTATTCAAGTTTAAAAAGTAAAATTGTGGATAAAAATTTCACAATATCAAAAAATTCAAAAAAAATCTCAAAAGCAAATTCCAAGATAATGGAAATTCACCAAAACTAAAAAACTTCTTTCCTTATTCCATTTTATGATGAAATATTTTTTTCTATATCATTATTATCCTCTACCTTATTCTATAAACATCTAAGAACTAAATCATGAGTGAAGAAAAGGGAATTTTAGAAAAAACTAAAGAAAAATTAATTGACGCAAAAGATGCAACAAAAGAAAAATTTGGAAAAGTCAAAGACGAATTGATTGAAGCTAAAAATGAAGCTAAAATAATTTACGATGAAGGCATAGATCTAACTGAGGAAAATTTGGATAAAATTGTTGACTCGGAAATAAAAAAGTACGAAATTTTTCAACCTGATGATGACACTTTGGTTGTTAGTGGAGAATTAAAAAGATCAAATGAAGAAGAAGATATTCCGAAAAAAATTGAAGAAATTGCAGATGCGGAAGTAAAGAAATATGAAGTCTTCAGAGCAGATGAAGTTAATGATGAAGCATTTGATTAATTGTAGAATAACAAAAAAGCAAGCAATAAAAATTTATTTAATAAATTAAATTGAAAGGTTTTTTATGAATGTGAAAGGAAATTTTATGAAATTAAGTTCTGAATGTTCATGCAATTTTAATAACAAAAATGAACAATTAAAAAAATATGAAAAAAATTTTAAATCTTTTTTTTTATTATGGAAATTCAAAAAATTCCTAATTGTTCTTTTTTTTAAGAGTTTTTAAAAATTTCTTTTTCAAAATATCAAAAAAGTTTTTTTTTACGAAAATCGGGGTCGAAATTTTGAGAAACCCTATAGGCTTATATCAAAAAAAAATTCAAAATTACAACAAATATTTGAAAAAATTCCATCGAAAAAAAGAAAATTCTCGTTTTTTCTATAAAAATTCTTTTTTAAACCTAACGGTCAAAATTTCCAATGACTGGAAGTAAATTCAAATTTTTTACTTCCATCAATGTTTTACGCATTTATTTTTCTTCATTCTCACAATGGAACGGAAAACTACCAATTTAAAAAAAACATTTTCTTTAGTCATAAAATTTCTCTACTCTCATCATAAACGTTTTATAACTCAAACAGTAAAAGTAAAAAAGTGAACTAATAAAAAAATGAGTGACAAAGGAATGTTGACAAAACTAAAGACGCTTTGCATCATGCAAAAGATGCAACTCAAGAAAAGCTTGGTGAATACCAATTCAAGATGAATGAAGCTAAGGACGACGCTAAAGTTAAGATGGACGAAATGAAAGAAAGAGCAAAAGATTCAATGGGTGAGATGACAGAAAATGCTGCTGAAGAAATGAGCAACATGAACGATCCACATTACAAGACATTTGATGACTACTCAGCTGATAAATACGAACCTGAATTGACTGGACATTGAAGTAATTNAATAATATAATTTTTCAGATACAAATTTTTATTTAAATTACATCGCAATCATGAGTAGTATATCGTATTCTTTGTTAGAAATAGAATATAATAATATTATAGATTATATTTTCAAATCATGGAATATTTGTGTCATATTATTTTCTAACATTCTTCTACGCTGATCGTCAACGTAAAATCATAACACATTAAATGGATTCTAATAAAAAAACATTCATAATCTAATATCATTATTCCACCTGATCAAATTGTAAGCTTGCATGCCCGCACATATCCAATAAATAGATACAAAATTTACACCAAAAATATAGTATTTTACTTCTATTCATAAATTGTGCTCGAAATAAGTGTAGCAAGAAGAAAAATAATTTATTAACACAATTAGAGAGAAAATAAATCAAGCATTATTGCATAAAATGCTCATTGAGATTGTTAACTTTGTATATTACGCACACAAAAATTACATTTGGTGAGATCTAGCTTACAGAATTCCATAAAATCAGCTTTTACGATATTATTCAGTATGTATAATAATACAATAAAAAATTTTTTAAGTTTATCAACATACAAAGCAAATCAAACTCAATTACTTAATCCTATAATTCTTAGCCCGCAAAATAAACGTAAAAGATGAAATTGTTTGACATTATATCAGAATATCTTTTTAAATTGGAATAATTCAAACATATCATCTTAACATATCTAGCACTATCAGACTTTAAGCTCATATCCAAGAAGTCCAAATTGTCAGAATTTGCTTATTACTACAATACCTTCTGACTCTAGATTTTAACTCGAGATGTCACTACTATAGTAATCTGAATACTTTGTATCTCTAAATTAATGTTAACTTATTTCGCGAAAAAACTGACATAATTCAGGTATTTTTATACTATGAAGTTTTATCACTAATTCGATACATCTATCATTAATTATCATCTACATCTGTCATCTTTATTTTAGCGATACATATTTGAACATCCAAATCACATGTTAATCTGAAGTTTATTCATGAGCATATAATCTTACCTTTATGAGATCTTCTGCATTGTTGAGATGTGATGCTGTCGATTTGCTAAATGCAGGACACAAAAAATGTGAAAATTGTATAGGATGACCATGTAATCTGAGTACAATAACGAATTTTCTATTACAAATAAATCTGGCAAAAATTGCGTTAAAATTATGAAAAAGTTTAAGTAATTCAAATGTGATTCCCGATCATTAATGAAAGAATTGATAGAAGATTCCATACGTTGTAAAATAAAGAAAAGAAATATTGTAATATTTATTAGATTGAATTTCAAAATTATTACACAGTTGGCTGAAAAAGACGAAACTACAGTAAGAACTTTAAAACATTTCTAATGATGAAAATTTATTGTATAATTTTGCGAGTAGATATCTAGCATATATTTTAGAAGTATATTTTAATCTTCCAAACAAATGTTTTAAGCACTATAATTAATTTCACTTAATTCTATCAATTTCATCATATCTCCTAAATCGTTACAAAATATTCTTCCTCTATCTATCAGTAGAAATATATTGGATCTTCCATCATCCGCCTTTCCGAAGAACTAATTATCTATGGTTGATATGGCTGATAAAGTGGATATAATACTCCTACGTATTTGAATATTTTTATGACTATTGCATGATCTGTCCTAATGTTTCTTACCTACTCAGTCTATCATTGTAGAATCACATTGGAATTTCTTCTTTGTTACATTCTAGGACAAAGTTATCTTAATTTCTTTTATAAATTATCATTGTTGAGAGTCTTTCATTGTTTATTTTTGTCTTTATTATTTTACCTACAAATTGAACAAAACTCAGAATCGAACAAAAAAAAATTGCAAACTATTATAATATTCAAAAAATATGTCTTTGCTGATGTCGGATCAATCGTCCACTCCTATTCAGATTTTTAGTACAGACAAATTTTTTTTGATTCTCGCTTGTCAAATAATTCGTTCTTTACATTATGAGTACAACAAAACAAATGTTAATTGACTCAGTATTATTTTCATGAATTATAGATTGCTAAATTTCCATCAAATATCTGGAATATTATATTGTGCTGATTTTAGAACAGATTATTCTCAATGGACTCATTTATTGATATATTTATAATTACAGTGAAATGATGAATACACTCACATGCACAAGTGACTAATCAAAGTTATGTATATAAACTATGATGATAAAACGACTTATTGTAAAAAGTAAATTAAAGTATATTCATCATCAATGTATTTGTAATTAGTTGCACGGTTTAATAATCAATCACATGTTAGTATGTTCCAAGAAAGACAAAACAAATTGATGATTGATAAAGCATTCTACTGCACCAGAATTGTAATTTCACAAGTTAGTATATTATTATTCATGATTGATTTAATTCTTGAACAATCTAAATAACGCAATCGTACTGAAGATATTTAATTCTTTATTTCAAGTTCAGCGGAGACTGCAAGTGCTTTAATGATGTACGATATGATAGAAATCAATGCATGGATATAAACTGGATATTGATACAACTATAAGATAGCATTTCATTGTATAACTACCAAAGAATATTCACATGAAACCACCAGCCCATGAATTCATAAATTGCTATTCAATCGATATATTTTGAGCTTATGGTTTCTATATTATCATGATTTGGTTCTTCATTGATATATTGGAGAATATGAATCAACTTGATTTGAATTTCTATTTTGTGTAACTCATTCATCAGGATATGGAAATTATCAAGGATTTGAGAAATGTCAAAAAGCTAGATGACTATTTAAAAATCAAATTCAAACATCCTTGAAAGCTGCTTATAATAAAATTTTGATTTATATTTGGGAAGAAGATTCAATTTACATTCGTTATAATTGATTTTTATTTTGAAACAATATATCCATATTAAGTAATTCAACGCAAGATCTCAATATTGATTAATGTGCTATTGAAAATCACTTGACTGAGTATTATCATTTGATATATATATAGTTGAAAACTATATATGAATCTATTTTTCTTTTTGCCTGTTTGGTCATTACACTATTATGAGTAGGTTTGAGATTTGCATCTATATTGGATAGTTATCCTTTGATTTTTCAATTTGTAGCTTACGTTATGTTACTAACGTACAGCTACAATTTGGAAATAATCAAGAATTTCATTAGACGGGAATTTTCAGAATATGGCAAAATTAACTCAAAACTTGATCAATTTGTGCAACCACAAATGACAAAAACAGATTATAAAAAAAGTCCTAATGGAAATGTCCTATTATATATCAAAGTTTCATGTTAACAACAACAAAATATAATATGACAGTTTTAAAATTCTATCGTTGGTTATTTACCAAAAAAATGTCCAGAAACTAACTATCCAATAAAAATAAAGAATTAAAACAAACTTGCCAGAAAAACAAAACAAAATAAAAACAAAAATCACAAACCCCCCATACAATAACACACATACAAAACATGACGACAAAGAATCAAGCCACTTCAATAAAACAACGAATAACCCACAACTCACACCCCAACACCCGACCTAAACATCTCGCCCAGCCAACATCGAACGTCACTCCAGCCATCATCCGCAGAAGCGCTCGCTCCCTAGAACCGACCTCTAACCTAAGTTCACGCAAGACACGCGTACCACTAACTCGACACGCAGCAGGCCCATCCAACCTGTACCCACTCTTAACGCCTATCAAATAATTTTGTTTGGAGAACTCAAAATATTCAAGATAAAATTTTTAAAGGATTGACATGAAAAGTTCATAAAAATAAAAAATTTTCAAGTAAAAATCTTCTTTATCTGAAATATTTTCGATGTTTCCGAATAAAAATCGATAAAGTCGGAAGAAATTTCTTGATAAAAAAACCACAAAATTTGGAAATAAACCAAAAATTATACTTTTATGATCATTTCTATTCTGACAGAAGGAATTTTTTCTATATCTCTATTTTTTAAAATAATAAATATAAAAAAAGTTTTCAAAAAAAATTAAATATAACTATCAGGAATTCATTTTGATGTTATGACTTCCAATCGAATGGAAATTCACCAAACAAAAAAGTTCTATCCTCGTCATTTGTATTCAGTTCATCATTCCATAAAGATCAAACATTTAAAAGATGAGTGAAGAACAAGGATTTCTTGAAAAGCTAAAGAAAAATTTATCGATGCCAAAGATGCAACGAAAAATAAATTTGGAGAAATTCAGCATAAAGTGACTGCAATAAGAAGATCGTCATTAGAAGTACCAAAAAACTTAATGAATTTTGTAAAATGAACTCAAAATCGGAAAGTTTGGATGAAAATTCAACTTCAGAAGCAAAAAATTTTAATCCTTTCAAATCAGATGAGAGTGACGATGGTATAACATTTTAATAAAAATAAAAAAAAGATTCAAAAGATTTTACTGTTTTAATTGATCTTAATTATCATTGTAATTTTCAGGTTTATAGATATAAAAATTTATAAGGAAATCACAAAAAATTTAAGACAAGAAACTAAGGAAATTGAGTGGAAATGATAAAAAAACTCTTTTATTTTTAATTCAACAAAACTAAGTAAATAATGTGTCAAACTTGTCAACTTGACTTAAATTGACAAATTATTTTCACCTGACTTATAATCATAGTTTTTTAGCATACTTTTTTTAGTTGACCTTTAGTCATAATTTTTTAAAGTCAACTAATTTTTGTTTAAAGAAATATCTCAAAATTCCCTGAAAAATTACTTCTTGTGAAAAAATTTTGTCTAGAAATTTTTTATTCAAGTTTAAAAAGTAAAATTGTGGATAAAAATTTCACAATATCAAAAAATTCAAAAAAAAAAAATCTCAAAAGCAATTTCCAAGATAATGGAAATTCACCAAAATTAAAAAAATTCTTTCCTTATTCCATTTTATCATGATATATTTTTTTCTTTATCATTATTATCCTCTACCTTATTCTATAAACATCTAAGAACTAAATCATGAGTGAAGAAAAAGGAATTTTAGAAAAAACCAAAGAAAAATTAATTGACGCAAAAGATGCAACAAAAGAAAAACTTGGAAAAGTCAAAGACGAATTGATTGAAGCTAAAAATGAGGCTAAAGTAATTTACGATGAAGGCATAGATCTAACTGAGGAAAATTTGGATAAAATTGTTGATTCGGAAATAAAAAAGTACGAAATTTTTCAACCTGATGATGACACTTTGGTTGTTAGTGGAGAATTAAAAAGATCAAATGAAGAAGAAAATATTCCGAAAAAAATTGAAGAAATTGCTGATGCAGAAGTAAAAAAATATGAAGTTTTCAGAGCCGATGAAGTTGATGATGAAGCATTTGATTAATTAATTGTAGAATAACAAAAAAAAACAAGCAATAAAAAATATTTTAATAAATTAAATTGAAAGGTTTTTTATGAATGTGAAAGAAAATTTTAGGAAATTAAGTTCTGAATGTTCATGCAATTTCGATAACAAAAAAGAACAATTAAAAAAATATGAAAAAATTTTAAATCTTTTTTTTTATTATGGATATTCAAAAAAAACCTATTTGTTCTTTTTTTAAGAGTATTTAAAAATTTCCTTTTCAAAATATCAAGAAAAATTGTTTGTTATGAAAATCGGGGTCGAAATTTTGAGAAACCCTACAGGCTTATATCAAAAAAAATTCAAAATTAAAACAAATATTTAAAAAAAATTCCATCGAAAAAAAGAAAATTCTCGTTTTTTCTATAAAAAATTCTTTTTTAAACCTAACGGTCAAAATTTCCAATGACTGGAAGTAAATTCAAATTTTCTACTTCCATCAATGTTTTACGCATTTAATTTTCTTCATTCTCACAATGGAACGGAAAACTACCAACTTAAAAAAAAACATTTTCTTTAGTCACAAAATTTCTCTACTCTCATCATAAACGTTTTATAACTCAAACAGTAAAGAAGTAAAAAAAGTGAACTAATAAAAAAATGAGTGACAAAGGAATTGTTGACAAAACTAAAGACGCTTTGCATCATGCAAAAGATGCAACTCAAGAAAAGCTTGGTGAATACCAATTCAAGATGAATGAAGCTAAGGACGACGCTAAAGTTAAGATGGACGAAATGAAAGAAAGAGCAAAAGATACAATGGGTGAGATGACAGAAAATGCTGCTGACGAAATGAGCAACATGAACGATCCACATTACAAGACATTTGATGACTACTCAGCTGATAAATACGAACCTGAATTGACTGGACATTGAAGTAATTAAAAAGAATCAGTAAAAATTAGTTTTGTAGTTCATTTAAGTTGTGATTTAAAATTAATTTGTGAAAGTATTTTATCAATTATGAGAAGAAATCTTCAAAAGAATGTCAATTTATTGAGATAAAAATGTAGATGTGAAGCTTTTTTTATTTTGGTTGGACTGTTTTAAAATTATGCATAATCAATAAAAAGTAGTTGACTGACGCTAAAACTTTGTGATTTTACTTTTTTTATTAAATTTCAGACTTAGTTTTAAAATTTGAAAAAATATGTAAAAAATTTTAAAAAGATTAAGAACGACTGAAAGGAAAAAATTCCTAAAATTCAAGGTCTGAGTGTTCTTTTTGTTTATTTTGACTAATTTTGTTTTTATTTTAATTGTTGTCAAAATATTGAGTTCTAAAGAATAATTTTCACTTATGATTGTTGATTTTTATTTTTTATAAGTAAATTCACTAAAATTTAGTTTTCAATTCTTGCAAGAATTAAAAAATTACAGATTTATTTTGCATCTTTATTAAATCACAATGAAAGCAATGATTTCTAATTTCATAATTGAATAAAAACAAAAATTCTAAATGTTTTCCTATTTGATTCTTTTTAGCTCCTTTTCTAGAAGTTTATGGAACTAATCAAGGCTAAGGATTTTTTCTTTCGTATTTACTTTTCTATTTTATTTCACTAATATCTTATGTACTACATGATGAGGCTAGAAAATCACGCTATGTTTGTCATAAAAGATTTGTTTATTTTTTCATATTTTTCATTTTGCGACTTTTCTTTTTGATTACGGGTCCCTAAATATTGTCTTAATTAAATTAAAAAAAAACTAAAATTTCAAGAAATAGAAATCAAAATGAATTTTTTAGCTTCATTCAATTTGTATTTATTTTTGTAAAAATTTTAAATCCTAAAATTTTTTTAGTCTCAAAACAAAACAATTTCGGTACTTTAATTAAAAAAATTCTAAACAATAGCATTTAATTTAAATTCTAACAATTTTTGATCCTTTTATATAAAATTTGTTACATAGGATAAAAAAGTAAATCCTTTTTAATATCTTTCGATAAGTTTAGCATTTATTCAAAAATAACAATTTTATGAAATACTGCATGGTCTTGAAAATTTTCCATCGTTAATTTTGAAATTATCTGAAAATACAATAATGATAACTTTTCAGGTATGATGTTTTACCGGAATGTTTTGTTATTGATAAAACATTTGCAATAAATTTTTTACTTAATGTTTTCCATTCAGTTCAAAAAGAAATACATTCTAGTTTAGTTGTGAATTTTTATTTTCCTCTTTCTAAATTTATTTTTATAATTTTTTAAATAGTTGTTAAAAATGGAAAGCAATTCAATTGTAAACTTTTTAAATTTCCCAAGTGAAATTTTAATAAAAATCATCAAATTGGCAGAAAATGACAAGAATTTGTTATTAAGCTACAAAAGATTTTATGAAATCATTTCTTATCTTTATGACCGATCATTGACTTTATGTGTTGACTATCGTTATTTTGTAAGTCATTTGATAAGCGTTTCCTGTTGTCTGTTAAACTTTATTTATTAAACTTAGGTGTGGTTAACAAGAACAAGGTTGGGAAAATTACTTTTTATTGAGAAAAATTTTAGGTTGTTCTTCATTAATTTAAATGACAGGTTTAAAAATTAAAAGGATAAAATCCATGTAAAATAATTCTAGTGTTTTTAAAAAAGTTCATGGACTTTACTTTTAAGAACTTGCACTATTCCGCTAGAATTATAATCATTTTTTTCTACAACTCTCAGCCTTGCTGTAGAATTTCATAAAAGTTTAAAAATTTCTGAGTTGAAATTAAACAACAAATTAATCAATTTTTTTAAATTGTGTCTTAAAGGATAAATTTATCAAAAATTTATTTATTTATAAATTTTTAAAACTAAATTTTAATAAATTTGATGAACACTTTTTTTTAGATAAATCCTGAATTCAACTTTGACAGTTTCATCAATGATTCATCATCAATAAATTTTAATTATTCCATAGCGAAAGAAAATTCATCATTTAGTAATTTTGAAGAAAAATTTGAATATATTTTGCAAGAATATGGTCATAAAATTAAGAAACTAAGACTATGGAGCAAGATTGAAAATTTTGCATCAAAATATTTAAAATTAGTGCCAAACTTAGAAGAACTTGAAATTTGGTTTCCAATTTCATTTGAAAATCATAAAATTGAAAAACTTTCAATTCCGTTAAAAACCTTGAAAATCAATTGCTACTTAAATTTCAGAGAATTAGAAATTTTTACTTTTGATGAACTTCAAATTAATTTACAAAATTTTTCATACAACTTTTTTGAATTTGTGGAAAATTATAAAAATTTGAAATGTTTAGCAATTTACGATGTAAATTTTGATTTAAATGAAAAATTAGGATTTTTAAAATTAGAATATTTTGAAGCAACTGTTGGATTTCACCAAATGATAAATTTTGGAATTTTTCTAAGAAATCAAACTGAATTAAAAAGTTTAACTCTTTCTTCCATTTCATCTGAAATTTTTGAAATTATTTGTAATAATTTGGAGAAATTAGAAAAATTAAGTTTTTCATTTATAAAAAATTCTTCTGAAGAAGTTTTGAAAGAAATTACAAAATTAAAATATTTAGAGTCATTAGAAATTTTATCAACTTTAAACGAAAAGCAATTTGAAATTCTAAAATGGATAAATTTAGCGAATTTAAAAATTTTAACTTTACTAGTTGATTGTGAAATTTCACCAGTGGATATTGAAATTTTGGCATTTAATTTCAATAATTTAAAATCTTTAAAATTTGCACAATTTAAAATTATTAATTTTGAAACACTTGCAGCATTTTTTGAAAATTTCAATAAATTAGAAATTTTAGATTTAAATTTCACATGCAAAATTGATTTAAGTCAAAATGATGATGAAATTTTCTTTCAAAAATCTCATAAAAATGAAAATTTAAAATCTTTAACTTTTGATTTAAGAAGATTTGAAGTCAAAAAATTTATTTCAAAATTCATTCTTGATTTTCCAAACCTTGAAATTATAAATCTTGAAATTTTTAGTTTTGGAAATTATGAAATAATTCAAGAAAATTTTGAAATGATTGTGAAAGAATTTCCAAAGCTTAAGAAAATTGAAAATTTGATAATAACAGAAGAAATTTTGGAAAATTTTTTGAAATATGGTAGAAATCTTGAAGAATTTAAAGCAAATTTGAATATTTTTGAAAATCCAAATGAAATTTTGAAGAATTTTAGCATTTCATTTCAAGAAAATTCTTTAGAAAAATTTCGTAAAACAAATGAAATTTCAATGGAATTTTCATTTTTTAATGTAAGTATTTTTTTAAAAAAAAATATTTTACTAATTTTAAAAATTTCTCAAATCTTTTCAGTATTCACATTGGCAAAGTTTCAAAACTTCTATTGATTCACAAAGAAAGATAGAAAGTTTAAAAATTCATTCAACAAATGACCAAAACCAAACTGAAAAATTAATCATGAAGAATATAGAAAAGTTGGGCAAAAGCATTAAAAATTTAACAATGCAAGGATTTTTTTCAATGTTACAACTTGAAATGATTGTAAAAAAACTTCCAAATTGTGAAAAAATTACTTTTGATTTTGTTTTCATTGAAAAAGGAAGTTACAAAGTAATTAATTTGAGGAACACAAAAATTAAGTCAATTTGTTTAAATTTAAATGTTCATTCTCAATCATTTTGTTTTAGTCTTGAAGAATATAGTCAATTTTTTAGAAATTTAAAGTTTTCAAAAAATTCTTTGACTTATTTCAAAATTTTTGCTACTAAAATTGATTCTCAATATCATAGAAGGTTTTTATTACCATGGGTTAAAAATGTTTTCAACGATCAGGAAAATTTGATAAAAATTTCTGAACATTTAAATGCACAAAATAATGACTTTACTTTTGAAATTTCATTGGAATAAAATTAATAATTTATGATAATTTTATTATTTTTTTTGTTTGCTTTAAAAATTAATAAGCTTATAGCAAAAACCATTTAAATATCTTTTAGATTTTCAAAATTATTGGTCAAATATAAATTTTATATAAAATTATATTTGATCATTCATGTAACATTTGGATTTATGCAGCTTAAACAGTAAGAATTTTCATTATTATTTGCTTATATTCAACAGGTGATCGACGACTCGATTAAGGTTTCGTTATTGTTTGCTTTCTCTGTTATTTCATGTTTTTCAAATACTAAACAATTTCACGTTAGCCTATTTTTATTCAGCTTAAAACAACATTCTATTCTGAAAATTCTCTGACAAGTTTTAAAATATAATCTAAATGACGATAAAAGGTTTTTAAAAAACATGGTTCAGAAATAATTTTAAAAATCATAAAAATTGAACAGAAATGAGAAATTTACTGAAAAAAATGATGAATATTCATTTGAAGTTTCTATTAAATAAATTGTAAAAAAGTGAACAAAAAACAGTTAACGGACAAATTTAAATAAAAAAATTCACAATGTTTTTAATTCAGCGTTGAAATATCAATATTTTTTTTTCAATGTAGTTGTTGAAAACAACGAAAAACTTTTATTTTTATTTTTGTATTCAGTTAGAGTTGAGTCATCAATAAACAAACATCGAAGTTTTTAAACTTTTGCTCTAATTTGTGAAAATTTAAAATGAGTTTTACTGAAAATTCTATAAATATTTTGGAACTACCAAATGAAATTTTGATTAAAATTATAAAATTAGCTAAAAACAACAAAAATTTTTTACTGACTTGTAAGAAATTTCATGAATTAATTTCTGAAGTAAAGAAGAAAAATTTATCGCTTTTTGTCAATTATAAATTTTTGGTAAGTCAACCTCAAATTACTTTTATGATAAGATAAATCTTTTTTTATCAACTCTGTCAAAAATCTAACAAAATAATTTAAAAATTATACAAAAAAAAAAGAAATTAAATTTCGAAATCTTTTAAATTTTTCGATTATAATTTTCGTAGCCTGCTTTTATTATCTAACCTTAAATTAATTTCCTCATTTATTTTTTAGGTCAATCCATTTTTTGATTTGGACAAATTCATCGAATCGTCTTCAGTAGTAAATTTCAACTCTTACATTGCTGATGAATACAGAAATTTTTCATTAAGCAATCAGGAAGAAAAACTTTGGTATTTTCTAAAAATTTATGGCCATAAAATCAAGCATTTTATTGTCAATAGCATAATTGAAAATTTTGTAACTAAAATTTTACCTTTAATGCCGAATTTAGAAGAATTGACATTTTTAAGACCGATCAATTTTGAGCAATTAAATATAGAAAAAATTTCAATTAAAATAAGAAAAATCAACATTTATTTTGGAATCGATTTGAAACAACTAGAAATTTTTGATTTTGATGAGCTTGAATTGGATTTTGAACATTTTTCTTCTGTTCATTCAGAAGTTTTGGACTTTTTGAAATATCATAAAAATATCAAAAATTTAACACTTTCAAATGTTGGCATTGATTTAACAAAAGCTCTAAAATTAATGAAATTAGAAAAATTAGAAATTTATTTTTTAGAATCACAAATGAAAAATATTGGAAACATTTTGAGAAATCAAAAACAAATCAAGGAATTAAAATTTTTACAAATTTCAAGAGAAATTTTGACAATAATTTGTGATAATTTGAAGAATTTAGAAAAAATATTTTTCAATTTTAATGACAGAACATTGAAAAATTCTTTTAAGAAACTTTCAGATTTAAAATTTTTGAAATCATTAAAAATTGATAATTTTATGAATCTTGAAGATTTTGAAGAATTTTCAAAGGTTGAGTTTGAAGGTTTGGAAATTTTAGAAATTAAACTTTTTTATAATTATGAACAAACTTTGAAACAAATTGAAAATTTATCAGAAAATGTTAAAAATTTAAAAGTGTTAAGTTTAGGTTTTTATCCAGTGCTTGAATTACAAACGATTATAAAAATTTTAGAGAAATTTAACAATCTTGAAAGTTTGTCTTTGATTGCCTCAGGATTTTCCATGATTACTGAAAATGAAAGAAAAGAATTTTTCAAATCAAGTCATAAAAATGAAAATTTAAAAATACTAAAATTTTGTATAAATTTTGATCATTTAGAAAATTTAATAACAAAATTTTCTCTTGATTTTCCAAATCTTGAGACAATTTTTATACAAAATTTAAACATCACAGAAAATAATTTGAAAATGGTTTTTGAAAAATTTCCAAACCTTCAAAATTATGATAAAATTGGAATAACAGAAAATTTATTGGAAACATTTTTGGAAAATAAGAGAAATTTAAAAGAATTTTATGTAGATTTGAATATTTTAGAAAATCCAAATGAAATCTTCAAAGACCACAGTCTTTCTTTTGAAGTTCATCAAACTTTAGCAAAAGTTGTAAGAGAGGAAGAGAAAAAAATTACCATATCATTAATGACTGTAAGTATTTAATTATATTTTACTTTTTATTAACTCTTTTAAAAATTTTAAAAAATTTGGATCCAGAATTTTTCACGTAGCATTTTTATGTACGCTTTTCTGAGCTTTTTGAGCTTTCTTGTGCTTTTTTGAACTTTTATGAGATTTTTGAGCTTTTTTTTGAACCCTAGATTTGAATATTTATAAAAAAAATCTTTAATAACAAAAAACCTCATAAATTTAAATATTGAAAATTAGATTTTATTTTTCTTTTATTTATTTTTTTAGTATTCACATTGGAAAAGAATTCGACACCTGATAGAACTTGATATGCAACCAAAGAATTTAACGATAAATTTAATAAACGACCAACCACACTGTGATGAAATTTTATTCAAAATTTTTCATAAAATAGGAACAAATGTAAAAAATCTAACACTTTTTGGAGAATATTCAAATATGAATTTAGCAATAATCCTTGAAAATCTGCCAAACTGTGGACAAATAAATTTTGATGATTTTGTTTTTATTATTTGTCCATTTATTACCTCTAATATGAAGAACATAAAAATTCATTCAATTTTATTTAAATATGACTTTGCAAACACGTCAATAGAGTTTTTAAATGAAAAAATATCTAAGTTTTTCGATGGTGTAAAATTTCTTGACAATTCATTGAAAAGTTTAAAAATTATTTTTAGAAATTTCAAAACAAATGTTAACGGACAAAATTTGTTAAATTTTACAAGAAATCACTTAAAAAATCAAGAAAAATTGACAAAAGTTGTTGAAACTTTTGATAGGAACAAATTTAAATACACAATTGAATTTGAAATCGAGAATATTTAATAGAAATAAATTAAGGGTGATTTAGGGAGAAATGTCTTGATTCCAATATAATTTCTGAGAACTTAAGACTTTTTTAATGTAAATTTTCATTAAAAAAAATTTTTCATTAAAAGATTTTTTATGGATAGAATAAAATTTTTTAATTGACTATGTTGTAAATTTAAAGTTTTTAAATGAAAATTTCATGTTTCAAAATTGAGAAAAATAATAAATTTTTTTAATGTTTTCATTCAACATTGAAGCATAGATTTTGTGTGATTGTATTCAAGTCTAAAACATTTTCTAAATTGTTTACTTTCAGTAAAGATTGAATCATTGACAAATTAAGAAAAAATTTCTACAAACTCACTTAAAATTGTAAAATACAAAAATAGAAATGAATTCTAGTGAAAGTTCAATAAATATTTTACATCTTCCAAATGAAATTTTAATAAAAATTTTAAAATTGTCTGAAAATAATAAAAATATTTCAATGACTTGTAAAAGATTTTATGATCTAGTTTTACAAATTGAAGAGAAAAATTCAACAGTTTTTATAGACTATCGTTTTTCGGTAAGTTAAATTTTTTAATAAAAATAAGTAAAATTTTGTAATAATCAAAACAAGAGGAATTTTAATAGTTGTAGCTCAATTCTATAAAAAAATTTTAATTTAAAATAAACAATTTGTAAAACATCGTGCAATGTTTTACGCACTTCATTCATAAGTAAACAATTTTAAAGGTCAAATATTTAACATTTAAATATAGCAACGAAAACATTGAAAATTAACTTTTTTTATAATTTTTTCTGTCACATTGCTATGGAAAATATTAACAACTAATAAAATTACCTAATGAAAAAAACCATAAAATAAAAAATTTTAAAAAATTGCATATAAAACCTATTATTTCTGATATTCAAACGTTTCTGTAATTTCTAATTTTACTTTTTTTTATCTAAATTTGTTTTTCAGTTAAATCCTTTCTATGATCTTGATAATTCCCTACAAAATTCATCATCAATAAACTTCTATTACCACATCAATAGTGAAATTGAATACATGAAAAATTTTGAAGAAAAACTTGAATATTTTTTGCAAAATTTTGGACACAAAATTAAAATTTTTACTGTCAACAGAGAAATAGAAAATTTTGTTACAAAATTTTTACCTTTGATGCCAAATCTTGAAGAACTTTTATTTTTTGTGTCAATTAAATTAGAAAAGCCTAAAATTGAAAAATTTCATTTAAAACTGAAAAAATTAATTATTTGGAATTATATTGAGTTGGAAAAATTAGAAATTTTTAGTTTTGATGAGCTAGAAATTAAAATTTCATCGTTTGGTATAAAAAACAAAGAAATAGTTAAATTTCTTAAAAGAAATAAAAATTTAAAGCATTTAAAACTGTACGAAAATCGTTTTAACATGAACATAGCAGAAGCATTGAAATTTTTAAAACTTGAAACTTTGGAACTTTTTTTTGATTATGATCCAAGACAAAAACTTCAAAATTGTTTGAAAAATCAAAAAAATCTCAAAGAACTTTCAATAAAAGAAATTTCTAAAGAAATTCTAACTGCAATTTGCGATAACATGAAATTTTTAGAAAAATTAAATTTTGAAATTTGTGAAAATTTTCCAGCAAAAAATTTGAGAAAAATTTCAAAATTGGAGAATTTAAAATTTTTAAAAATAAATAGTGAACTTGATGATGATCAACTTTTAGAATTGAGTGATTTAAAAATGGAAAATTTAACATCATTAGATATTAAAATTTCTAGAAAAGTTCAATTAACGACACAAAAAATTGAAAAATTGTCAGAAAATTTTAAATTATTGAGTTTTTTTGCAATATTTTACAACTCAACGATAAAACTTGAGACAGTTGGAAAAATTTTTGAAAATTTCAATAACCTAGAAGTTTTATTTTTGAGATTTCCATACAACATCATTTATAGTGAAAATGATGACGAAATTTTTTATAAAAAATGTCATAAAAATGAAAAATTAAAATCATTAACTTTTGATTGTTCAAGAATTGATAATGAAAAAGCAATTTCAAAATTTATTTCTGATTTTCCAAATCTTGAAGTTATCGGTTTTAAATTATATTTTAAATTACAAAAATATTTTGAAACAATTTTAAATGGATTCCCAAAACTTAAAAAAATTAAAAAACTTGAAATCACTCAGGAACTTTTAGAAAAATTCCTTAAGTATGGAGAAAAAATTGAAGAATTTTCCATAGATTTAAATATTTTGAAAAATCCTGCAGAAATTCTTAAAAATTATGGAATTTCTTTCGAAGCTTATCAAACTTCGAAAGCCAGAGTTCAAAAGGATTCAAATTTTAAAGTGAACATTTTGACTGTAAGTAGAAAAATTATTTTTTTAAGCTTAAAAATTTATATTTTTTTATTTTCAGTATTCATTTTGGAAAAAATTTCAAATCCTCAAGGAATCACAAAGAAAACCAAAAAATCTTCTGATCAACTCATTAAGCCGTTTTGAAAGTTGTAAAAAATATGATGAAATTTTCATCAAATCTCTTAAAAATTTTAATAAAAACATTACAAATTTAACAATTTTTGGTTCTTTTTATAAATTTCAATTAAAAACTTTTCTTGAAAATCTTCCAAATGTTGAAAATTTAAATTTTGAAAATTTTTATTGTGAAATTGATTTTCTAGGTTTTTATAAAAATTCTGAATTTTGTCCTCAATTTTATATAGAGATGTCAAAAATTAAAAATATTTGTGTAAAATTAAATATAATTAAAAATAGTTCCTTGCTTGAATTTTCAAATTTACCTACAATTTTTGATGCTATGAAACTACCTGAAAATACAATCACAAGTTTCAAAGTTTTTATAAAAAATTTAAATACAGAAAATCAAAAAGAATATTTTAGAAATTGGATAAAAAAATTTATTAAAAATCAACAGAAATTAAAAGTATTTAATGAGTTTTTTGATATTGAAACATTCTACTATATTTTTGAACTAAAAACGCAGTAAATTTTAAAGAATTTTAGCATTGTTTTAAGCAATTTATTATTTTGCCAAAATCTATAACAAAGATATCAAATTATCAGAAAAGTTATCAAAAATTCGTATGAGATTTTTGATATTTTGCATGAAATAGCCTGAAAAACTGCATTTTTTCAACGTCTTCTTTATGAAAATTATCTAAGTTACCATTCTTTGTATCTGATTTATTTTGATTTTTCAAATCTTTACAATTTATGACAAATTTATAAACAAATGTAACTTACATAAAAAATATTGAAAACTAATAGAAAAAGAGAATGTTTTTCTCATATTAATACATTTAAAAAAACTGTTCGCATGTTTCAAAAAAAAAAAATCAACATCAAGCATTGAACCAAAAATATATAAAACAGTTGATTTCACAAAATGACTCATAGTTTTATACAAGCAGCTGAATTGAGCTGAAGTTTTTTATTATTTTGGAATCAAAAATGGATTTTAGCAAAAATTCTTTAAATATTTTAAATCTCCCAAATGAAATTTTAATAAAAATTATAAATCTAGCTAAAAATAATAAAAATTTGTCACTGACTTGTAGAAAATTTCATGAATTAGTTTTTGAAATGAAAAAGAAGAACTTTTCATTGTGTCTTCATTCAGGATTTATTGTAAGTATTCTTTTTTAGAATTTGTAGATAAGATAAAAAAGGTAGAAAAGAAATATCAAATAATGTCAATGAAATTTTTCAATCTTTATCCGGCGGACGGGCAATTTTTTGCACTATCAAAAGAAAAATTTAAAAAAAAATTAAGGAATGTTTTTTATTTGGTTTTTAATTTTATTTTTATATTTTTAGCTCAGTTCATCTTTTAATTTTGATAAATTCATCGAATCTTGTTCTTCAATAAATTTAAATTCATATGGTGATGATGTTCTTAGAGATTTTAAACCTTACGATATTTATGAAGAGAAACTTACTTTTTTTCTTCAAAACTATGGTTATAAAGTGAAAAGTTTTACTGTCAATAGTGAAATAAAAAATTTCCTTACAAAATTTTTACCATTAATGCCAAATCTTGAAGAAATAATTTTTAATAATCAAATTTCGTTGGAAAGTCAAGAAATTGTTTGGAATTTAAAGAAAATTGAAATTTTTTGTGGAATTGATTTAAAACAGCTTGATAATTTTAATTTTAAAGAACTTCGAGTTGATTTAAGTGATTTTTATCACAATGATCCAGAAATTCATAACTTTTTAAGAAAGCACAAAAATATAAAAATATTAAAAATAAGAAATGTTGACAGTGAAATGACAAAAGCATTAAAATTATTTAAATTAGAAAAATTAGAAATTTATTTTTCTGAATCACAAATGAAGAACATTGGAAATATTTTGAGAAATCAAAAACAAATTAAAGAATTAAAATTTTTACAAATTTCAAGAGAAATTTTGACAATAATTTGTGATAATTTGAAGAATTTAGAAAGTTTAAGTTTTAAATTTGATGACAGAACATTGAAAAGTTCTTTTAAGAAACTTTCAAAATTAAATTTTTTAAAATCTCTTGAAATTTTGAGTTTTATGAATCATGAAGATTTTGAAGAATTTTTAAACTTAAAATTCGAAAATATAGAAAATTTGACGATTCAAATTTTTTATAACGGATCAAAAACCTTTGAACAAATTGAAAATTTTTCCAAAAGTTTTATAAATTTGAAATCTTTATCATTGTATTTTTATCCAACTGTGGATTTCAAAATTATTGCTGAAATTTTTAAGAAGTTCAACAAACTTGAAAGTTTAAGTTTAAATCTTTTTGGTTCAATTGAAGTTACTGAAAATGAAGAAAAAGAATTTACAAATTTAAGACATAAAAACGAAAAACTAAAAAATTTAAAATATTGTATAAATTTCATGAATATTGAAAATTTATTGTCAAAATTCTCTATTGATTTTCCAAATCTTGAGTCAATTTTTATTCCAAATTTTGATTTTACAAAAGAAAATTTAGAAATAATTTTGGAAAGTTTTCCTAAATTTAAAATTTTTGATAGTTTAAAAATCACGAAAGAATTATTAGAAACATTTTTAAAGCATGGAAAAGGCTTAAATGAATTCTACATAAATTTAGATACTTTCAACAATTTAAATGAAATTCTTCAAGACTACAGCATTTATTTTGAAACATGGCAAACAAATGCAAAAGTTATGAGAGAAGAAGAGAAAAAAATTGAATTTCCGATGACAACTGTAAGTATTAAAAATAAATTTTATGATAAGAAAATTTTGAGCTTGATTTTTTTTGGAAAGTTTTCAAACAAAAATTTGAATACAAGCTGGAAATTTAAAATTTACCATATTATTTTTATTAAAAAAATAAATGTTTTCAGTATTCACATTGGAAAAGACTTAAAACATTAATGGAACTCAAAAATGAATTAAAAAATCTGGAAATTGTTTCAATAAATGAAGAAATTTATTCTGATCCTTTTTTATTCAATTTACTGGAATCTGTAGGAAAAAATGTTACAAATTTGACCATTTATGGAGATTTTAAAGATTTAAAATTAGTTAAAATACTTGAATGTCTTCCAAATCTTGAGATTTTAAATTTTGGGATTTTTTCTTTCTTCAAAACTAAATCTAATCCATCAATGGTTGAAAATACAAAAATTCATTCGATTTTGTTTAAAATAAATTTTATTAACTATTCTTTTGAATATCACTACAGAAAAATTGCTGAATTATTTGATTGTATAAAATTTCCTGACAATTCTTTAGAAAATTTAAAAATAATTTTCAAAAATTTTGAATCTTTTGAAGGTAAAGAAAATTTTAGAAATTTTCAAAAAAACCATATGAGAAATCAAGACAAATTAACAAAAAATATTGAAAAATATAATGAAGAAACTTTAGAATATACTTTTGAATTTAAAAATAAATAAAAATTAATTTTATGTTGTTGAATTCCTTTAAAATTTTGTAAAAAAAACTTTTTGAATTAAAAATTGGCCTTTAAAATTTCAATGTGCTAAAAAAATGTCATGAAATTTTTACAACTGTAAACCTTTCTGAATTTTTATTGACTCAAAAATTTTAAGTTTTTTCTTTCAATATTTTTCCCTTCAGGTCAAGTTTGTTTCAATTTTTTATCTCTCACGACTTTCTCAAGATTTCGTGACTTTCTAAAAATATTAATTGCCCCACTAGCCGCAATTTAAAATAAAATTCAATTTTCATAGCAAAATTTTCTACAGTTTAAATCATGAAGTTGTTCAGTTTACTTCTATTTTCAATTTTTATCGCTTTTGCGACTTCATTTTGGTACACACCAGAATTAAAAAAAGAATTTGATGAATTTAAAGTGAAATTTAATAAAAGTTATAGAAATAAATTTGCTGAAATCATTGCAATGCTTAATTTTAAAAATTGTACTGAGTTCATAAGAAAACATAATGCAGATGAAAGTTCAACTTTTCTTCTTGGTGTGACTCAATTATGTGACTTAAGTTATGAAGCACTTATGAATTTTACTGCTCGAGCTCTACCTGAAGGACCAATGATGGAAAGTCGAGCTCTTTCGTACGTCGATCCAAGTATTTTTCCAGTTGGACCAACATCGATTGATTGGCGTGATAGTGGTTGTGTTACACCAGTGAAAGATGAATTTTATTATTGCAATAGTTGTTATGCTTTTAGGTAGAAATGAACATTTTTATTTGCTTAGTTGAGTTTTAAGATTTCGAAAATTTCTTTCTTAAATTTTTAAAATTTTATTGCTAAAAGTCACAAAACAGAAGAATCTAAAATATTTTTTTAATAAAAAATAAAAATATTATTAATTTAGTGGTGTTGCAGCTTTGGAATCTCAATGGTGTCTTAAAAACAATATAAGTGTCACATTATCAGAACAAATGATTATTGATTGCAGTAAAGGATTTTTTGGAAATCAGGTAAAATTAGAGTTCAACACTTGCATGCTTACTTGACTGTTATGACTTGACTATATGCATGCAAGTTGACTTTTAAAATATTTCTCTTTTTCATTCAAAATTTATTAAATTTCGTTAAAATTTTGCAAATTTCTATAAAAAGCAATGATTCTTAAGATTGCAAAATTTTGATTAAATTTAAAAAATTTTTAATAATCAAGAGAAATTTTTTGTGTTACAAGTTACTATGCTTATACCAGTCAAGTAAATATGCAAGTACCAAACCCAAGTTTAAATAATTGAATCAATTTTCTAAAATTTAGGGTTGTAATGGTGGCTCACAAGGTGCATCGTGGACTTATATTGAAATGATATCAGATGGAATTGAAAGTGACACAACTTATCCATTCATTCAATTAGCTCCAAATATTGTACAAAAATGCCAATACAATCGATCACGAGCAGTTGCAACAACAATTGGCTATTCAAGGCTGCAATCAAGAAATATAACATTATTGCAAAATGCAATCGCTGCTGTTGGTCCAGTTGCTGCAAGTATGAATGGTGGATGGCCTACATTTTGGTATTATTCTGATGGTGTTTATAGTGATGCAGATTGTAAACCAAGTCGATCTCATAGTGTTCTTATCGTTGGTTATGGGTGAGTAATTTATTTTTATAATGCAAGCCATAAATTTTGTTGAATTTCAAATAAAAATTTGGAAAAATAAAAATTTATATTTAGGTTAAAATTCACTGAAATTTTTGTTCATTTTTAATAAGAAATTTCTTAATTTTTTTTTTTTCTATCAGAGTTGATGATTCTGTTGATCCACCTATTCCTTATTGGATTTGTAAAAATTCATGGTAAGTTTAATGATTTTTTCCAAATTCTATCAAAACCATAAAAATTTTACAGGTCTATATACTTTGGTGACAACGGCTATTTCAAGATTCTTGCTGGAAAAAATATTTGTGGAATTGAAGTTCAACTCGTTTATCCACTTGTTCCATATGTAGCAGATTGGACAACAACAACAACAACAACTAGAAGGCCAACAACTACCACTACCAGACCTACAACAACAACTACCAGATCAAGTACGACCAGTACCAGTACTAAAACAACAACAACCACTATAAGGCCAACTACAACCACCACAGAAATTACAACAAGTACAACAACTAGACCTACAACAACCATAACAACCACAACAAATCCAGCTACAACGACGACGACTACAGAAACTACAGTAAACATAGCAACATCCACAGAAGAGTTAACAACAATAGAAACCCAAGACACGACAGCTTTTTAATCGTTAACCTTTTAAAATCACGATTTAAAAATAAAAAAAATTGATTCCTTGAAAATGTAAAAAAAAAACATTTTGAACTCTTTATAACTCTTTATTAATCGTGAAATTTTCATGAAAATTTTGCTGTATTTGGAAAAATTCAATAGAAATTATAAAAATTAATAAATCTGGAAAATAAACATTTTTCTTTTATTTCTATTTTTGTGCATTTCTGTACAAAAAATCTTCTTTTTGCCAGCAAAAGAGAGCAAAAGATTTTATTACCAACATACTAATCTGTAAAACCAAAAATATTCTTTATTCTCTGCCAACCATCTAAGACGTCGAGATTGATAAATATATTTTTTTTTAAAAAAAACTTAAAAAATTTAAAATTTCAACTTAAAAAAAAATAAACAAAAACGTTTTGTTATAATCATAACGTTTTTTTATGATAATCAATTTAAAAAATTCCAGTTCCGTTTCTGCTGTCATCCCCTTTCTAATTTCGCCATACAAAAACATTTTGCAAAATAATTTGTGAATGACTCGAAAAAAAGTTTTAGTTAAATTTTTAATGTGATTTAAATGTGATGGATTTAAAAATTTAAGTTTATTAAAAATTTGAAATGATTTGATTCTTCAGTAAGTAATTTGAAAAAATATTTTTATTTTAATGAAAAAAAATTTAATTTTGTGATTAAATATTTTTTTCAAATTTACATTGACAACTATTTAGGAATTTTTAAATTTTAAAAATTTTTTCTATTTTATAAATTCAATTTACAATAACAAGAAAAACGCAAGGAAAATTAAATTATTTTCTTTTTGTGTAAAAACATGTTAAATATGACAAATTTTTTTCTCTTAGAAAAATTGTTGCTAATTATAAAAAAATAAACATTTATGATTTGAAATGTCATATTTAATCTAAAGTGTCTTAGCTAAATTATTTTCCCATTTCAACGCACGATTGAAAATGGTGTTCTATTTTAACTTATAATTTATATTTGTGTATCAATACTTTTTTATTTCAAAAGTTAATAAAAAAAATTGTTTGTTTTGAAGTTTTATTAATGTTTTAAACGTGTGCCATAAAGTAAATACCATAATTTTATTTAATAATTTGAAACTAGTTTGTCTTTTATCATCAATTTACAGAGAAAGTGAAATCTTGAGTAACGTAAAGGAAAATGTTTTTTCCATTTTAATGGTTTAGTATTTTTATCATAAAAAACTAAAGTATTTATTATTGAATTTTTTGATACACCAAATAAATCACGTAGTCTAAAATTAACGTTAACTCATAGATTTTTAATTCTGATTTCTTTATAAAATGTTGAAGTAAGCAAACTTAAAATGAATTACGTTTTTTCAATGGAAAAAAATCAGAAATTTAGTTATCTTGTTGATGGCAATTTTATCTAATCAGTTTAAAATTTCTATTGAAATTCATCGATAATTTTAAAAGACCTATCAAAATTCTTTATCAAATCTATCTTAAAAATTTCAACAGAATAAAATAAAAATAAATACAATTTCAGTTCATTGTTGACTCTTTAATGATCCAGATGTGAATTAAATTTATGTGAAATTTTAAATTTTATTCATAAAAAGACATTTGTTAAATTGTTTTAAATTATTATTGTAAGTAAAATGCATTTTTAGAAAAATTTCTATCTTTGGTTGCTTCATTGTTGTGTTATCCAAAGATAGAAATTTTTGGTCTATTTTATTAATAAATATGCAAGGAAAAATGGCTTACATTGTAAACCAAAAGAAAAAGAAATTTAAATAAAAATTCTTAGGATTGTCAACTCTTGATATTTTTTTTGTTTTTTTGATTTCTGATTTTTTAAGAGTCCATACTTTTTGGAAACATTTTTACCCATTGTAAATATTTTTGAAAGTTTTGAAATTTTAAAAATTTATGCGATTTTTCTATCGACTTAAATTGTCATATTAACTAAAAAAATTTGAATTGCTTTAACTTTTCTTATAGTTTGAAACAATAACATCAAAAATGCAGTCAACAATAATACTCGAATTTGAAAAAGATAATTCGACTTTTATCGACACTCTCCAAAATCGACAACCATCAACAAATGAAAATATTAAAACTTTAGAAGTCAAAAAATTTTCATCATTAAAAGAGATTGAAAAGTTCATCGCATCATCACAAATTCGAGCAGCATTGTCTCTGTATTTTCCACAACTTTATAGTTTGAAATTAATAAATGATAATCATTTTGACCTTGAAAATTCTATTCAGTTTCGCTCACAAGAATTTGATGATAAAAATAAATTCTTGCTTTCAATTGAGTCATCGGATGGCAGTCACATGATACTGTATTGGAAGAACCTGAAAAATGAAGAATTTTATCAACTCAATTTAAACACAGATGTGCCAAAAATTGTCAAAAATTTTATTTTTGAGTGTATTTTTAAAATATTACAAGATAAAGAAGGAGCAGGTGAGTCAGCACCTAAAATTCAATTTTACAAAAATTTTAATTTTAACTTTACTATTAATAAGAAAAAAAGTTGGATATTTTATTTACACTAATATGTTTTTTTTCTAAATCTTTAGTTACATCATACAGCACAAGCGGTCTTTCATTATCAACTCTTACTAGCACTGAATGGTCAAATTTATTAGTTGAAGCTATTTTAGAAGGTAATTTACAAATCATAAAAGAACTTTTAAAATTTCCATTTGACGTTAATGAAGAATTTCTCATGAATGATGAAGAATCAAAAGAACCACAGTCATTTTATTTAATTGATGTTGTTTTTAAAGCAAAAAGATTTGACATTATGCTTGAATTACTTAAGAAAAATTCAATTTATCCTAAAGAATATAAAAAAATGAAAGAAAAAGAAAGACCAAGAGAAATTGAAGATTTTTTGCAAATAAGTAAAAATTTATTCATTGCCATAAAAAATGATGAACGAACAAAAGTTGATGAAATTCTTAAAAATAATTCAAATTTGCGGTATTTTTTTAACGAAAATAATCTCAGTGCAGCAACGATAGCAATCCGTAATAGAAAAATTGAAATTTACAAAATTTTATTAGCACAAAATTTATGTTTTGGAGCTCATGAAATTGTTGCCAACATAAATGATCAAAATTTCTTAGAAATTATCCGCAATTTACATTCTGAAAGTTCTTTAAATTTTCCTGATTATCACATTTTAATTTTAATATCAAAGTCAGTAATTTTTCACAGCAATTCAAATATTTTTGAAAGTTTTAAAATTGTCAAAGAAACTTTTGAATTTCTCAATAAAATTCCTGAAGTTAAACCAGTACTGCATATTTTAGCACTTGATAAGAAGACAAAATTTCATTTTGATTTCAATAAAACTTCAATTGCTCACATGAACTTGGCATTTCCTGATAGAAAATTTAGAGAATTTATTAGAGAAACTCGAGGAGTTTTTCATTCTTTAAGTCATCACATTTATATTGGTGCCAAAAATCTTTTTGATGAACGAACAAAAGCAATAACTCGAGCTTCCATTGCGCATGAATTTTATCATTGCGGATTTCATTTAATTTTTATGAACAATCGTTTGCCTTTTGCTATCAATGATGAAAGCAATAAAGCAAAATTTTTTGAAATTCTTGATGAATGTGAAAAACTTAAAGATAAAGAAGAAATAATTAAAGCAGTTTTTTCATATTATGAAGATTCAGATAAAGAAAATACAAAATTAAAAAGGGCAAGAGAATTAGCTGTAAGAGTTCCACATATGATGACTGAATATTTTGATGATAAAGAAAAAATCAAAGATTTAAAAATAATTTTTAAAAAACTTTTTGATTATCATTATCAAATTGTAATGCCAGAATTCCAAAATGCACTGCCATTATTTGAAAATTTAGCAAATACAGAAATTTTAATTAATTTTAAAAATCTCACAGTGCCATTAAAAGCTGCCATTTTTTATTCAAATGTTAATTTTCAAGGAAAACAAATAAAATTGAATGAAATTGCTGATGAAAAAATTTTAGAAAATTTAAAATCAGAACAAATTCGTGATATTCTTAATCGTAAAATAATCACTATAGGAAAAGAACCAATAAAATTAAATGAAAATTATATCGAAAGAGATTTTATTGATTATAATTTTGATAGTAAAATTACTGAAATAAATCTTGCAACGGGTGAATTAGAATTAACAGGCGAATGCAAAGAAAATTTTAAAAATTTTAATTTAATAATTGAGGAAGTAAAAGAATCAAAAATTTTCTTACTTGCTGATCATTCCGGTGCTGGAAAATCATTAACAATGAAAAAATCCTGCATTGAAATTAAAGAAAAATTTAAAAATTATTTTGTTAGTTTTGTTGACCTTAAACAACATTTAGAAATTTTTGAGAAATTTAAAAATATTGAAGGATTATCAGAAATTTCTCTACTTGAAGAAATATTAAATGAAATTTTAAAACCTTCTGATGACTTCGAACTTTCAATATTAAATCGATTATTTAAGTCAGATCAAATGATTTTATTTTTTGATGCTTTGGATGAAATCGCACCAAAATATGAAGAATTTTTCCTTAAGCTCATAAAAAGTATAAAGAATTTGACAAAAAATCAACAATGGATTGCAACAAGACCACAACATATTGAAAAACTTAAAACTGAATTTGATCAAAAAGCTTACAAATTGCTGCCACTAGATGAAGCTAAAACTAAAAAATTTATTCAAAATTTTGCTGAAACTCAAAATGTCGATCAAAATTTATTTGGAAAAATTAAAGATATAACAGGAAATATCAATTTAATCGACAATCCTTTGATGCTTAAAATGATTGTTAAACTACACATGACTGGTGAGCTTAAAACTACAAATTTTAATCGATTTTCACTTTATGATGCCATGTTTAATACAAAAAGAGAAATTTTGACTGACAAAGGAAAAGTTGCAAATTTTGATGCAACAATTGAATCAAATCTTACACTTTGGAAAGTTCATCAAGTTTATGCGATTCAAACAATTTTCCCAAATGAAAAATTTGAAAATTTTCTACAAAAGCTTCCAAAAGCTGCTAACAATTCAAAGAAAAGACGAAAATTGTCAAAATTTGTAAATTTTGAAGATTTTGAGCTGTTAAGACAATGGAAAAATGATAAATCAAATTGGACAGCTGATGCAATTGCTCGTTGTGGATTTCTTACTGTTCATAATTGGAATAATGAAAATGAATATCCTGAATTTGTGCATAGAACTTTTGCTGAATATTTTGTTACAAAATTTATCATTAATTCAGTTAAAGAAGCAATTAAAAGTCACAAATTTACAGAAGAATTTGATATGACAATAAAATTTACAGCATTTTTGATTGATGGATTTTGTAAAATTTCAAACAATGACGATGGCATTTATGGATTTATTTTAGATTATTTGACTTTAAATGATTTAAATGAAATCAAAATTGGTAAACAATTTTTAAAATTATTATTAACTAAAGAAGTTAAAAATTTTATTATAAAAATTTTAAACTACAATTTTTGGTATTCAAAGCAAAATATCGCTAAAATTGTTGTAAATTTACTCAAACTTCCACAAATAAATAATTTTAAATTTATTAATCAATTAACATTAATCGAAAACGGTCATTCAAAAATGTTTCAAATAATTTTTAAAAATCAAAACTCAGCAATTGAAGTTGTTGAAATTTTTAAAATTTTGAAATCTACAAATTTGCCAAATTGGCATCAACTGACTGGTTATGGGAAAAACATTGAGGAATTAAGAATTGAAAATTTTGAAATTATTCAAATTGAATCTCAAAATGAAGAGATTAAATTAATTTATCAATTGTTATGGCTGCTAGCAAATGCTAATGAAATTTCTATGAACGAACTTGAACAATTTTTATCAAGTTTCATACAAAAATTTTCATTTTCAATTCTCAAAAGTCAATCATTAATTTTAAAATTTTTTGAAATTCTTCAAAAATATTTCAAGGAATCAAAAGAAATTTTTGACAATTTTTTTTTTAAATTTCTTGATGGATTTTTTTCTGATATTAAAAAGTTGATGAATTTCAATGAAAATCAACAAATTATTGAAAATTTAAATAAATTTTTAAATCTTCTTGAGAATTTTTTCAATTCAGATCCAAAATATGAAAATGAAGTGACAGAAAAAATTTCAAAAATTTTTGAATCTTCAAAAAGTCAATTGAATTGCTTTCAAATTTTATTTAATTTCTGTGGAAATTTCGATAAAATTTTTGAATCAATTGAAATATTAAAAATGAAATTTAAAAATGATTGGCCTAAACATACTGGATACAATCAAAATCATGAAAATATTTCTGATTCAAGACAAATTAAAGAACACAAAGTTAATGATTTAAGAGCAATTTTAAATCTTGAAATTCCATTTTCACATTTTGAAAGTTTTTATGAAAATCATCTTTACAATATTTTTAAATTATCAATAATGTACGATGAAATTTCATTAACAGAAAATATTTTTAAAATACAAGAAAAAAATAATTCAAAAAAATTAAATTTTGCACTTCATTGTGCATTTCTAAAAATTTTATGGATTGATGACAAATATAAAGATAGAAATAAGAAAACTTTTGAAACTTTAATTTCAATGACAACAGAAGTTTTGAGAATTTGTGATAAATTTCTTATTTTTAAAGACAATAATCTTTATAAATATCATCCACTATTTCAAGCAATTAGTTATGATAATGAAATTGAATTAAATATTTATAAAAAGAAATTTTCTTCTGAGGAAATTTTAAAAATTATTTTTGAACATTTTTCAACATTTGTGTTGCTTGAAAAGCCAGAAAAATTCAAAGATTTTTTAAATGAAGTTTTTGATGCAAATTTAAATGGAAATTTTTTAGAAAAATTTACATGGACTGAAAGCAATGAATATTTTCATTCTGATGAAGTTTATAAGCTTCATTCGCAAAATTGCTTTTATTTTTTCAACTTAATTTCTCGAATTGATTGCTCAAATTTATTAAATGATTTAGAAAATTTCTTTTACAATCATTTATTTTTTGCATTATTTTATGCTTTCCTTTGTCGTCCAATAATTGATAAATTTTTTGAAATTTTAGAAAAATATTTTAATGATGAAAAGCTAAAAGTTTCAAAAGTGATGCAAAAAAGCTTAGATGAAACTTGCTTTTTTGAGCCAGGTTATATTTATGGTCGTGATGATTTTGCTGCTTGCAAGTCAAATATTGAATATTTTTGGAGAAAATTTGAAAAATTTTTCAACTCAAACCGTGAATTGATTTGTGAAATTTTAATGAGCGATTATGAATTTAAGAATCCACTTGTTATTGGCATTTATTATGAAATCAATGAAAATTTTCTCAAAGAATTTTGTTTTAAATACATTGAAAGTAATGAAATTTTCAAAAATATAGTTCTAAACATAAGATCAATTTCAATATTTTTTGATGAAGAATTTTTTGATAAATTTATTTATGAAAATTTCATGACAAATATTGAGAGAAAAAATGAATTGAAAAACTTTTTTGAAATTATCAGCAATGATGATGAGAAAATTTTTCTAAAGCAAATTGAGGACAAATTAAGAAAAATTAAAGGTGACAGATTTATTAGTTACAAGACAAAAACAGAAAATTCTTTAAAATTTCTCAACTTTTTATTCAAATTGTCAGAATCATTAAATGTTTCACTTTTTAAATCTTTTTGTTTTTCTAAAATTGAAAAAAATTCTTTAAAATTTTTTAACAGCACAGAAGAATTTTTTAATTATGCATTCCAAAATGATGTCAAAGACTTAAATGAAATTCTTGACATAAAATTTTACGATGAACAAAAAATAATTCCAGCAACTTCCTTAAAATTTTTTGCTTTTGATGTTTTTTATCAAAAGCTTCAAAATAACTCAATTAAAAATTCTTTAGATTGGATAAGAAAATTTTTATTAATTGAATGTGAAACAAATCAAATTCATCCATTGATTGTTGCATTATGTTACAATTACAGTCATGTTGTTAAACTTTATAAAAAACATCTTAGTAATGAAGAAAATTTAAAAATTTTACTAAATCATTTAACAGAAATTCGTTTATTTTCAATTTCATCAAAAGAAATTTTTATGAACTTTTTCACTTTTGTATTTAACGAAAATTTTATAGATGAAACAAAAATTGAATTTTTATATCCAGCAAATAATGAAAAAGTTTATGAAAGATTTTCCAATCATTCACAAATTTTATTTTATTTTTTAAATTCAATTTCAAGCTGTGATTGCTCAAATGTTTTAAATAATATCGAAAATTTCTTTCACAACCAATTTTGGTCTGTTTTATTTGATGGTTTTTGTTTTCGTTCAATTTTTGATGAAATTTTTAAAATTCTTGAAAAATATTTTAAAAATAAAAAAGTTAAAGTTGTTGAATGGATCAAAAAAGCTTTTGATTTGACAACTTTTTTTAATCCAAATGATCGTCAAAATATTGCAGCATGTCAGTCAAATATTGAATTATTTTGGAATAAATTTGAAAATTTTTTCAATTCAAATTGTGATTTTATGAAGGAAATATTATTGAGCGATTATAAATTTTGTCATCCACTTGTTATTTGCATTTATTATGACATGAATTTTTTGAAAAAAATTTATTCCAAATATTGCAACACAAATGAAATTTTAAAAATTTTTCATTCAAATTTCAACTCAATTGCAAGATTTTATGATGAAAGAAATTTTGAAAAATTTATTGTTGAAAATTTTTTATCAAATGAAGAAGACAGAAATAATTTTATTGTTTTTCTTTATGAAAATTCAATTTTTGATAAAATAAAAAATGAAGACGGAAAAATTATTGATGACAATTTTGTAAAAAAAGAAAAAAAAATTGAAAATTTAAGGAAATTTTCGAAAATGCTTAAGAGATTGAGAGCTGAAAATATGGACACAATTTAAAATTTAAGTTTTAGGAATAAATTTTATTTTTTTATAAATGTAGCTTTAAGAAAATTGTTAATTTTTTAAATTCTGTAAAAGAAATAAATTAAATTTAAAAAAAATATAAAAAATTTCGTTTTTAAATAAATTTTTTATATTTTTATTTTTTTATAAATTTTATATTTTGCTTAAATTTAAAATTTCACTTAAATTTCTAAAATTTTCAGACAGAAACAACAGCAAATTTATTTCCTTCCATTTTAATTTTCTCAATTTCCATCTTCATTTTTTCATCATTTTGTAGTTCACTAGGGAAAATGTATTTCTGTTGGCATTTAGGACAATCATATTCATCACTTTCTATTAAAGCTTTTACTACACATTCATGACAAAAAGTTATTCCACAACATGGTGTTTTCACTGGTTTTCTATAAATATCTTTGCATAAACTACAGCATAAATTTTGTGGAATTTCAAAAATTTTTACATCAATTTTTAATACTTCAGGTTGCGGTTGTTGAAAATTTCTCATTGACATTGGAATTCCAGTCATTTTTTTATTTTCTTTTCTTACTTTTGGATCAAATCTTTGAGTTTTTGTGATATTGAATGGACAATTTCTAATAAAATGACCTGAAATGTGACACTTTCTACAAATATAGCCTGATGGTGGTTTTGAATTTTGATTTTGACTGTAAAGAAAATTTTTATAATCAGCTGTACTTTGCATCATCATTGCCATAATTTTTTCTTCTTCTGTTGCATTCATTTTTGTGAGGTCTGAATTATTTTCAATTTGTTGAAGCTTTTGTGAATGATTTTGGGATTCTTGGTTGTTTTTATTGAAATAATTTCGATTGTTATTGTTTGTTGTTATTTTTGGAACTCGAATGATGGTGAGTGATGAATTTTTAGGAATTAAAGTTGAATCTTCAAGGTATTTTTCACCTGTATTTGTGTTTGAAATCTGAAAGCAAAAGAAGAAAAATTTTAATGTTAATTATGTGTGAATTTTTTGAAATTTAGGATAATTTCGTATAAATTTGTTTCTAATTGATATTCAGTTCTAAATTTAAGTTTGTCAAAGATTTTTGACCAGTCAATGCAAAATTTATTAATTTACAAAAATTTCCAACAGGAAAAAGTTTAAATTTTAATTTTTGAATAAATTTGATTTTTCTAAAACTCACCATTAAATCTATATTTTCACTTTTTCCCAATTTTCTTTGTCTAAAAATTTCCTTTTTGACGTCTTCGACTGAAATTTCCATGCCATTGAAATTAATTTGATTGAAATTTGCTTCACTCTTGAACTTGTAGCGAACAGACATTTTTCTCTTACAATTTAAAATTTACTAAAAAGTTTTCAAAATTTTTCAAAGAAAGAAAGTTTTTAATTCTTCTTTCAAATTTTATAATTTTTTGACTGTATTTTTTTAGATTTTCTTACAGCCTCTTTATTTTAATTTTTATTTTTTAAAGGTGCTTTTTTTAGTGTTTTAGTTACAAACAAAAAATTTTTTACAAAAAATTAAAAATATTTTTTGTTTAAAATAATTTTTGTAATTTTAAATTTGTCTTCTTCGCTTTTAAAATGATTTTTATTTCGTCAATATGATGAAATTCGGTATGGTGACTAGATTGTTCTCTTCTTTTTTTTGATTCTTCTTAATGTTCAATTGAAGTGATCTAAAAAGAGAAAAAATAATAATTTTGATTATAATTTATTTTTTAACTCTAAATTTTAAAATACAAAATTAAAATTTCCGTTAAAAAGACAAAATTTTTTAACAATTCTTTAGTTATTTTTGTAAAAGTTTTCATTATTCTTTTCAATGTAAAGTAAAAAGTGCAAAAACAAAAATTTTCAACAAAATAATTTAAAAAAAATATATTTCTAGATAGTGACAGTATCTATGAATGTAAGACATATTTATAAGTGTATTTACGTAAGTACTTAGTCAATGACGATAAGAACAGAAAGTTTACTTTAAAAACACATGTTTTTGCCAAATAGGCTTGAATTTTAATTTTAAATTTTCAAATTGCCTTTCGCGTTTGAATTGAATGAAAAGAACTTCTTAAATTTTATCAACAACATTGAATTCCAATAAATGAACTGACAATTTAATAATTTTATGTTTTTAAATTTTACATGACTCATTTTTATAAACATTTTCACAATGTTATGAAATAAAAATGAAATTTTACCAAAAGATAATGAAATTTTTTCCAAAAAATTCTTAAATTTTTTCTAAGAAATTCAAAATTTTTTTTAATGACTCACCTTCTTAATTAATTAAATAAAATATTTTATTCCTTTTTACACTCTACGACGTGTTCACTTCAATTTTCAGGCTTGGAATGTTTTGTGAAGCATTGAAACTTTATTTATATACAAAAAGTTTTTCTCTCTTTCAGGTAAAAAAAAGAGAAGAAAAAAAATCTAAAACTGAGAGCATTTTTGAGTTGAAAACATTGAAAATTCTTTCATTAAAACAATAACAAAAACATTGGATTTTTAAATCGCATTTGATCTTTTTTTGTTGTTTTTGTAATTTTTACTAAGATCAAATGTGAAATAAACAAATAAAATTAAACTTGTAAAAAGGTGGAAAAACCATAAAAAATGCTGTAGTTATATAAAAAAAATTTATTATTCAGATAAAATTGTGGATTTAGATTTTTATAAAATACAAAATTTAATTATACATAATGCAATTATTCATTTTTTGCAGCATCAACAGCAACTCTAACTTCAGTTTCATTTATAGAATCATCACAATGATATCTCGGATCATTTACACGTCTGCAATCACTGCACCTTTCTTCAATTTCTTCAGTTAAATCCCAAACTTCATGTTTATTACCAGCAACTTGTCTTGAAACACAATCATTACCATCAAAATGAAATGTATGCAATTTCCTCAAATGATTGAAAATTTTTCCATCAACAAATTTTATGTTATTTTTACCAAAGCCAATGTATTCAATTTCAGTGTTGAACTGAAGCAAATCTTTTTCAAGAACTTCAATTTGATTGTTCCAAATGCTCAAAATTCTCAATTTTGTAAAAGGTGCCAAATCAGATTGTCGAATTTCTTTCAATTCAGTTGTCCAAATTGCAATAAATTGAAGATTTGGGAAAAATTTGTCAATTCCTTTAGGGAAATAGTTCATAGTTTTATCATCAACTCTGAAACCTTTCACGTCATTATTTCCATAATTTTCTTTATGTTCTCCATGAATTTTATCGACAATGTCATTTGGTGTTGTCACAAGACTTGTTGTTTGTTCACAGAAATAAATGTTGTCAACTGCCCACCAGTTTGTATGAAATTTATAATTACAGTTAAGTTCTAAAGATGACACTTGAGATGAAGTGAAGAGAATGATTAAAAGTGGTAAAACAAGTCTGTGGAAAGAAAGAAAATCAAGTTGTACAATTAACTGTAAATTGTAGAAATTTCATTAAAATAATTTAAATTTTTACCTTTGAAACATTTTGAAAATTTTTATATTTTTTCAATTTTAAAAAACTTCTTTTAATGATCTTTGAATAAAATGAAAATTTAAAAGTAACTTTTTATTCTTGTTTAGAGCTCCAAAGGTTCTTCTCAACTAATCATTCTAATAAAATTACATGCAAATAAATACCTTAAAAAATTTCTCTCTTGTTTTTATTGAATGCTCTCTTGCTCAATTTTCATTTCTCTCTGATTTAAAGCGTTCAATGTTTTTTCATAGTTATTAACATAAAATAAAATACAAAGGCTCGTTAATGTGTAAGATAGAAAGATATTTTGGGTTTGATTTTTACCAGGTCACGTAAGCTGAAGAGTCTTTTGTGACCTTAGCCTGGCACACGACAATGATCGAGTTGACAGTATATTGAAATTTTAAAGAGTAGTTAAATAACTGCTACTAGCGACTTTCAAATGTTGAATGATTTCTTTACCAAATGAAGTCGCATGAGTTTCCTCACTTCACTGTAACATGACAGAATATTTTAGCCAAACTATCACTATTATGAGGGACCTTACTTTTTAAAGTGCGTTCATAGAGCACTTGAGCAGTCGAATTATCTAAACTTCTGAAAAAAATCTGAACTCGAATCTGGACCAGCCACTACGCTGTTTCTTAGATCAAGTTCTTAACTACCTAAAAGTATGCGTATTTTTCTTTTTTTTGTCTTGCACGATGTTATGTACTACATTGATTATTCATTAAAAGATTTCTAAAATGAAAAATTGACACTGATATTTTGCGTTTCAATACAAGCAGATAAAAATTATTTATGATAAAAAGAAAGAAAATAATAAATTTCATCATACTTTAACATTTGTCTGTTTTAATTTGCAACCTCATTGAAATGAAGAAAATTATTAAAATTTATTGACGTCAATTGAAGCTTGTGTTAAAACACTTGTTTTTATTCAAACAATTTGTTGAAGAAATTTAAATAAAAAATTTAAGACACAGAAAATAAAGAAAGGTTTAATACTTAAAATTTTATGATGATTTTCTAAAACTTTTAGTGTAAAAACTAGTGTAAAATCAATGAAGTAATTTTTTTAGAGAGTTTGTAGCTATGTAAATTTTGCCTACACTTTATTATTAAAATTTTTAGTTAAGTAAGACAAAAAATAAACAGTTAAATACTACAAAAGCTGAGTAACTAAAATATTTTAGTTGAAAAATTATTTGAAGTAAAAAATCATGAGCTCGGGTCAAGATCTTTTCCTCAACTTTTTACAACTCCTTTTAAAAATTAAGTACAATTTTTGCTCGAAATGAATTTTTATTTAACAAAATTTTATCATTTTTGAATAATTAATTTATCCTGAAAAGTTTTAATTTAAAATAAAGTCTTTAAATATATTATGATACTTTTCTTTTTTTCTAGCTACTCAACTCATAAAGTTCATCTAAAATGTAAAAATTTATTTTTTAAATAAATTCATTTGTATATAAAACTTTAATTTTATTTAAACAAGACGAAAATTTTTTTATGAATTTTCTTTTCTTTATTTTCATAATAGAGAAAAAATTATTAGTTTTACAATTTTGCACATAAATTTGAATAATTTGGTGCAATTTTGGTGCTTTCTTTTGGAATCTTAGGAAGTGTTTCACTTCTTATAAGCATAAGCATAATAAGTTTGAAGACGAGGTTTAATTGGTTTACTGCCTCTTGCAGGCTTTCCCATTTTAGTAAGATATCCTGGCTTACTGAGTGCCATACCTTTAAATTAAAGAAATAGTTTTTAATATCATTAAATGGAACTAGTTAAAATTACATATTTTGTAGCTTAGAATACAAAACAACCTTGGTATAAGGAAACAAAAAAAATTCATAAGTTTATGTTTCTTAAAATAAAAATAATGTTCTTTTAATTTTCTAATTTACCAAACAAGGCAATAAAAACGAGCAACAAAGCAAAAATTTTCATTTTTCACTTGAAACTTGTTGAACAACTTTTGAGTCTTGCAAATTTGAATTTCAGAATTAAACTGACATACAGTTCAATTTTCTGCTTTATATACACCAAAAAAGCTTAAATAAAAACAGATGTTTAAAAGTTTTAAGTAAAGAAAATTTTTATACGTTTTTATTATAAAAGTAATTTAAATTTAATAAAATTGTTAAGTTTTGAGCCATCAAAAATCGTGAATAGAAAAATCTTCTAAAGGCTATTAGTTCACAAATAAGAATACAATTCGTATAATTTACATGTGCACTATGAGACGTTTTTTGACCCATTTTAACACAAAGTCTGCCCATGCATATCCGAAAAATTCCTTATGGTGAACCAATTGATGACCAGTTGGTCAGTGGTAAATAAATTTATAAAATGTAATCTCATCATTTTCTAATTGTATCAGTTTTATTTTTAAATAATTCATTAAACATGTTTGAAAATTTAAATTGAAAAATTTTATTTTCTTACTTGACTTCTTTATGATTTTTCTCAACATGTCTTCTCAATGTTATTTTATGTAATGCTTCATAAATGCAAAATGAACATTTGAATTTTTCTCTATTTAAATTATGTGTTTTCATATGAAACTTTAATGATGTTCTTATGTCAGTTTTATATTGACATTTTTTACATTCAAAAGGTTTTGTACGAACTTTTAAATGAGTTAAAAGATGCCTTTGTAAATACTTTTTGATCATAGTTGAAAAATCACATTCTTGGCATTTATGTTGCTTTTGTTGATCTTTGTTATGAATTTTAATGTGTTCTCTCAAATTTGATGATGAGCTAAAGTTCTTTGAACAAATTTTACATTGAAATGCATTTGGATCCTCATGTAATCTCCAATGTTCTTTTAATAAATCTTTTCTTGAAAAAATTTTATTGCAAATCTTACAATAAATGTTTGGTTTATGATTTAAACTATGCCTTTTTAGTGAAGTTTTATATTTGAAAGTTTTAAGGCAAATTTCACATTTAAAATTATTATTATATGCTGGATGAGCAAGAATTATGTGATCATGAAGCTTTTTGACTTTTTTTCCACAAATTTTACATGTTTCAATCGCACGATGATATTTCATATGAAAACTTTTTTCCATCAAAATCACATTCAAATTCAATTTTTTTATTATTTTGATGTTTTATTTTTAGATGAATTATCAAAGCATTTTTTAAATAAAATCTTAAATCACAAAAGTCACAAATGTAAATTTTTAAATTTGAATCCTTTGCGTGTTGACGTTTTATGTGTTCTTTTAAAAAATCTTTTTTTGCGAATTTCTTGTTGCAAAAATTACAATTCTCTTTTTTTAAAACTTTTGTTATATTTTGTTGACTGTTTTGGTACAAAATAAGATGAAAATTTTTTTCTTTATCATTTTTTATGTTTCCTTCCATATTTAATTTTTTTTCAATTTTTACTAATTGACAAGTTTTTTGATGTTTTTTAATGAAAATTATTAACTCTAATTGATATTGAGAACTGGTTTAATATTTGAAATAAAAATGTATTTAAATAGTTGAAAAAACTACCTGATACTGTCTATAAATTTTTTAAGGAAACTTTTAGGTATTTTTGTTTTCACCAAAGGTTTTTGTTCTAAATTGAAAAATCTTATAAGAAAAAATTTTAAAAACTTTGATTATTAAAAAATCTTTATATATTCTTTCCTGTCCTTTCTTTGAAAATTTCAATATTTTATTTTTGAAGCCTTTCTTCTTTTAAATTACCCAAAATTCGAGCATAATATACTTAGAATTCTCATGTTCACGACATTCATTCGTTTCAATAAAACTTTTGACTTTTTTACATTCATCAGTTGAATTAAAAGTTGGACATTTCAGAAAATTCATTTGATAAAGGCAATCTGTCAATATATGAGGATAATCGGGATATTTGCATTCTATTTTATGTTGATTTGTTTCAGCTAAAAAAAGAAAATTATTAAAAATTCAAGTCAATTTAAAAAATATAAATTTTAACCTTCATCAAAACATTTTTTCATATTTTCAATTGCCACGTTTTCCCATTGTTTTTTAACTTGATCTGTAAAATTGTGCAACAACCATTTGACTGTATTTTCAATGTTGAATTTTCCATTTATAAAAATTCCCAATTTTTCAACTTCACACTCGTGATGTTCGCATGTAAAATTTAAATTTTCTTTATTTTCATCAAAACAATGCTCAGCTGAAGTATTTTTATTGCTAAAAATTGGAAAATCACAACATTTTGTAGGGTGGACAAAAGTTTCAAACTTTTCAATGCATTTTTTAATTTTGTCTTCAGAATGAACTTTGAAAGTAAAAATTAAAATTATTAGAAATTTTAGAAAAAAGAACTGCTTCATTTTAGACTTGAAAGTTTAATGAACAAGAAAATTTTTGAAATTTTATTTATTTGTCAAAGGAAATGTTAAAAAATGTAGAATTATTAAAAAATATTTTGTTATTTTTCGATGTGTCACGACAACAATTTAAATTTTCAAGCAGAACCGGAAAGCTGTCAAATTTTGATTTAGTTGTTGCATTGTATCTTAAAAATTGTTGTTTAAATGTTTAAAGCAAAAAAAAAATTAAAATTTTCCAAAAAAAAATCATTAACTTTCAAAGTAATTTTATAATAAAAATTAGAAATTTTTTAATTTTTAAATACTGAAATTTTCATTACCCAAAAAATTATTTTATTTCTATTCTTCAATATTACTGTCATAGCAATGAAATTCAATATATTTGGAATTGATATTTTGTTTAAAATCTGATGATTCAATGAATTTTTTGACATCGTCACAATCATTTTCGTGTCTTAAATTTGGACATTTTAAGAAATTCTTTTCATAAATACAATCATATAAATTATCAATATAAACTGGATTTTTGCAAGGAGACTCAGAAAGACCAGCTGATACAACTGTAGAATTTAATTTTAAATTAAATAAATTTTAGAAGACCAAAAAATAACAATAATAAAATTTTCAAAAACTCACTTTCATCATCACATTTTTTGATGTTTTCTTTAGCAATTTTTTCCCACGTTGTCTTTGAAATATTTTCAATTTCACCACTACGTAAATACCAATTAAGCATGTTTTTTATATTAAGTTTATCACCTTCAAAAATTTTTAATTGATCAATTGCACAGTCATAATAAGTGCAATCAGTGTCGTTTGGATTTTGTTTGCAATTTTCATTAATTGAAGTATTTTCAATTGTAAATTCAGGCATTTCACAACAATGTAAAGGATTTGTCATATTATAAAGTTTTGAATTACAAACTTCATCTTCATTTTGTGCAAAAATAAAATAATTTAAAACTAAAATAAAGAAAATTATTGACTTTTTCATTGTTAAGTACAAAAGTAAATGAAAATTGAAAAAATTTTATAGGTTTGGTTAATAATTGGGTTTTTCCATGACAGTTTTTTTTTTTGATTGTCAAAAAAAACATTTTTCAATTTTCAGTAAATTATTTTTTTTTATTTCACTTTTGATTCAAAAATTTCTTTATTTATTAAAAAATTGAACTTGAAAAATTTTGTGGAAAAAATTTACTTATTCATTTCCTTAGCACGTTCAAAAGCATTTCTAGAAATAATCAGTCGTTGAATTTGTGATGTTCCTTCATAAATTTGGTAAATTTTGGCATCTCTCATGAGTTTTTCAACTGGATATTCTGAATTGAAACCATTTCCACCAAATATTTGAACTGCATCAGTTGCAATTTTATTAGCCATGTCAGCAGCAAAACATTTTGAAATTGAAGCTTCATATGAATTTCTTCTTCCTTGGTCCACCTCCCAAGCAGCTCTCCACCAACTCAGTCTTGACAGTTCAACACCAATTGCCATATCAGCAAGCATAAATTGAATTGCTTGATGTTGTGCAATTGGAACACCAAAAGTTTTACGTTCAAGTGAATATTTTAATGCTTCATCGTAGGCTCGCTGTGCTAAACCTGTTGCACCTGCAGCAACTGGTGGTCGAGTGAGGTCAAATGTTGACATTGCAATTTTAAATCCAGCACCTTCACCGAGTAAAACATTTTCTTTTGGAATTCGAACATCTTCAAATGTTATACCACGAGTGTCACTTGCACGTTGTCCCATGTTGATTTCTTTACGTCCAAGAGTTACGCCTGGCCATTCACGCTGAAAGTAATAAATATTAGAAATAAATAAGAAGTAAAACCAAAAAATTTGCAAAAATTAACGGTTTTCTAAAATTCAAATTTTTTGGTAAATAAACTTTGAGAATTTCTTTAATTTTTGGATATTTTGAAATTTTTTGATTAAATTTGAATTTAAAACTCCACAGTTTTTAAATTTAAATTTTTTTGAAAAAAAGTTTTTAAAATGTTTAAAAAAATTTAACTTGTAAAAAAATTGTAATATTTAACGGTTTTACAAATTTTGAATTTTATCAATTTAATCAAAATTTGATAATGATTCAAATTCTTACCTCAACAATAAATCCAGTAAAAGCTTTTGATGCAGGTGCTTTGGGATCTTCGGCTGTTCTTGCAAGTACAAAATACCAATTGGCAACACCACCATTTGTGATCCACATTTTTTGTCCATTCAAAATATATTCGTCGCCTTTTTTGACAGCTTTTGATTTAATTCCATTAACATCTGAACCAGCTGATGGTTCTGTAACGCAATAAGCTGCAACTAATGGTTGTTCAACAAGACGTCCAAGGTATTTCTTTTGTTGTTCCTTGTTACCAGCTAAAACTACGGGAGTCTGACCTAGACCAGATCCTTCCATAGCCGTTTCAATACCAGTGCAACCATAAGCTAAAATTTATGAAAGTTTCAATCCAAAAGTTCTAAACATTTTTGTTTTTTGCTTACCTAATTCTTCAGCAATTAAACAAGTCGTAAAAGTCGACAATTTGTGACCACCACAATGTTCAGGAATTGAGTGATTCAGCAATCCAAGTTCCCAAGCTTTCTTGATAATTGCCCATGGATATTCTCCAGTTCTGTCATGATGTGCTGCAACTGGAATGATTTCTTCACGAGTAAATTTTCTTGCTGTTGCTTGAATTTCACGTTGTTCTTCAGAAAGAGCAAATGATGGTCCAGATTCATTACATAATCTTGGTGTGATTGAAAATGCTCGTGATCCAAATGGGCGAATTAATGATGAAATCTATCAAAAGAAATTTAGGGAAGTTTAAGTTTAATTTTTTAAAATGTGTTCGAAATTTTCGTTATTTTGAATTTTCCTGAAAAATTTTAACTGTAAATGTTAAATGCAAGTTCAATGAAATGCGACTTTTTAAAGCGGTTTATTTTTCCTTATTTTACAAATGATTATAAAAGAAGACGTCAATTTTTTATATATAAAAGTGAACTTCTTTTTGATAAAACAAAAAAAATTTTAAAAACTAGATACGAAGGTAGCAAAGAATAAAAAAATGAACAAAGTGCAAATTTTACTTTTATCAACCATGTGAGAAATAGCATTGTGATTAACTAGCGCACGTTATAGTGATAAGAAAATTTATTTGATTCCGGTTTATATTTAAAAATACTTGTAAAATAATTTAATACGTAAATCAAATAAGTTCAAAAATAAATTTTCATTAAATAAATAATTTATCTAAATTTTTTGGAGCTGCATTCTTTAAATTTCTATTTTTAAACTGATTTGTTAAAACATAAAAATAAATTTTATAAAAATAGTTGTCATTATTTTTGTGTAATCAAAATTACGTATAAAAAATACAGTCAAATAAAATGACATTTTTAAAAACGCCTAAAGTTTTATTCATTCATTTTTTGAAGCAAAATTTTTTTTTTAAATTTACCGGTTTTGTTTTGTATTCATTTATATAAACAAAAAACTTTTGTAATAAGAAAATGTCAATAACCCAACATTGATATTGCTCACTTATTTTTATTAATATAAACAAAAATGTATTGCCATGTCTACAACAAAATTTACTATAAACAAAAAAACATTGAATAGAAAGAAAAAATTTACAACATTCACACGACATTAGAAAAAAAGTTTTTTGTCAATGACAACAATTGAGAATGAGAGAGAAATGAAAATAAAAACATTGTAAAGATTGGACTTTGGAATTTAAAATGGTATTATGAAAGTCTGAAGGAGGAAAGAAATAAAAAAAAGTTTAAGATCAAATTTTGCTTATCAAAAAATGATTATGTGAATCAAATTTGAGTTTTGGATAAGATAAAATTAGAATATACAGGAATTTATTAAAAACTTCTTGTTCTTTAAGTGAAATTTAAATGAAACATTGAAAAAAATTAAGTAATGAAAGATTCAAGCGTTATCAGTGAAATTTTTTAAATTTTTTCAATCTTTTACTTTTAAATAAACTTAAAGTTTTTTATTTAAAAATTCTTTCAAATTTTTGACTTTAAAATTCCCAAAAGATCACCAAAGAAGATCAAGAAAACAAAAACAATAAAAAATTCCGAGAATTTTTTGAAATTTTCATTATTTTTTTTATCAAACTTTCAAGTTTTAACTTTTAAAATTTTTTCTTAAAGTTCACTACAACCTTTTACAGTCAACTTACCTTAGAAAGTGCCATAATTTCCACAAAAATTAAAGTAAAATCCAAAAAATTTGAAAAAAGAAAAATTTATACGTCTGATGTTGTTCACTGCTGTTTAAAGAATGACATAAAAAACTTTATAAATGTTCTCAATTTTTCATTTTTATTGAGAGAAATTTTTTCATACTCTCTCGAAAAATTTTATTTTCTCTCATAAAAATTTCTCTTTTGAAATAAAATTGAAAATGAAACAATAAAAAAATTTGTAAACAACAGCTGTTTTGTTCCAGTCCAGAGAGAATTTTCTCATCAGCTCTTTTGGGATGGAATTGCATCTTTGATTTTTTGTAATAAATTTTCTAATTTTTCTGATCCTAAATTTTGATGATGAGTCAGTGCATATTTTTTGTAATATTCACGTCTTGAAAAATTTCCATTGCATCCAGGGATTTCGCAGAAAAATCTTAGTTTTTGATGAATTGATGAAATGTGACGGTTTAAATCGTTCTGAAAAATTTGAAAGGAAAATTTTTGTAATTTTAGAAAATTTAGAAAAAATTGAATTTTTATAGAGTTTTCAGAATTATTTTTTTAAATTTCTGATATTTTTTGAAAAAACAAAATAATTTGAATTTTTTTGATAAATTTTTAACTTTTTTTCAAGAAGATTCAAGTTTTTATAATTTTTTTATTTATTTAGCAATTTTTCAAAATTAAAAGAAATTTAGTATGTTTTGAAAATTTCAAAAAAAAATTTCCACTTTTTATAAAATTTTGACTTTTTTAAAAGAAATAAAAAAATCGTTAATTTTTTTTTTTATTTAGAAATTTTTCAAATTTTTTATATAAAAGTTAAAAAATTCTAAAATTTCTTAAAAAATTCAAAACCTACCTGAGAAAAATAACTTTTGTCACAAAATCCACAAACAAAATCCTTCTGATTTTTATGTGTCTTAATATGCGCCCTCAATCTTTTTTTCATAAAAAATTTCTTTCCACAATTGTCAATTTCACAAACAAATTTAGGCTCAGAATGATAATAAAGATGAGTTCTTAAATTGTTGATACATGAAAATAATTTTCCACAAAATTCACATGGCATGTCTTTGTCATTGTGTGATTCGACGTGTTTTTTTAAATTTTCAGCTGAGAAAAATGCTTTGTTACAAATTGGACAAAAATGATTGCGAATTTTTTCTGTATGTTTTGCTTTCATGTGAGCATTGAGTTGGAATTTTTTAAAGAATTTTTGATCGCAAATTTCACAAGTAAAAACTTTTTTATGGTTTTTTGCCATGTGAGTTTCTAATTTGTGTTTATGAGCACATGAAAAGTTACAAAGATCGCAAATAAAATTTAAATAATTTTGTTCTAGTTTTTCAATTGACTTTTTCGTATCTTCACATATTTTTGTATTTTCTAATTGAACTTCTGTAAAATCTTCTATAATTTCTTTTTTAATTTGAAAGTTTTGATTTTCCTTCAAATTTTGAATGTGATTTAAAAGTTTTGATTGCTTTTCAATAAGTTCAGTACGGAATGATGAAAAAAGTAAAAGATTGTTGTGGCAAATTAGGCAAATTGCTGATGATAAATCTAGTGAAATGTTGAGCTAAAAAAAATAAAAATAATTTGAAAAATTGAACTCATTTTTTGATATTTTAAATAAATAGTAAAAATAAAATGACTATGAAAACTTTCAGATTAAATTTGCTAGCTTTTGTGTCCACTTTCAGAAAAAATTGTGAACCAAATCAGCAATAAAAAAAATCGAATCAAACAAAATCAATATTTAAATATTTACCTCAATTTGTGTCAATTCATAAAATTGTATTTGAATATTTTCATCAAGTTCAACTATTTTCTCATTTTGGTCAAAACTTCTTAAACAAAAACGACATCGATTGAGATGATCAATTAAATTGTCATTGAAATTTTCTTGTAAGTTCATTTTTATTGTTTTTTGCACTACTTTTATTAAAAGTTATTGATAATGAAATAAAAAATAATGATCACAATTGAAATTGCAAATTGTTTTCACTGAGAGTCAAAAAATTTGTAAAAAACTATCAAATTTTTTGTTAATTAATGAAGTTTTGCGACAAAGATCACATCGCTTTCTTTAATTTAGAATTTTATCACAAACTTTCTACATCGAAACATTTAAATTGTTTATGTTTGATTTGTGAATATTTGGGTTTTTCTTCTCAAGTTTTAAGTTTGAGTTTAAAGGTTTTTTTACTTTTTTTAAGTAAGGATCAGTAAAAATTTAGGTAATAAAATTTAAATTTCAATTTTTAAATAATTTAAAATTTACAAAAAAGAAATAACAATATTTTTGCGAAATTTAACAATAAAAATATTAATTTGTTAGTAAACATCAAATTTTTTTCTAAACACACTCTAAATTTATTTTTTTTTATTAGTTTTTTTAATGCAACTTTTAAAGTAAAAAATTCAACAATTTTCATTAGGATTCTTAAAAAATTAAATAAATATTGAAAGTTCATCTAAAAGATCATCAAATTCCATTGCAATATTCAATTGACAAATTTTAATAACCATCAAATTCATCGAAAACAAAGCTTTCAAAAATAACAATTTTTCTTGTCGGCAAAAGAAAAATTTTTAGAGTGCGTTCAGTGAAAATTTTTCTTCTATATTTTCAAAACATAAACAAAAGAAACTTTGAAAAATAATTTTTTTATATTTCTTAATTAAAATAAAATAACTGCTAATCAAATATCACAAAAAATGGTTCAAACAGAAGGTGATCCAATTTTAGCAACTGGTGGTTATGACCATACTATAAAAATTTGGGCACCTTACTCAGGAACATCAATTAAAACTCTTCAACATTCTGATTCACAAGTAAATATGGAAAATTCTTACAAAAAATTTAAAATTCATGGAAATTTCAAACTTTAAGAAATTTTGATCAAAACTTGAATGCTTATTTTCATTTATACAATTTTTAAAATTTTTCTAATTCTCATTTCAGGTAAATGCACTAGTAATAAAAAATTATTTAGCTGCCGGTGGATTTCAATCAATTCGTCTCTATGATTTGAATGCAAGTACAAATCCATTAATTAATTTTGAAGGTGTCAGTAAAAATGTCACATCAGTTGGATTTCAAGAAGATGGAAGATTTATGTACACTGGATCAGAAGATTGCAGAGTTCGGTAAGTTTTTATTTTCATTTTATTAAATTTTCATAGTACAAAGTAAAAATCGGTAATTTGATTGTATTTTTTTGTCTTAAGTTTTATCTTATTGATTTTCATTTAAATAATTTTCAAATTTTGATTAATTCAAGATTAATTTCAAAGTGAGATTTAAAAATTTAAATCTCGATTTATTTAAATCTGATCTTTAGTTCTTAAGATTAATCTGAGGATTAAAAAATTTTTTGGATTAAAGAATTTTAAATTTTAAATCTGGATTTCTCAAGAATTATTTTTTACCTTCTAATTTTTATTTAGTATCTGGGACCTAAATTGTCCACAACCAGTTTGTAAGCGAATGTTTGACTGCCTTACTCCAGTTGCATCAGTTTGTCTTCATCCAAATCAAGTTGAAATTGCAATCAGTACAAGTGGTGGAAGTATTTATTTATGGGACATAAAGACAGACAATAATGAGCAACTTTTGCCTGAAATGAATGTTTCACTAAATAGCGTTGATATAAGTTCAAATGGAAAATATATGGCAGCAATAAATAATAAAGGAAGTTGCTACATTTGGGATTTAAAATCAGAAGGAAAACAATTGACAAAAACAAGTGCAAAAATTAAATTTGTCGCTCATCAACGTTATGGTTTGAAATGTAAATTTTCACCTGATTCACAACTTTTAGTCACAACAGGCGGGGATGGTACTGCACGTATTTATAAATGTGAAGATGATTTTAAATTTTATAAAGAGCTGAAAATTGAGAAATTTTGGATGTGGGATGTTGCATTTAGCAATGACAGTAAATATATTTTCATTTCAAGCAGTGATGGATCAGCGAGATTGTGGAAAATTGAAACAAAAAGCATCGAAAGAGAATATTTGGGACATTCAAAGGCTTTGACTGCAATTGCTTTTAGAGATGAATTTGTTAAAATTTCTAATTAAATAAAGTAAATTTTTTCAAAAATTCATAAGTTTTAAAAAATTTTAAATTTTAAAATGACAAAAACTAAACATTTTCGATTCAAACTTTGAAATTAAATTAAAATTTCATTCAAAATAAATGCAAAAAAGTCACAAGTTGGAAATCTTCTAATTTTTAATAGCTTTTGGTTCAAATTGTGGCAAAGCTGTAAATTTCTTCACCAGCCAATCACGAACATTTGTTGGTGTGATTTTAAACAGAAAATGATACCATTTGTATCTCCATGGTTCACAAATATATCTGCTTTTAGCTGGAACTTCAAGCAGTGCTTCCTCAAAAGTTCTCATAATATTTTCATCCTCAAGTAGCGATGGAGAACGTTCACCAGACAATGCAGAAAGGTGAAGACTCATACGGTCAAAATGATCACCATAATAATTCAACTGTTCTTCACTGAAATTTTCTTTCATTTCCATTGAATGTTTCAATTGTGCTGAAGCCAAATTTGAATTTTTCCAAAAAGATCCAGGAATAAAATTGACAACATCAACACCATGCGGTTTCATTTCCATTCTTAAACATTCAGTAAATGATGCAAGACCGGCTTTTGTTGCACCATAAATTGCAAGTGTTGGAAGACATTGAATGCCACAGTGGCTTGTGACATTTATGATGCGAGTATGATAGCGTCTCGCTAGTGGCAGCATTGCATGAGTCAGTTTCATTGTACCAAGGAGATTTACATTAATTTGTGATTCAATCATTCGATTTGTTAGCCATTCTGTTTCACCAAAAATCATTATGCCACAGTTATTGACCAGAGCTGTGAATTCTAAAATTAGAAAATAAAATTTTTTAAAATGGAATTTATAAATTTTTAAAAAAAAAGACTTACCCAAATCTTCGTTTCTTTCAAAGAAGTTTTGAACGTATTTCCTCACATTGTCAATGCTATCATCTTTAGTAATTTCCAATTCAACCAAATGAAATCTTTTTGATTTCTCAAACATATTTCTTAATTTTTCAGCTCCAGGACTTTTCAAATGTTGAACACAAGCAATGACTGAGATGTTTAATTTCTCATGACAGTGAATGGCAATGCTATAGCCTAATCCAGAATCACATCCAGTTGCAATTAGGACATTTCTTTCATCAACAAGTTTTTTTTCAACTGGATTCATGAGATAATGTGTAACAAGACCACTAAAGGTTGACAATCCAGCAAACTTAACAAAACTATAAAAATCTGGTCGTTTGAGCAACATTGCGTCCTCAATCATTGAACTATCACGATTTTATGACTAGAATTTTATACTTGGATTGAAAATTCTTTCTGCTTACGATTGCATAAATTTGAATTTTTTTACTTTTAAGTGAAGAATTTGAAATTCGAGATGAAGAAAAAATATTTTTGTTTGTATACGAAAAATTACAATAATTTTTAGGATGAGCGACACAATTTTAGAATTTTGAAATTTTAAAAGGGTGAAAAATTTTTCTAAGATTGCTAAGATAAAAAAGTTTGTTGGTTGTTGTGATTTTTTGGAAATTTTCAGAATATTTAAAAATTTTTAAATTTTTTGAAAACTTTTCAAAAAATTCTTGAAAAACTTCAAATAAAAAATCTCAAAGCATTAAATTTTCCTACCTAAAAACTTTCAAAAAATTTCGTAACGGTCAAAAAGTTTTCAAATTTCTCTTCATACTTTCTTACCCTTCAACAGGAGTAAAAACCGTTGATATTTTATTTTGAAAGCCGCTAACGAACAGGTAGAAAGCAAAAAAGTTTTAAATTGTTTTTATTAAATTTTACAAATTAGTTTTTGCTAAAATTTTACTTTAGTATTGTTTAGTAAACCAAATGATTAAAATCTATTAGTGATTGTGAAATTAAAACTGAATCATGGATATAAATAGATGGAAATTCATTCTTTTTGAATGGGTAAGTGTTTGATATAATTTTATAAATTTATTTACGCTTGTTTGTTGGGAATTTTAGGGAAATATTTAGAAAATTAGATGAAAATTCCTTAAAATTCTGTCCTTAATTAAATATTTGTAATAAGTTCCTAAAATTGATGAAAAAATTAAAAATTTATTTTCTTAATTTTAGATAAAAACAACAGACTTAATTGACATTTCTGGATCACTGGATCATGTTAATTTAGAAGAATTCTTTAAAGAATATCAACACAAAATTTTTCTTTTACCTGACAAAAAACAAATTGAATCAGTCGAAAATATCAACGAGTTTCTAAAGAGTGAGTATAAATTTCATTTAATCCTTCCATAAAAATTAATCCTTTAAGAATGTCCAAATTTAAAAAAACAAAATTTCTAATCTCAAATCTAATTTTTAGCAACATTCCCGCATTATGAACCACTCACAGATGAAACAAACAAAATTTCACCACAAGACTATGTCTACATTTTCTCACTCCTGCTTTATCATTCATGTGTCGAAAAATCTCATGAGTATTTCCAAAATTCTTGCCGCAATCTTGATGCCAAACAGCAGATCTCAATTGCAAAATTTTTTGCATACCTCAAGGAAAATTCTTCAATGATCAACAAAGAAACTGTTAGATTTGCAATAAAAGAAGCTTGTCCTATAACTTTTACACCGCCATTACATTTTATGAATGTTGGAAGTCCACTTAGAACTCCAAAGACTAAAAAGACACAAACAACACCAAGCAAGGATGTTTTTAATGAAAAAATTCATGAATTAAAACTTGTAAAAACTCAATTAGAAAGTGAAAGATACGAAAAAAACATGCTTGAAATTGAAGTCCGTCAGAATCAAGACAAAGCTGAAGAACTTGCCAAAAAATGCAAAACTTTAACTCTCGAAGTTCAAACTTTAAAAACTCAACTTTTACTGCAAGCTGAAAGTGAAAATTTATCACCAAATCGAAGTCAAAAAGAATCACAAATTAAGAAAAAAATGCAAAAAGAAATCAATGCAAGGGAAGACAAAATTGCTGACTTGAAATTTGAAATTGAAAATTTGACAGCAAAAAATGAAAAATCAACACAAAAAATTCATTTAATGGAAAAAGAAATGAAAGAATTGCGTGGAAAACTTTCAGATTTTGATGTGACTGTTGCGGAAATGCAAGGTGAAGTTGCTGAAAAAGATGAAAAAATTGCACAACTTGAAGATCAAAATCGTGAGCTGATGGAATTTATAAATGAAACGAAAAATGTGAGTGAAAAAGATTCTTTGGATTTTTCGATGTATGCAAGTCAAACGATGGGATTAAATGTGAGTCAAACTGGTGAAAGCATGGCTAAAGGTGTGATTGACCTGCAACTTAAAGAAAAAGAAAATGAAATTGAAAAATTAAAGACAGAAATTGAAGATCTTGGTGATGATTTAAAAGCAATGCAGTTGAAAAATCAAGAACTTTTGACCAAAATTGAAGAACAAACAAAAAATAATGAAAAACTCATCAATGAAAATCAAAATTTACGATCAGGAATTGAAAGTTCGAAAATTATGGTTAAAAAACTACAAAATGAAGTTAAGAAAATTTTTGAAGAAGCTGAAAAAGGAAAAGAAGAAGTGAAGAAAGCTAAAGAATTTAATTTGACAATTCAACAAGAATTTAAGGAAGAAAAATTAAGAAATTGCGAACTTGAAGGACTTTTGAAGGCTGAAAATGAGAAAATTTTGATCTTGACTGGAGCTAAGTTGAAATTGGAAGGAGAAATTGAAAGCCAAAAGCTGAAAATTGAAGACAAAAATTCAGAAATAAGCAAAAAAGATCGAAGTTTGAAGGAAAAGGACACAAAAATTGAAGCTCAAAATAAAAAAATTGAAAATCAGAACTCAAAAATTAAAGAACAGACCTTAAAAATTGAAGAACTAAAGCAAGAAACTCAAGAAAAATCACAAAAAATTGAAGAATACCAACAAAGTTTCATTGAAAATTCTTCAAAAATAGCAAGTTTAACTTCAGAACTTGAAAATCTAACAAAAAGCTATCAAGAAAGTCAAAATGAGCTCAAAATTCTTACTTTAAAATTGACAGAAACTGAACAAGAATTCATTAAAGTGAAGCAAGAGCTTGAAAACTCAATTACTTCCCAAAAGCTTCAATCAGAAACAATAAAAACAATCAACAATGACAAACTTTTCCTTGAAACAACACACAAAGTTGAAATGATGAGAATTAAAGACAAACATGCAAAAGATATTGAACAAATTTGTGCATCAAAAGATCAAATTTTAATGAAAATGGAAGAAGATTTGAAGTCAAAATTAAATCAATCTGAAATGGCAGCAAAATTAATTGAAGAAAATTACAGGGAAAAATTAAAAAAGAAAATTGCTGAAGTTGAAAAGAAGGATTTGGAAATTTTTGATTTGAATGCAGAAGTTTATGAACAAAACTTTAAAGTTTGTGATCTGAAAGCTCAAGTTTCTGATCAAATTGAGAAAATTTCCGAACTGAATGCAAAAATTGAAGAACAAAACTTGAAAATTTCTGAGCTCAATGAAAAACTTTCAGAATTAAATAAAAATTTTGAGGAACAAAAGTCAACAATTTCTGAGCAAACTTTCAAAATTTATGAGCAAACAGAACAGTTGAAAGAACAAGACGCAAAAATTGATAACCTCGAGCATTTAATCAACAAAATTGAGCTCGAAAAGTCAAATTTAATTAAAAATCTTCAAGAAAAAAGTGAAGAAATTGAAAATCTCACAATTGAAACAAATGAAAAATTCAAAGAAATGAGCGAGAAAAATGAAATGCTTCAAGTTGAACTTAAGAAATTTGAAGAAAAAATTCAAGATGTTGTGAACGAATTGAAAGCAAAAGATGAAAAAATTATGAAGCTAAAAAGTGAAGTCAAAAGTGCTGAAAATTTAAAGAAAAAAATTGAAAGTGAAGTGAAAGAGTTGAAAAATGAAGTTGAGAAAAATTTGAAAGAAATCAAGAAAATTGAGAGTGAAAATGAAGAAAAATTAAAAGAATTGGAAGAAAAATTGAAAATTAGTGAAGATGAAAAAGTGAAAAGTGAAAAGAAAATTGAAGAAATTGAAAATAAAAATGAAAAATTGAGCAAGGAAATTGAAAATTTAACAGTGAAGCTTCAGGAGAGTGAAAATAAATTGAACGGAAAGGAGCAGGAATTAAACGAATTTGAAAAGGATTTGAAGGAATTTCAAGAAAAAATGAGTCAAAGTGAAGAAGAAAAAAAGAAACTTGAAAAAAATTTGGAAGAACTTTTAGCAAAACTAAATAAAAATGAAGAAAATTTCTCAGAATTCCAAGAAAAATTGACTAAGACTGAAGAAAAATTGTCAAAAATTGAAGCAGAATTCAGAGAAACTTCTAAAAAATTGACAGAAACTCAACAAAATTTGGCAATTTCTGAGGAAAACTTACAAGAAAAGGATAACAGACTCACTGAAGTTGAGGAAAATTTGACAAAAACCAAGAAAGAATTGACAAAAGCTAGTGAAAATTTGACAAAAGCTGAAGAAAGCTTGAAGGCTACAGAGGTAAAATTGCTTCAAAATCAACAAGAATTGAAGAGCAAAGAAGAAATTTTAAAAGAAACTCAGCAAAAACTGAACATTTCTGAGGAAAACTTCAATGAAATTCAACAAAGACTGTCAGAAACTCAAACCAAATTGACAGAAATTGAAGAAAATTACAATAAAACTTTAGAAATTTTGGCAGAAACTCAACAAGAATTTGAAACCATTAAGGAAAATTTGACACAATCTCAAAATGATTTGAAGTCCAAGGAAGAAAATTTATCAGAGATTCAACAAAAATTGACACAAGCTGAAGAAAATTTGACTGGAAGTCAACAAAATTCATCAAAACTTGAAGAAAATTTATCAAAATTGACAGAAGATTTTGAAAATTTAACACAACAATTGACAGAACAAAGTTCAACAATTTCTGAATTAAAAAGTTCAATTTCAGAAAAAGATTTGCTAATTGACAACATTCAACTTGAAAAATCTCTTCTACAAGAGTCAAAAGAAAGCATCATAAGACAAAAAGCAATTGCTGACAATGAAATTGAAGAACTCAAGTCACAAATCATCGCAAAAGATCAAAAAATCAACGAAACGCAACAAAAACTTGACGAAAGTCTTCAAAAAATTTCAATTTGTGAAAAATTGATTGAAAATTTGAAAACAAATTTCAAAGAAAGTTCAACAAAAAATGAAAAATTTGAGAAAGAAATTCAAAATTTGCAAAAAGTCATCGAAGAAAATGAAACTTTAATTGAAGGTCAACATTTGAACATTGACATGTTGCAAGATGAAAAGTCAAAACTTGAAGAAAAATTCAACATTTTAAGGGAGCAATTTGATGAAGCTGAAGAAAAAATGAAAATTCAATGTGAAGAAAATTCAAATTTAAAAACAGAATGTGAAGAATTGAGCGAAAAAGTTGAAAATATGTCAAATGACAGCAATCAAAAACAGTCAGAATTGATGGAAAAATTGAGAGCAAATGAAAAAAATTTGCAAAATGTTATGAGAAAATTGGAAGGAAAAATTGAAGAAATTGAAAAACTTGAGAAAGAAAAACAAAAAGAAGTTGAAAAACTCAAAATAGAAAACCAAGAATTAAAGGAAAAATTGGAAGAAAATAAAACAAATTTCCTTAAAACTCAAGAAAAATTGAAAGAAATTCAAGAAAAATTTACAAAATCTCAAGAAGAAAATGAAAAATTAAACAAAGAAAATCAAAATTTCTCACAAAAACTTCAAGAAAATGAAGAAAAATTAGATGAAAGTCAAAAGAAATTGACAGAAATCCAAGAAAAGCTAACAATGAGCGAAGAAAATTCAACCAAATCAAGTCAAGAACTTCAACAAAAATTGCAAGAATCTGAAAACAATTTAAAAGCTTGCAAAAATGAATTAAATGAAAAAATTCAAAATATTTCAAGACTTGAAGAAAAATTGCAAGAAAAACAAGAAAATTTTATGAATATTGAAAAAAAATTGTTAGAAACTCAAAATAATCTTGAAATTTCCGAAGACAAATTGATGAAAATCGAAGTAAATTTCAATTTGAGTCAACAAAATTTACAAGAAACTGAAGAAAAATTGACAGTAGTTCAACAAAAATTGGAAAATTCAGAAGAAAATTTCCAAAAACTTCAAGAAAAGCACAAAAAAGTTGAAGAAAATCTCACAGAAATGACAGAAAAGTGCAATGAATTGACACAAGAAATTTCAACTCTAAAGCAATCTTTTGAACAAACTTCACTGCAACATGAAAGACTTTCACTTGATTTCAATGAACTCAATACAAAATTGACAACATCAACTGAAAAATTCAAAGAACTTTCAAAACAAAATGAAACAACAAGAAATCAAAAAGAAATTGCAATTCAAGGAATGATGATAGCAAAAAATGAGGTTGTAATTTTACAAGAAAAAGTTCAAAAGATTTCAGAAAATGTCAAAGTATGGCAGCAAGAAAATGAACTTATGAATCGTGAAATGCAGCGAGCTTTCAATGTTGCATGTGAAAAAATTAAAGAAGCTGACAAATTGAGGGAAAATTTGAAACAAAAAGATGAAGAAATTGAAGAAAAATCACAAAGTTTAATTTTTAAACGTGAAGAATTGAAAAATTTAAATGAAGAAATTCAAAAATTGTCACAAAATGTCATCGATTTGAGATCAGCAAATACAAAGCTTGAAATTCAATTAAGTGAAACAAAATCACAACTTGCAACTAAAGAATCAACAATTTCTGAAATGTTGACACAAATTGATGAACTTAAAATTACTTACCGAAATCAAATTGACAGTCTTGAAATTCAACTTGAATCAAATAAACTCAAAAATGATTCAGAAAATTCACGAGTTGATGAATTGTTGAATAAATTGAAAAATTATAAAGCATTGGAAGAAAAATTGAAAGAACTTGAAGCACTTCATGCAAGAGAGAAAATTTTCAATGATAAAATGAATGAAGATCAAAAAATTCTTGCTGCAAAATTAATGAAAGCTAGAAAAGACTTTGAAGAAGGACAAAAAGCTTGGAATGAAGAAAGAGAAAAATTTGAGAAAATTTTGAAGGATGAAAAATTGAAATTTGAAGAAGGCAAGAAAGAAATTCGATTGGAAATGGAAGGAAAATTGGAGAAAATGAAGGAAAAAATGGTGAGAATTGAAAATATTTTGAAATTAGAAAAATTTGAATTTAGAAAAAGAAATTAGAGAAAAATTTCATAGGAAATTTTTTATAAGAATTCAAAGTTCAAAATTGAACCTTCAAAAAAATGCACCTCAAAATTCTTTTTTAAAAAATTCTGTGAAAAATTTTAATAAACAAAAATTTTGAAAATTAAAAAGTTTTTTGGTAAAAAATTTTTAAATTTCTTTAAAAATTGAAAAACAAAAATTTTTAAAAAAATTTCAAAAACTTTCATTAAAAAATTACACAAAAAATAATAAACAAATATTTTAAAATATAAAAAAAAATTTTTTGTTAAAATAAAAAATCAGTTTTTATAAAAAATTTAAAACAAACATAAATTCTAAAATGTTCATATAAAGGATGAAAAAAATTTGAATTTTTTTTGAAACTTTATTAAAAAATTAACCACTTTTTAAAATTTAAAATAAAATTTTCAAATCTATTTTATTCTCGAAAAAAAATAAAATTTCAACCTATTTATTCTTTTCAGAAATCCCTCATTCAGAAGAAATGACAAAGAAAACAACAAAAACAGAAGAAAAAAATTCTTGAACTCCGAAATGAAAATCAGCAACTAAAACGCAAGTCAGAAGAATTTGAACTCACATTGATCGTCTAACAAAACAAATTTTAACTTACAAAGATTTAAAAGCAAAACATGACGAAGCAATTCGTGAAAATGATTTCATTGCGATCAAAACTTCGCTTTATTGAGAAAAATGGTGGAATGTCATAGAGTGGAAGCATTGGAATGCCAAGAATGCCATCGACAATTTCAAGAATGAATGTTGCTGGAACTCACATGGAAGATGAAGCTGGTGAAGAATTTAATAACACTTACTTGAAGGATTTGAAATGCGGAAGTGATTTTTCACTTGATAAAAATGAAAAATTTGATGTTTGTTCAGCTTCAGTTTTGCAACAAGAGAAATTCTATGTATCCGCAACATATGAGAGATTCTTATGCTGTTATTAATTTAGATAGAAATGTTGGTGAAGAAGAAATGAGGGTAAGTTGACTAAATTTTGATTCTAGTTAGAAATTCTTTGAAAATATGTGATGAATTGAAATTTTTAATTAATTTTAAGAATCTTAGAAAATTTTCATTTAAGAAAAAATTAATCAAAAAATTCCAAAATTTTTTTATTCTAAATTTGTCTTAATAAACTTAATTTATTTAAAAAATTCATAATTTTCTTTTTTTTATTCTAGTATGGAGCTGGCAGAATCTTGATGACAGTGATGCACTTCTTCTTCAAAGTCAACATCGTAAGAAACAAAGTACATCCTATAAGAGACCAGGACCGCCGACACCCTCGAAAAATGCAGGAAGACTTTCATTAGGTGGTGGTTCAACTGATATTCATTACACAAATATTCTTAAGGAAAGTGGAAATATTGACAAGCAAACACACTGGAAGAATGATGGCATTTTTGTCACAATTTCTAAAGGAAAAGATGAGGTGAGTTGAAAGAAATTTTAGAGTATAAGTAAATTTTTCTTTAAGATTTAAATTTGCATGTTTTTATTAAAATAAAATTTTTTTAAAAAATATTTAAAAGACTAATTTTAAATTCAAAATTTCAATTTTTAAACGTTAAAATTATTAAAAATCTGAGAAATTATTTTAATTATTAATTACATAATTTAAAAATTTCTCATCAAAATTAAATAAAAAACTCATCAATTAAAATTTCATAAACTTCCCAAAAAAGCTTCAATCGCCATCGACACGAGTAAGAAAACTTCGAACTTTGACACCAAAAATTAACAAAAAAAGCATCGCATGGATCATCGATGACACTGACACAGAATGCAATGAAACTTTAACAACAGCAGCAAATACAAAAGAGCTAAATCGTACAGAAGAAGAAATGAAGCCAGAGACATAAACCGGCCTGATTTGAATGCAATTGAAAGTGGAGAAGACACTGAATGGACATCAGAAGAAACTTTGCCAAAATCTGATCAAGATGAGGAAAATTTAAATGGGAAAAGAAAAGATCATCGGGAATGTTTACAAGATTAAATGACAGTTTAGAGGACAAAATTGTATGAAGAATACATGAAGAAACAGCAAAAAAGAAGAAGCAAAATTTTCTCTACTAATAGAAATTAAAAATTAAATATTTCGGGTTGTTAAAGAGAAATTTCAGAATTTTTAAATTTACTAAATGATTTTTTTTTTTAATTGCATGATTAATAAATTTATTAAAAATTTACTAAATTTATTTTTTTAATTGATAAAATTATCTGAAAAATCAGAAAATGTTGTTTAAAATTTTGACCAATTTTATAAATTTTTTTATCTAACTTCCTAATCTAAAATTTTAACAATTTTTCTTTCTATTTATTTCAGAATTCACCCAACAAACCTAGACGACTGTCGTTTTTGAAAAAACAAAAAAATAAAATTTCCTTTAGCATTTTGTTCCAGTCAATAATTACAAATTATCCAATAGTTTTAAAATGTGGTTTAAATAAAAGATCGCTTGGTGATGGCTCTCTATTTTTTTTAATTATAGCATTTTTATTTATCTTGCCTTGTATTTAAAATTATTTGTAAAATAATTCACAAAAAATTAATTTTTTTTAATAATTTAAGAGGATTGCACAAAATTTTTATATTTTTTTAAAAGTTTTGACTCTAAATAAATTTTTTTTAAATTGAACTGAAATTTTTCCATTTTATCATTATTTTATATATTTTTCAAAGAATATATTTTTTATACACAGACAAACATGCAAAAATTAGTAAATTCAAGAATACTTTGCAAATATTTTTATTCAAAAATCGTAGAAGTGCCAGAAATTTTATAAAAAATAATTTTTTCATTGGCAAACGTGACATGTGTAAAAATGAAACTGAATTATGATACGAATTTAAAATTTATCTGTTCAATGATTTTTATCCAAATGAATCTTTAAGTGGTGATTTCATTTCCAAGAAAAAAGTCCAATCGACAATGCTTTTATCTGGTTTATCCGACAACATAATTATGAGTTTGTAATATCTAAAAAATAATTTATAATAAATTTTGATAAATTTTTATAACATCAATTTATTTTACCCTTCAGGAAATAGTAACACTGCTTGTCACTTTTAAATCCAATGTGATGTTATAATATTCAATAAGACCACCATATGGACATGGATGAAACATTCCTAAAATTATTTCTAAATTTTTAACAATCTAATTTTTAAATATTTTTAATAAACCTGGAACTGATTTTTTTATTCCATCTAAAGCAAGTTTCAAAAATAAATTATAATCAGCACCTTTCATTATTGCACACCTAAATTTAAAAAAAATTTTAAATTGTTTAGTTAAAATTTTTAAAAAATTTATATTTTGTTTTAAAAATTTCAGAGAATTCTTTAAATTTTTTTTGTTTATTTGGCCAGGGAATCCGGACTCTAAATATTTGCCCTTATTTTTCTTCAGTTTTTAATTTAATTGAATGTTTATTTTAAAATTGAAATGACTATAACGTATTTTCAATTCAAATTAAGAAAAACACGGTCATATCGAATCTCTTTTGATGTTTGGTAGAAAAAACTTTTTTCCAACTCAACAAACAACTCAAATTTTTTGTTTCATATTCACAAATTTTAAAAAACCAAATAATTATAAATTTTATGGCAGTCCACTTTAATTAAATATATTTTTGAATTGAAATTTTAGATCTAAATTAATCTTACCAATCAATCCATTTTGTGTCCATAATTTCTCTATAAATTGTTCCATAGCGATAAAATGAAACCATACGAACAAATAAAGAATTAGTTGAACCCATAAGTTCAGTTCCAATATTTAAAGTTGTGATTGTTCTCGAATAAGCTTTGACATAACAAAATTTAATTTTTGCGAGACTTTCATTATAACTTTTACACTGAACAGCACGAAATCTAATTAAACATTTACAATCTTTTCTATCTTCATCATTTGCAAGTCTTTGGGCATTTGTAAAGTAAAAAATAAGCAAAAATATAAAAAGACACTTCATACTTTGACGACTGAAAGTTTTTATATAAAATTTACTGATGAAAAATATTTATTTAAATCATAAAGTGTGAAAATAATTTCATGGCAGAATTCTGCTTTTAAATGTTCTTTTTTTAAGTAATTTGCAAAATAATTTTGAAAATCATAAAATGATGAGTTAATCTTGATTAAAAATTTAACAATGTTTGGAGAACTAATTGATGAAAATTGCATAAACTATTGCGAGTGAAAAAGAAAAATTTAATTTTCTTTATTAATTTCTGTAAAAGCAATTTTTGATTATAAAATCAAACAATTTTGTAAGAAACGTTTTTAATCCAGTGTTGTTCACGTAGCTCAAAATTTTCAAAAAAGCGCTGAAAAACTTAAAAAGCGCTAAAAAGCTCAAAAAAGTGCAAAAAGCACACGAAAAGCACTACGTGAAAACCCTGACCTTGATCTGAACTTTAGTTAATCATAATAAAAATCTAATTTTTTAAAATTTTAATCAAAAGAAATTTAGCATTAAAATCTGAAAATGAATTTTTAATACATCACTGATAGTTTTTGATTGATTATTTGTAATTTAAATTTTATCTTATGGTTCAACAAGTTGTGTATTCCAATGAATCCAATCAAGATAAGCTGTCACTTTAACATAAACCTATGAAAAATGATATTTTGTCTTTAAATTTCATACAAATCAATTTGTTTTTCAAACCTCAGGAAATCCACGATCGCATCCAGCAGCAGCAACGAAACTAACAATTCCAAAAACACCACGACGACCATTAACTTCTACTGAAATAGCTCCACCAGAATCACTGAAAATTAAATGAGTTAAAATTTCATTTATTGAAATTTATATTTTTTTAATTTTTACCCTTGACAAACAGCTCGACCACTACTTGTATCCATGCAAATATTTTGATCAGGTAAAAACCATCCTGGTGCATAATAACTTAGACAGCTGAAAATTTTAAATTGTAATTTGAACCAACATTTTTTTTTCTAAAAATTTCAACTTACACAGAATCAGGAGCAATTGGTTGTTCCCAATATCGTAAAAATTGTGACCCTGGTCCACCTAAAGAGCAAAAAAATTTCTTAAATTATTAAAAAATTTAAATTAATTTCTCAAACCTGCAAAAGTTGCACCAAATCCACTAGCTGAATAAAATTTAAAAAAAATGTAATAAATAAACAAATGTTTAAAAAAAATTCTTACCCGTCGCTTGCAAACCAACAACAGAAGTCGTAGCATCTTGTCTTCTTGGCAATGGAATTTGTCGAACATTTCCGACTAAAGGAATTGGACTGATAATTTCAATCAATGCAATGTCATGGTCCAAAAATGCTTCATTATATTCTGGATGAATTCTGAATGCCAAACTTGACAAAGTTCCACTGAAATATTCAGCTGTTGCAGCTCTATCAATAAGACCAGCATAAATTTCAACATTAACTCGATGAAGAACACAGTGAGCTGCTGTTAGAACCCAATGTGCTCCAATTATGCTTCCACCTATAAGAAAAAGAAATTTTTAAATTATTTGCAAAATTTAAATATAAAAAAAAATTTTAAAATTATTGAAAAATATTAAAAAAATTTCCTAAGGTAGCAAAATATAAAAAAAAAGTTAAATTTATTAAAAATTTTAAAAGATTTTTACCACAAAAGAACCATCCACCATTTGATGCTTGCATAAATTTTAAAACCTGATGTGGAAATTGACCAATTCTTGCCAGGTCTCCATTTACAATTCTCTTTGATGGCAATTCAGAAACACCAAAATATTTTCTTATTAAATGTTTCAGTTCTGGAGCTTCATAAGCTGGTGGAATTTTATGCCAATCACTTCTAATTGGATAAAGTGCAGAAGTAAATTTAAATAATAAAAAAATTGCAATGAGCAAAGAAATTTTCATTGCTGTAAATTTAAAAGTCGAAAGAAAACTGAGATAATTTTTTGTTTTATCAAAAATTTTTAGAGGATTTTTCTTAACTTATCTTAATTAATGAAGTACAAAAGATAAGAATTTATCAATTTTTTCGATTATTTAATTTTTTATCAGTGCTAATTTTAGAAATAAAATTGAAATTTGATAAAATTCAGAGTCCGAAAAAATTTCATAACTAAGTAAATTTAACCAAATTTTATTTTGAAGTGTGTAAGTCTTTTGAATTAATGTAAAAACTAATTCAAATGGCTTTATTGACTTGATAAAGAAAGTACAAGTTTTCACGAATGAAGCAATCAAAATGTCGTGATTAAATAATTCTTCCGTCATATATAAAAAGCCAAAATTAAACTCAACTCTTTTGCATTTAGTAAAAATTTATTGAATTAAAAACAATCGAAAATTATGACAAAAATTTCAGTTATATTTTTAATATGTGAGTTTTGATAATTTTTGCTTTATTTACTGAAAAAATTTAAAAAAATCCGTGAAAAAAAATCAAATATTTTGTTTAAAAAATTAAATAAAAATGAAAGTTTGGATTGAAAATTTCTAGAAATTATTTTTAGTGAGCATTTCAACATTTAATTATGAACAAACTGCATCAAATATTCGTGATGATCCGAATTGGGTTGAAATTTGGAAATTAAGAATTGCATTGCAACCAACAACACCAATCATCGATATAAAAAGAAGTCCATCAACAAGAAGACCAACAACAACAAGATCACCATTACAAATTAATCCATCAACATCAGAAGAAGCTGAAGAAGAATCAGTGCCAAGTCATCCACAAGTTCAAGGTGGTCCACTTACAATAGTTGAAGTTTGTATTTTTGCCTCAGATGGAACAATTTTAAATTCACCTGGAATTTTTAATGATTGCTTTGGTTATTGTCAAAATGGCAAATTTTTAACTGCCTTTATTTATAGTCGAACTTTTATGGCTTGTTTAAATAAAATTAAAAAGTTAAGAATGTCAAAAAAATCACGATTTTATTACGTGAGAAACCTTGAATTTTTAACAATCGAAATGGGGCTTTTATTTAAATAAAATTGATTAGTAGACAATAAAGTTTATGAAAAAAAAATAAAAAATTTTATTACAATAAAAATCATCAAAATACAAAAATTTCTTTTATAAAAAAAAATTTTATTTTCAGTTTTTATCAACAATTTCAAGAATTTTTAAATTTTTACAATTTCATCTTCTTTCCATTCTTCAAGGCAATTTGGGTTAATTACAAATTCAATTTCATTTTTATCACCAAAAATTTCTCTCAAAACTTCTTGCATTTTTAACGGTTTTTTAGCAAAAATTTCTAATCTCTTGAGATTCTTTAATTTTTCCTTGGTAATTTTTAAATTTTCACCAGTCCAAATAAAATTTTCACCTAAAGAAAGTTTCTCAAGATTTTCACAATTTTCAAGCACCAAAGCGAGATTTTCATCAGTCAAAAAATTTTCAACAATTCCGATTTTTAAATATTGAAGATTTTTGAAACATTTCAGCAAATAAAGCAAAATTTTGAGTTCTGATTTGCGAAATCTTGAAAAATTTAAATCTTGCATTTCAGAACAGTCAAAAATTTCTAAATTTTTCAATTCTTTGTCATGTCCATAAAAATATTTTTGATCACTTTTTTCACGAATCCAAAAGTTAAGTTTTTGAAGTTTCGGTGAGATTTTGACAATTTTCATTAAATTTTCAAAAGCAGCAAAATTTTTATCAATTCCAAGCAATGACAGCGACTGTAAATTTTGAAATTTAAAATTTTCATCAACTTCAAATTTTCCAAGAAGCTTTGATGAAATTTCTATAGATTTTATATTTGGGCAGCGCTTTAAAAGTTCATACATGTTGTTGCATTGCTCATTTGTGCTTGTGAAATCAATTTTGACTTTTTCAAGATTCTCTAAAATTATTGGCGTGATTAAAATTCTTCCGCACATCATTGAATTTAATGAAAGTTTTTTAATTTTTGGCAGACATTGAAAAAGTCGAAAAATGTTGTCAGCGACATCAAAAATATTTGCTAAATTTTGAACAACAAGGTTTAAATTTTCAACACTTTCATTTAAAATTTCTTCCAAATCTTCACCAGTAAATTGTGTCAAAATTGTAATTTTCTTTAAATTTGGACAAAGTCGAAGAAATCTTGTGACATCTTTTGAGTTTGGAATGTAAATTCTGCAGATTTCTAATTGATGAAATCGAGCTAAAGTGTGATCAAGTTCTGATGGAATTTCAATTGGTTGAAAAACTTTTAAGACTGTTAATTGTGGAGTTGATTGAAGAATTCTTGGCATCAAATTGTTTGCATTTTTAAATGATGATCCATTAAGTTTGAGGGATTTTATGGCTGGAATAAAAGAAAAAGAAATTTAAATAGAAAAAATTAAAAAATTTCCAAAATTACTCACCAGGAAAATATTTCAAAATTCCCTCAATTTCTTCAGCATTTCCAACACAATGAAGTTTTTCCAAATTGAAATTTTTCGTAGCATTTCCACTGAAATTTTGATTTCTTCCATCAGCATTGACAAAATGAAGATTTAAAACTTTCAAATTCATTTGGTTTGCAATTTTTAAAATCATTTCTTGACTTATTTTGCCTTTAAATTTTAATTTCTTCAATGATGAATTTTGATTGAATAAAAATTTCCAAAACAGATTTAAATTTGAACAATTTGTGTCATGAAAATCATGATAATTATTTGATCGATCAATGACAAGTTTTTGAAGTTTAAATTTGAAAGGAAATGATGAAACTAAAGCATATTTTGATGACCCAAAAAGCGAAAGTTCAGTCAAGTTTTTGCAATTTATTAAAAATTTATGAAAATCTTCTGTTGATGGTAGACTTGATGATGAAACTTTTAGATATTTTAGCTGGAAATTAAAAGAAAAATTAATTAAATTTTTATCAATTAAAAGTTTAAAAAAATTTAAAAATTGAAATTTTAAAAATTTTTCAAGTTTTCTACTCACATTTCTAAAACACTTCAAAGCTTTCCAAATGCACCATTCAACTTTAGTAACTTCCATAGCTTCAAATTTACAATGTCCATCACTCAAAACTTCATCATTTTTATCAAATCTGCTTACATCTTCAACACTGCATCTTGTTAAATTTAATTTCCTACAATTCACAAATGTCTCAAAAATATTTTCAAAATCAGAAATCTTCTGCAATTTCACATCATGAAAATTCATTTCTTTCCATGAAATTCCACAGTTATAAAAAATATTTAAAAGTTCGTTGATTTTTTTGCCTTTTCCATCAATTATGTCACAAACTTCAGTAATTCTTTTGTTTGGCCAGAAACGAATAATTTTCACATCTTCATTTTCATTAAAATTGAATTGCAAATTGGAAAAAGATTGTAAGTCCATATAATCTGGCATTGAATTGGCACCAGTGTGAATTTTATAAGAAAATTTTGATGTGATTTCAACTGAATGATTTATTGTGTCAGACCAACTAGAAAAAAGAAATTTAAAATTAGTTGAGTATTGAAAATTAAGAGATAGAAAGCTGTAGAATAGTTGTGAAAGCTCTTAAATGCTTGTTGTCACAAAATTCCAAAGCTGTGCTGCTATTTAACGGCAATTTTTAGGCTTTTTTCTAATTCTAATGAAAATTTTCATTTGAAAGGTAGAAAAACCTAAGAAAAAATCTGAGAATTCTTTGATTCTTGTAAAAAAATTAAAAAAAAAATCTTTTAAGAATCAAAGAGTTCTCAGGCCTTGGAAAATTTTTTTGAAAATTTTAAATTTTACTTACGATTGGCAAACTTTAGCAGCATGAAAAAGTGAATATCCATCAAGATGGGAGAAAATTTCAATTAAAATTTCCTTTGGTAGGCAATCCATTTTTTGTTTGTTCTGGTTTTAAGTCTTTCACAAAATTTAAATTTCAAATATTTTCTTTAATTTTGTTTTTATAATAAATTTTCTAGTCTACAATTTCTCTTGATTTGATTTGTTTATTATGATGAAAAATTTCTTTTTACTTAATAAATTTTATAAAATTGTCAATGATTTATATTAAAAAGTTTAAAAGTTCTTGAAAAAATTCTTTAATTATGCAAATTAATTTTTTTAATAAACTTTTTCATTAATTAAATTTTTTAAATCGAATTTTGTTACTTGAAATTTTCTTAAATTTCCTAAAAATTTTTATCAAATTTCTCAATTCAATTTCTTTTTTTTAATACTTTGATTTTCTTTAATTTTAAGATTTCTTAACAGTTTTGATGTTTCTTCAATAACACTTGGTTCACTTTTGTTTTCTCTATTCATATTTTCTGCAAAATTTATACATTTAAATTCATTCTCAAAATGAATTTCGTTTTTATTTATAAACAAATGAAATGATGCAAAAAAGTTTTTGTTATCATACCTGTGTACCCCTTTATAGAAAGTAAAAGTAGAAGTTTTTGAATTTTAAACAGGTAGAGATTGTTAAAGCTTCATAAAAATTTTTGACCTCTTTAATTTGTTTATTTTTTATAAAGCAGCTGTTTTTATTTTTATATGGAGAAAATTTTTTTATAAGGAGCACAAATTTTTTGATTTTTGTCCTTATAAAATCAAATTTATTAGCCCTAAAAAGTATTATAAATTTTTATGACAGCTATAAAAAAATTTATCACTGTTATAAGATATACTGTTATTTTTGTTATTTTCTAATTCGAGGCGATAATGAAAAATATTTTTTTTTGATGATTCAATCTGGGCGTCAAAAATGCACTAAAGTAATCCGTCATATGGCGGACAAATTTAGTACCATTTTTTTAATTTTTATTTTTTTAAAAATTGCAATAAAAGTCCTAAATTTTTTATAAATAAAAAGTTTTTCAAAAAACCCCAACTTTGAAGCAATAAAAAAATATAAACAAAAATTCCACAGCAGCTCTTATCAGTTGATTGCATCAAATTTATACTCGAGCATTTTCATTTTATATAAAATAATCAACTTTTATTTTCAAAGCATTCACAATCAATCATTTAATAAAAATTAAGTTTTATTCATAATGAAGATCAAGGAAGTTTTCTTTATTTTATTCGTCGCACTTTGTGTAAATCAAGTTTTAACCCGATCGACTGTGTCAAATACAAAAAATTTAGAATTAAATAAAAATGAAGTAATTTTAGATAAAAATCAAGTGAGTATTTGGTGAGAGAATTTTTAAAAAAATAGTCAAATACAAAAGAAAGTCAAAATATTTAAAAGGACAAAATAGCAGTCAATGCTTAATTAAATAGCCTAAGTTAGGTTTAAAAATTTGTCCTGACATCAAATAAAAATTAAGAACAGAAATTTAAAAAAAATTAAAATAATTTGACAGTTTTATTAAATTTCTTTTTCTTTTTAAAGGAATTTAATGAACTATCAAGAAACAAAAGAGAAGCTGATGATGACGATGACGATGAAAATGAATCAGAAGAGAATGAAAACTCCGAAAATGATGAATCAGATTCACAAGAGTTAGAAGATAAACCAAAAAATAAAAATAAGAAAAAGAAAAAATTCGAACCAAGTCCTGATGTTGACAATCCAAAAAAAATCGATAAATTTGTAAGAGAAGACAAAAAAACTTCTAGCAAAGGCAAAGCATGTAAAAAACCTAAAAAATGCAAACCATGCAAGCCAGCAAGATATGTACCATGCATCTTAAGAGGCAAAGGCAATATTGCACCACAACAATCAAGACCAAAGCCGAAACCAAAACCAAGACCAGCACCAGCAGTTTCAAGACCAAGACCACCACCACCAGCTAGCAGCGTACCAAATCATTGTCATGTTTGTCAAAACAAACCTGTTTTTGTGCCATTTTCACCAGCACCACTTCCAGCACCAACAACACAAAGACCAAGCGTTCGTGTAAATGTTGAAGTCAATGATGAAGACGATGAAGATGAAGGAGATGATGGAAGTGATGCAAATGAAGAAGGTTCAGTATCAGATGAAGATCAAGATGATGTTTTTGTGACTATTATAAATAATGAAAAAGGTGGAGTTGGAAAACCAAAAATGAAATTTTGTGATGAATTAACTGATGGTGCTATGAATGATGAAAGTGATGAAGAAGATGGAAGTGATGAAGAAGCAGATGAATCTGATGATGAAGGTGGAGAATCTGAAAATGAAGAAAGTAATGATGATGACGATGATGAATAAGTTTTAGTATTTTTTAAAAATTTGATTTATTTAAATTGGAAATAAAATTTTATATGAATTATTTATTTTTATTGGAAATTTTGTATTATAATTGAAATTCTTATGTAAATTAAATTTATTAAAAATTACAAATGATTCAAAATTTTCTTTTCATTTTCTTGTTTTAGATTTATTTAATTTAATAAGTTACCAGAGGCATTCACGACTTTAAAAAATAGTATAAAAAAACTACGAAAAAACACAAAACACTAAGATAGAGTTCACAACCTTCGATTATAACATTCCTTTACCCCTCGTAGAAAAAGTTTTTAAACTCTAAACAGGTAGAGAAGAAAAGCTTCATAACAATAAACTTTTAGTTCCTTATGTTTGTTTTATTTTTCTTTTCATTTAAAAAAGAATTCAGTAAAAGAAATATTAAAAGTGTGAAAAGCAATTTTTTTTCGGAAGATATAAAAATATAAAGTGAGTTTGATAAAACTTTATTTTTCATCCTTCTCCAGAGTCCAAAACTGTCATACAAATAACTAAAAGTCAGCAAAATTTCATTCGATTAAAAATAAAAGATTAAAAGTAAAAAAAAAATTATCACGGTCAAATTACAATTTTATTTTTGTCCGAACACCAAACTACAAACATATTAATATTAACAACTTGATGTATTTCGGCTTCTAGAATTGAAAAATATCAGTAAAAGATTGATGTATTTTTGTATTTCCGCGTCCGAAGTCAGGACAATTTCCCTAAATCCCTAAATTTAGTCCACATCATGGGAAATATTAGAAAATTTTAGACTTAATTTCTCACTGGGTAATAGAATAAATTATTTTAGTTGATTTTTAGTTAGCTGCAACTAATAAAACCAAATGCCAATTTGTTAATTTTTCAATTATTAAATTTTTATAGTTTCTAATTCAAAACATAAAAAATAATGAAATTTTCTTTAAATTTTATTTGCAGAAAAAAAAATCGTCAAAAATTTTGAATTTTTTTGTCAAATTAAATTTTTTAAAAGGTTTCATCAAAATAAATCAAATTGAAATGGAAAATTCGAAAAATGAACAAGGACTGAATCAAGAAATTTCTGTAAACATGAACAACTTGGATATTCAAAACTCTATAAAACAAGATCCAGATTTCAATATTCTTACAGTTAAACTTCTTGAACCAAAAATAACAGTTAAACCTATAAAAGTAGAAAAGGAATTTTCAAATAATTTACAATGTTTTACATGCAGAAGGAAATTTAAAACTAGAAAAGGCTTTTTAGGTCACAAATGCAGTAAATGTAAAATTTGCAGCAAAATTTTTTCTTCACTTTGTGTGTTAAATAAACACATTGATTTTGTACATAAAAATAAAAAACCTCACAAAAGATTTGAATGTGATTTTTGTGCTAAAAGGTTTTTTTTAAAGACTACACTTTCTCATCATATTCGATCAATTCATTTAGATACAAAATTAATTTTTGAATGCGATTTTTGTGATAAAAAGTTTAAAAATAAATTAGCAGTTAAATTACATTTTCGAAAACATCAAGAAAAAATTAAGTGTAATCAATGTGATTTCATGTGTCTTCCATATATAATTCAAAATCATAAAAAAGTTGTTCATGGTGAAAGAAAATATAAATGTGATTTCTGTAATGTTGGCTTCACAAGTCAAAGTGGACTAAATCGTCATAAAATTACTCACAATCGTCTGATTTGTCCAATCAAAGGTTGCAATGCAAAATACGTTGAAAATTATGACCTAAAAAATCACATAAAATCCCATGATGATCCAAATATATTATCATGTCAAAACTGCAAGAAAAAATTCAAAACGCAGCATAATCTCAAATCACATATGACAATCATTCATGGCAATGGAAAAAAGAAGCATTTAAAATGCGACAGATGTGAATATTCAACTTCTAATATTGGACATATGAAAAAACATGAAAATACTCATAAAAATTATGATGAAAAAAAGAAAGCTCATCCTGATTGGTTTAAATGTACAATTTGTCCTGCAATTATTAAAACTAAAGAAGCTTTTAAATTGCATAAGAAAAATCATATAAATCCAAAATTATGGCAATGTGATCAATGTGAGAAATTTTATCGTCAAAAAAGTAATTTGATTATTCATTTTAAGAATAATCATTTGGAAAATTGAAGGATAAAAAAAATTATTTTTTAATTAATTTTAGAGTATGGCATTTGCATGCATACTTGACTGTTGTGACTTGACTTTAAGCATGCAAGTTGACTTACAAAAATGCCTAATTCATTCAAATTTTATCAAATTTGGACAAAACTTTGCAAAATTAAGCAGTATTGACTTTGATACAAGTTTGCAAAATTTTGATCGAATTTAAATAAATTCTGAATGTAATTGAGGCAATTTTGTAAGTCAACTTGTATGCATTTAGTCAAGTCACCAGTCAAGTATGTATGCAAGTTCCGAACTCTACTTTAATTTTAAACTTTAAAACAAAAAATTCATAAACTTCTTGAATACAGACAGAAATTTATAAATAATAAGAATTTATCTGTATAAATTTTTATTGTCAAATGTTTTAGTTTCCATAATTCAAATTATCAAATAAAATTTAGGTGTCATATGCAAAATAAAAGAAAAAAACTTTTGTTGTCTTTAACATTTAAAATTTTTTTTTTAATTTATTAAACAAGTAGAAAAAGGAATAACTTTTTTTATTAATTTTCATCATCATGTTCATCACTTTCATCTTCTTCATTTTCAAAATTTGAATCGTTTTGTTCCTCATCATCGTCATCACTTTGATCATGAACTTCTTCATTATTAGAAAATTTATTTTGTTGTTGATCATAATTAGAAATTGTTCCTTGTTTTGTGTTGATTCTAAAATGAACATTTACTTGTCTTGATTGGTGTTCAGTTGAATTTTCTTCTTCTTCTTCCGTTTGAAGTTCTTCACTTTCTGATTCTTCATATTCTTCCTCATTTTCTGACTCTTCTTCTTCAAATTCTTCACTTTCTTCAACTTTTTTGTTTTCCTTGATTTTTGGTTCAATTTTCTTATCATTGCATTGGTACATATTTCTCAATCTTTTAATATCACCAGGACTCATTTTACTTCTTTGACCAATGTAATCTAAATATTTACTATTTTTTGGCACAATTGTCATTCCACCATTTTTTGAAAAGTAGAAAGGTCCATAGTGCATGATTGACAAATAATCATATTTTGTGGCATAACTTGAAGCTTCATGTCGTGAAATTTTATCAAAATTGTGTTGGTCATCGAAATGGATGTTTTGATATTTAATTTGAACATAATCATCTCTTTGAGTGTGACTGTGCATGTGATAGAAACCAAGTGCATGAATTATCTCGTGAATTGCAACTCCATACTCTTCTGCACAATAACTGTCGAGATTTATTATTTGTCGTCCTCCTATTCTACCTAAATTGAGGAAAATTTAAATTTTAAAAAAAGTCTTAAAAACCGTTGAGAAATTTTTTAAAAATTTTAACGAAAGTAAAAAATTCAAAAATATTCAAATCACTAAAATTATTTTTTTGTTACAAATTTGAATTTTTGAAAAATAAAACATTTTTAAAAATTTGAAAAATTTCAAAAAAAGAGTTTGAAATTTTAAATTGAAACTTTTCAAAAAATTTTAAAACTCGTCAGTAGAAAATAAAAAAAAATTATGAAATTCTTACCAACATAACTCCAGCAACCATTTTCCCTCATAGTAAATAAAATAAAATCACCTTCTTTTTTCCTTTTCTTAAATCTTATGCAATCAGTTTCATATTCAATAATTCTCATAGCATATTTAATATTTCTAATTTGAAAATCAGAATAAACAGTTGAATCAATTACATAAGGAACTGTCACAAAACCATTTTTCTTCTTCCATTTTTCATCTTTATCCTTCAATCCTGTTCCACCATCATCATGTTGCTTCAATAAATCATCTTCATCAGGTTTTTCAATTTTATTTTCATCAATTTTTATGTCACCTTCATAAAATTTTCTTGATTCCAATTGTAAATTATTTTTACGTAAATACAAACTCAAATCTGCTGGCTCATCATCATCTCTAGGCAATAAATTTACTGCAGTTGATGCTGTTGTTGGAAAAACCTGATTAAATTCTTTTGTTGTTGTAAATTGTCCAATGACGATGAAGTTGGAAAAACACGTGATAATGATAAGGAGCTTAAAATCCCATTTCATCATTTAATGACAGTGAAATGCGATTAATTGAGATTTTCAACTGGAAGTTTCTGTTAGTATGAGAGAAGATTTTATACTGATTGTTTTTGTTGTTTTTAATTTGATGTAAGTTTTTAATGAAATTTTTTTTAAGTATTGACTGGATTTTATTTTACTTGAAAAAAAATTTAAAATTAAAACAGCAAAAAATTTAAAAATTTTGAATGTAAAATAATAAAAAAGATATTTAAATTTTAAAAAAACGTTAAATTTATAAATTTTATTTTTTAAAAAAATTTTTTTGGAAATTTTTTTGCAAAATCCATTAAATTTAGGAAAATTCATAAGATTGTTTATAATTTTACCGAATGTTGTGAATGAAAACCAATGTAATAAATTTAAAAAATCAAGAAATAAATTTCAAATGAATTAAAACACTTACTTGATTCATCTCAATTATCAACTACTAAATAACTTTACAATCTAAACTTCAATAAAAAAACAATTTCATCAAATTCCAACGTATTTTCCACAATATTTTTGCTTTAGAAATAAAACAACAAACAAAAATTCCTCTCTGACTTCATCAACTGCTATTGCATCAGATTTTTCTTTTTCTCTCAATTAATTTTAATAAAAAAATGTTATGTAGAAAAATTTTATTCAAGCTCATTGGAAGACATGAATTTTACAAGCTTTTGAAAATTTTTCTCTTAATTGCAGTTGTTTTGATTGCAAGATGTCAAGCTAAAAGTAAATATTGTGTTAATAGTTTTTGCAGTAATGTAAGTGACGAAGATGATGAGGATGATGAAGAAGAAGAAAATGAAAGTGAAGGAGATGGTGAGAAAATTTCAAAAAAATATTTAAAGTTTTAAATTTAATAAACTTTTGAGAAAATTTAATTTTATTTTATTTCTTTTCAATTTTACTTAATTTTTCCCAAATGGCAGAAAATTCCTCTCCAAGATTAAGTGCTTTTTAAAAAAAATTTACAATGCCTGGAAATTCTTTGCTCCGATTTTAAATTTTTTGATCTTTATTTGATCTTTTAAATTAATTTTTTAGACCAAAGTTTTCCCAAGCCTTGGAATTTTATCTTGTTCTTAAAATTTTCCTTTAATTTCTCAAATTATAAAAATTAAATTTTTTTTATAATAGAAGAAGAAGAAGAAACGGATGAAGATGAAAGTGAAGAAGATGAAGAAGCCCAAAAACGACTAGCCAATAAATATCGAAATGGACGTCTTGAACCTTCACAATATGAAGATTTCTTCGATGTTGAACTTGACGATGATTTTTCAAGTGATGAATTTAATGATGAAAATAATGATTTGAGAGGTGGAACTGGAATTCTTGATAAATCAAAAAGATGGACTAAAAAGGGCACAAAAATTATTGTTCCATATAATTTGGATACTTCAAGTTTGGCTAATACACAAAAGTCTAAAATTAAAGCTGCAATGCATGAAATTGAGTCAAAAACTTGCATTAAATTTAATCTCAGAAATTTTGAAGAAAATTACATCACATTTAGGTCGATGCCAGGTAAGATGAAAATAATCTTAAATTTCATTATTTTCTTTAAAAAATTTTAAGATACTTGACTTGACTTTTTGTATGCAAGTTGACTTGAAAAAAATATTTCCAATTAATTCAAAACTTGTTAAATTTGATCGAAACTTTGCATGATCAGTGAATTTCTTACAAATTTGCAAAACTTCAATGAAAAATTGGCGCATATCAGTCAAGTATGCATGCAAATGTCACACTCTATGCTTTAAATAAAATTTTATATTTTTTTATAAAATTTACAGGAAAAGATTGTAGCAGCGTTGTAGGAATGCACGGTGGTCAGCAATTTATAAACCTAGATAAAAATTCAAATTGTGGAAAAATTAAAGGAACAATTATGCATGAAATTCTTCATGCTCTTGGTTTTCATCATATGCACACTCATTCACAGGTAAAAACTAATTTTTTTTGACAATACTTTGAAAGCCTTTGAATCCATGAAATTAAACTCAGAGCAAAAAAGTTCTCAAGTCTTTTTTTTTTGATAAATTTTTAATATTTTTGTCTTTTTTTCATAGCGTGATAGGTACATAACATTCTACGACAAAAACATTTTCAATTTCTTTAATAACAGAAATTACTTCCTCAATGATGCAAAAAAGGTTTCAAATTTCAACACAAAATATGATTTCTTTTCAATTATGCATTATCCACCTCATCTTGCAGGCAAAAGAATCATTAAACCTAAAAAGAAATATTTGTCTTATGAACAATTTATGGGACAAAGAAAAGAATTAAGTGAAGGCGATATCGAAAGAATCAACAACATGTACAGCTGCAGTGACATTGGAAGTGCTAAAAGAATTAAAAGTTCTGATGTTCGACCTAATCCTAATAGACAAATCATTAAAAATCAACAAGAAGATCGAGGAATTTATTTTGAGAAAAAAGAACATACAATTTTTCATCAATATACGAGTAATCAAAATCATGGACCATTGAGAAAATTTCCATTTAATGATGAAAATGAAGAAGACGAAGAAGAAGAAAACAGTGATGAAGATGAATCTGAAGAAGAAAAAGAAGAGTCTGAAGAGGAAGAAGAAGAAGAAGAAACTGAAAGTGATGAAGAATAAAATTTTTAAGCTTTTATTGTTTTATTTTTATTGTTGTTTTCGTGTTTTCCATAAAAAACAGCAACTGACATTAAGTGAAAATTTTTACCATTCTAAATTAATAAATTTTTATTCATCAAAATTTTTCATCACAATTAACTCGTCTATTTTTCTTTTTCTTATCAATTTTTACTTTATTTCCTTCAACAACTTCATTGACCTTTAAAGCAAATTTTACAGCACGTTTTAATTCACTCGTGTGAGTATTTTTCTTTCCTAAGCAAGCAACAATTTCATTATTTGGTTTATATGCCTTTTTTATCATATTTTCAACACATTTTTCCATTGAAGTTATAAAAATTAAAATTTCATTTTCATTTTTTTCTGTTTGTTCTTCAAATTCTATTTTGAAATCTTTTGAGATGTTTGAAATTTTTGCTTCGATATTATTTGTAGTTTTGTTGGAAAATTTTGCACTTTCATCGATTTTGTAGTGAATTTTTCCATTTCCAATTGATGTAATTGCTGAACTTTTGTTTCTTTTCTTTGCTGATGCTGTTGAAGTTGCAACAAGTGCGAGAATTAAAGCTAATGAGACTAACTTTGTGTTCATTTTTAATGTGTGATTGTGAGTAAAGTTTTTCATTTACTGAACTAAAAATAGAGAGGAAAATTTTTATTATCAATAGAAATTTGATAAGGAAATGTTAAAAGGTTAAAGTTTTAATGACAATCATCATTTAATTGGTTTGCAATGAGTTGAAAGTTAACTTGTTTTGTAAATAATCAATTGGATTTCTTTTTTTACAGAAGCTCTGGTAACAACTTTTGCCTTTGATGTCAAAAACTACGTGAAGACCGAAGAAACTTTAGAAATTTTTCATATATTTGTCTTCGACCGATTTGCAAAGTTTTAGTCTTAATAATAAAAATTTATTTTTTTTTCATTTTCTTGTAAAAAAATTTCAATTTATTTAAAATATTATCAAATTTTAAAAAGTTTCATAACAAAATAAAATTTAAACAATTTTATTCCTCAGATTCCACACTTTGTTCATCATTTGCTTCACTTTCATTTTCATCATTGTATTCTTCATCATTTTCTTCTTCTGTTTCATTATTATTATCACCATTTTCATGATCATTTTCCTCACTGCTTTCTTTCATTTCTTGATTTAAAATTTTATTTATTTCCATTCCAATCGTTATTGCTCGATTAAGTTCGTTGCTTATTTCAGTAAAATCATTTAAACACACAAGAATTTCATTGTATTGTTGTTTTTCTTGTTGTTTCATTAAAGTTGTTATGCATTGCTTTAAACTTGAAATTAATAAATAATAAGTTTCATTGTCACGTTTTCTAAAATTTATTTTCAAACTTTTTGCAATTTCACGCATTTGTTTTTTAATCACAGTTCGGTCTTTTTTTGAAAATTTAGCACTTTTATCCATTTTAAATGGAACTTGAATTTTTTTATTTTTAATTTGCCATGGTGCCGATATTGAAGTTGTTGGTGCAATTAAACCTTCTTCTTGACTTTTTGTAAGTTCTTCATCATCGTCACCTTCAAATGGTTCATTTTTACCTCTTAAAAATGCATTTGCATTGCTTTGATTTGCAACATCTGTTTTTGGTCTTCTTTTTTGTGATGATGGCGCATTTTGTGGTTGTTGACGAACTGATGATTTAATGTAGGGATTTTCTTCTACTGGTTGTGATTGCGAAATTGTTATAAATAAAATAAAAGAGATAAGAAATAAATTTTTGTTCATGTCGAGTTGTTTTTATTTTTTATACTGATAAGCTGCAGCTGATGATGATTTATTTATAGCTTCATATTTGAAATATTAAAATCTGATGAAATGGAAAATACACAAGCATTTGTTATATTAAAATGAATTTAAATGTCTATAAAGATTTATTTATAAAAACCTAAAATTCTAATTTATTTGGGAAAAAATTTTTACGAGTTTCAATTACTCATAAACTTTTAAAGACTTTTTTGTCAAACAGCAAATTAAAAAAGTTATGAATTTTTATACCAAACCCAAATATTTGTTATGACAAAAAATGAAATCTATTTGCGATTATTCCAAATTGTGAATAATTGATCAATTTTTTCTTTTCAAAAATTCTCTTAATTTCTTCAGAAAAATTAATTAATGATAAGATAAAAAATGCAATCATAAAATTCCTAATTAATGATTAGATTTCATATAAAAACATCAAGTGTTTTGATTGTGTATTTTAGTTTGAAATAAAAATTGTAATCGAAATGAAGATTTTATTGTTATTATTATTTTTTATTTTCGATGTTGGAAAATCATTTACTATTGATTGTAATTACTATACGTGGAACCATGATGTTGTTGGCGATCTTTATCAGTGTGGAACAACAAATATTCCAATTTCATTAGGAAATATTGTAACAAATGTCACAGGAACACATTTAATTGGTAAAAGCAACAGAGATGTTGAAGCAATTTACATTCTTGGAAATTGGATTTTATCATTTGTACCTAAAGATTTTAGTTACTTTTTTCCAAACATTAAAGCTATTAATATTTATCACACCACAATTGAAAGACTTTATGGTGATGAATTTAATGAATTTCCTCAATTAGAATATCTTACAATAATTAATTCTAATTTAACAACAATTTCAAGTAAAATTTTTGAGAGAACTCCGAACATAAAAAATGTTCGATTTAGAAATGGCATGCTTAATCGAGTTGGATATAACATATTTTCATCAATTGATGTTACGCAATTGCAATGGGTTGCATTTTATAACCATCGTGGTATAAGTCGAGATTCAGGAGAAAATCAAGCAGCAGCAATTGAAATTGTCAAAGAATTACGAGAAAAATGTCCGTTTACTGATGAAAATCTTTCTATAACAGAAAATTCAACATGCAATAATAGAAGAATTGAAGAATTTGTTTGTTTTGCTTGTTTTGTTATTTTATTTAAGTTAACATAAATTTACTGATTGATACACTACAAAATTTAATTTTGACTACAAACAAGAACTAAAAGAAATTTTTGAATAAATTTAAAACGCAAAAAGATTTAAATTTTCAGGAAGAGCTGAAAAAAAGATTGACTCTTTGATAGAAAATAGCTGGAAAAAGAGAAAAATCGTTTATATTAAGTTTTTATTTATATTCGTTGAAATTTGTAAAATTGCATGAAAATCAATAGTTCTTAAGTTTGCAAAATTTTCGATAAAATTTAATAAAATCTGAATGAATTGGAGACTTTTTTTGTAAGTCAACTTGCATACATTTAGTCAAGTCACTATGCAAATAATAGTCAAGTATGCATGCAAGTGCCAAATCATATTAAAATCATAAAACAGTATTGAAAGTTTGAAAAAAAAATATTTTCTTTATGCTTTTATAGATCATTTAATATATATGTGAGCGCCGCAGTTCTTCTGAAATGCTTTAGTTATTTTGAGTGATCTGTAGCACTGTGATTTGACCATGGACTATTTTTCTTGAAAATATAGTGTTCCAATGTTTTCTATCTTAAATATCAAAAAATATCTTACTCAGAAATGCCTCTGCAATTCATTATCAGGTAAGTTTCTATAATTATTGGAATTTCCAACATCTTTTTTGTTATTTTTATTTTATTATTGAATCAAATTGTCTCACAATAAAAACTATTTAAATAAAACTTTAATCTTTTATTTTTTCATTATCATAAAAGTATTTGAAATGAAAATCTTTTCAATTTTATTAGTCACAGTTTTATTTACTTTAGTCTTATCACGAAGTATTGACAGTGAGTCAGAAAGTGATGAATTTTTACAATCAGATGAAGTTGATGAAAGTGATGAAAATTCACCAGAATTAGAATTAGATGAAGATGAAGAAATTCCAGATTGGGCAGGAACTGGAGTAATTGATACAAATTTACGTTGGGATAAAATTGATGGTGATGTAATTTTACCATTTCTAATTGAAAATGGCTATGAAAATGAAGATTTAAAAAATATAAAAAAAGCAATGCGAATGATCGAAAAAGATACTTGTGTAAGATTTCGAAAAAGAGAAAAAGAAGAATTTTATCTTTCAATAACACACAAGGTAAAAGATTGTTTTAGTTATGTTGGAAGAATTGGCGGAATCGATTCAAAAAAGAAAGCTCAAACAGTCGCTTTTGGTAAAAACCATTGTAAAGTTGGACGAATGGCTCATGAATTTCTTCATGCACTTGGTTTTGCTCATATGCAGTCACATCCAAAAAGAAATGAATTTATTGAAGTTTTATGGGATAACATTGAACAAAAACATTTTGGTGATTTTGCTAGAATGATTGATAAAAATACAAAAAAATATTTAGGTCATAATTTTGGAACACCTTATGATTTTGATTCAATTTTACATTATGGTGTAAAACATGCTAGTAAAAATGGAAGACCAACTATGAAAGTTCTCAAAGATAGTGACGAATGGACAACAAAAATTGGACATAATAGTTATTTAAGTGAGGGTGATATTCAAAGAATTAATGCAATGTATAAATGTGATAGTAAAAAAAGAAAAGCAACAAATGAAATTGATAAAGAAACTACTGATAAGAAACATGATGACGATGATGATGAAAGTGACAGTGATGAGGAAGATTCAGATGAAAATGAAGAAAATTCAAAAGATCACGTTGATAGTGAAGAAGAAGAAAATGAAAGTGAAAGTGACGAATGAATTTTTTCAAACCATTAAGAAAAATTAAAATTTAAATAAAAGTATTGATTTTTATAAACTAATTGAAACTGTGTTGTCATATTTTTTAATTTAAAATTTACAATGTTAAATTTTTGTTATAGAAAAAGCAGTAAATTGGTGAATTTTAAGATTGACTTAATAGAGAATAATTAAATTTAAAATACAAAAAGTTAATGAGGTTCATACTGGAATAAATTTATTTTAAAAGCTTAGCAAGATAACTTGTTAAAAATTAGTTGAACCATGTCATCATAATAAAAAATTTCTAAATTATCAAGTATCAAAGAACTATATTTCACTACTCTGGTTTACATGTTTACAATTGTCAATAACTATAAAATTTACATTATTTTATTAGTTAAAATTTTTTTTCTTTGGAATTTCCAATAAATTTAACATCACATACACTTTTATTTTGATTTATATTTTTATTTCTATAAATAAATTAATCTCTACAAAAATCACAGTTAGTTTTGCAAAATTATTCATAATGAAAACATCAAGATTTTTATTAGTTGCAATTTTATTATCATCAGTTAATTCAAAATATTTAAGAGTAACAAGAAATGTAAGTAAAAATCAAAAAGTATGAATTTTATTAAAAAAATAGGTTTCGATACTTGCACTTGCAACTTGACTAAATGCATACAAGTTGATTTAAAGCTTTTTTTCTTATTCATTCAAATTCAATTTAAACTCTTTAAAATTTTTGTATAATTGCATGAAATTTATTAAACCTTAAGTTTGTTAAGTTTTGTCTAAATTTGATAAATTTTGAATAAATTAAGGACATTTTGTTTAAGTCAACTTGCATGCATTTATTCAAGTCACCAGTCAAGTATGAATACAAGTGTCGAATCTTTGTGCTGATAGGCTCATTGAAATTTAAATTATTTATTTTGTAAAAACCAGTTAATTTTAGACACAAATAATCAAACAGCATGTCCATCAGAAATGTTTACTTGTGCTTCTGGATATCAATGCATTTTTAAAGATTACGTTTGTGATTCTGAAAAAGACTGCAGTGATGGAAGTGATGAAGAAATTTGTGAAAATAAAAATTGTATTGAAGGTCAATTCAAATGTGCAAATGTTAATAAATGCATAAGTAAAACTTGGGTTTGCGATAATGAAAATGATTGTGGTGACATGTCTGATGAAATAAATTGCAATTACACTGTAAAAACCTGTAATGAAAATGAATATTCATGTGATAATAAAAAATGTATTCCAGTAAAATGGAAATGTGATGGCGAAGATGATTGTGGTGATGAATCAGATGAGAGAAACTGCACATATGTGTGCAGTGATAATCAATTTAAATGTGAAATTACTGGAGCTTGTATTCCATTACAATGGAAGTGTGATAATGAAAAAGATTGCACTGATGGATCAGATGAAAAATATTGTGATTATAAAGAAAGTTCAATTGTTGACATTCAAACAACTCAATCAGATTGTAATGAAAATGAATTGAGATGTGAAAAAAACTACTTTTTTGATTGATTTTTATCACTTGGTTTTTTTGCATTATTTACGATTTTTTGCGTTTAAAAATTGACCTCAAATGATGTAAATAAATTTAAATCACATGTTTTGTCAGTGTAAAAAAATGATTAACGAATGTGAACAACAGAAAAATAAACTCTTCTTAAAATATCTCAATTTTATTTACTCTAATTATTATAAAGTTCCCAATTGCATTGAACCACAGTAAAAAGTGTGATCAGATACGATTTTGTGAACACAATTTGAATAAATTTTTATTTACTTTGCCTACGTATTTTAAGTAAATAAAATTCATAAAAGAAACTTGAGAAAAGAGGTTGTAAGCAGATTATTGTGAAATTTATTTTTTTTTTCAGTATTCGATTAGATTTTAAAGTGACCGCTTGTAAATTTTTCTACTTTTATGGAAATTTTTAAAATTAAAATGTTAAAATTGCTTGTCATTTGATTACAGTTATTAAAAAAAAAACATAAAAAATTTAAACTTCTTAGAAGAAAATAAACACAAAAAGTGAAAATAAAATAAAGTGCATTGCAATGAGTCCAAAGCAATTTATTGCACTTTTATTATTTTATATTTTTTATTTATTATTTGGTGCAAGTGTTTTTTATTACACTGAACATGGATATGAAACTGGAAAAAGAGCTGATGAAAATGCTGCTCGTCTTGAAGTTAATGGTAAAATTTTTTAAATTTAAAACTTCTTTTTTAATTTTCAAAATAATTTATGTGTAGAAAAAAAATAATAAATTTTGGTGGTTAAATTAAAAAGTGACTTGATAGTTCAATAAAATTTTTTTTTGTTAATAAATCAAGACTGCTATACAAAATTCTGAGCTTACTCAATCAAAGATTTTTCAGATATTATGTAATCAATTTCAATTATGGTTTCAAGCAAATTTTTCTTCATGTGCTATCTAAACTGTTAACGGACAGAATTATTTTTTAACTGGCATAAAGTTTTTGAGATTTGTCCCTATAAAGTCACATTTATTAATATAAAAAGAAAATTCACAAGTGTTATAAAGTTTTTTATGACAATTTTATAACAGTCATGAAAATTTTATAACTGTCATAAAAAATCTATAACACTTTTAAATTATTTTTTTAAGGTTTATTAATTTGACTTTTTGGTCAATTCATAAAGACTTTATGCCAGTTATAAAAAAATTTTTCTTTTATAGAACAAAAAAAATATTTTTGAACTTCTGAGCTCTGCTTACAAAATATTTTATAAATTCAATGCAATAACGAGTTTATCAAAATTATTTCTTTTATCTTCTCAAAGCTTTGTTATTAAATAATCTACCAAACAATACCGAACTTAAAGAAGAAATATTAGGCAAAGGTAATTATTTGTCATGATAATTTTAAATTAAATTTTTTTCATAATTTTTTTACGTTAATTTAACAGTGACAGATTATTGTGGAAAATCTGTGAGGCATCCTTCAACAGATTCATTTGTTCCGCCTTATATTTGGTCTTTTTATCACTCATTTTATTTCTCATTTATTATTTGTAGTACTGTTGGTAAGTAAAAATTTAAGATTTTTAAATTCATAATTATTAATTATTTTTTAACTTGTAGGTTATGGAAATATTTCACCAAGTCATTCATTTGGTCGAATTTTTTTAATATTTTATGCAATTGTCGGTAAGCTTTCAAAAAATAATGAGAAAAGTTCAAATTTTTTATTAAAATGAAGTTTAATTTCTTAGGATTGCCATTGCATGCAATACTTTTTGGAGTTATGGGTAATTTTTGGGGAAAAACTGTAAGTTATGAATTTTTTTTTATAAATTAATTTTTTATTCAATTAAAATTTTTTTTTTAGTTTGTCAGAATGTATAAAAAGTACAAAGATTACAAAAAATCTACGGATATAAATTACAGACCCAGAAAATTAACTCTTATTGGAAAAATTGCTCTTTATGTCACACCTGCCATTATTTTGTTAATTTTCATACCTGCCATTTTATTCACATACTTTGAAAGGTAAATTTTGATTTATTTTTAAAAGCAATAAATAAAACTTCAATAAAAAGTCATATGAAGTCGTCTAAAAAATGTGACAAAAAATTACATAAAGTCACAAAACCTTAAAGTAAGTTTTGCCTTATTTATTAATTTATAATTTTTTTTAGATGGGACTATGTTACATCAGTTTATTATGCTTTTGTTACTTTAACAACAATTGGTAAAATTTCTTTAAAAAATTTTAAATTATATTTTGTAACTAATAATTTTTTTAAAATTTTGAAGGTTTTGGTGACTATGCTGCAACGTTTAGAGATTTTCAAGAGAGCACTTTTGGATATTATTTTGTAGCTTATCAAATTTTTGTTATTTTTTGGTTTATTGCAGGTAAATTCTAAAAATGTTTGAACCAATTGATGTCTGATTTTTTTTCTATCTCTCACAGGAGTAAGCTATGTTGCAATGTGTATTGGATTTCTCATTCAGTAAGTTAAAAATATAAAAAACTTCTTTAAATCAACATTATTCATTATTTTTAAATTTTTTAGAGGCTTGAAAAGTAAACAAGTCAAAAATATTGAACACAATTTGGCTTTAAATCTCAAAGACACTCAAAAGAGACTTTGGCAAGGTATGCAACGAGATGTTGGATTTCTACGAAAAATTCTTAATGAAGTTAATTTTTCTAAGTACAAGGTAAATTTCAAAAACCAGTTGGTATCGTTTGTGGTTCAATTTATTTTTTGACTCTAAAATGTTACATATTAGAAAATTTTTATTCTTTTTAGCCAATTTACAAAGATCCTGAAGAGATCAAACAAAAATTTCGCTCAACTCGTTCACAATCATGTCCACGTTTATTCATTTACGATGATGAAGACGAATTTGATTATGATGAAGAAGAAATTTTAAAGTACAAAAGAAAACGTGCAAATTCTGAAACTCATAAATTTAAACATCGAAATTCAATGTTTGTTCATACACATTCTGATACAGAATTAAATAAAATTGATCGACAAAAAACTTTTGAAGCGCTCAAAGCTGAAATTGAACCGGCGGAAATTCTTGCAAAAGTTACGATTGCATTGGGAGAAATTTTGGAAGATGAAAATAATCAAGAAGACAACAATGCAGAAGTTCAAGAAAATGAAGAAAATTTCGTGACTTTGATGCCAGGAGAAAACCTTTATGCTGGACGTGATCGAAGAGCTTTATCAGTTGTTCAAATTCCTATAGAAGATTTAGTGATGGTAAGTTTGGGAAAATGTCAAACTTTCTTTTAAAAATTTTATAAAATTTTTCTAAAAATTTGAATTTTTTTAATTTTTATTTTTTAGTAAAATATGAAAGTTTCAAAAGTTTTTTGAAATTTTCAAAGAAACGTTAAGTTTAAAAATTCTCAGAAATTTTTAAAAATTTTAACGAAAATTATTTATGAAATACTAAAAATTCGAAATTTTTAAAAAATTTTGAAATTTTTAAAAATTTTGACATAAACTTTTTCAACCTTTTTTATTTTGAAAATATCTAAAAACTAAAACAAATGAAAATCTTTTCTGAAAAATTTTATAGTTTATGAAAAATCTTTTTTTTATTTCTTAGACACCAAACGAATGGACATGGTCAGGTGCAAATACACAAATAAACGAACTAAGAGAAAAATTATCAAAACCTAAGAAAAATCTTTACCAAAAGTTCTTCACAAAGAAAATTGAAAATAATTTGGACAAAACAAAAAGTTCACCACAAATTTCAAATGGTTCAATTTCATCAATTCCACAAAGTTTGAATATTTTCAATCGTAAAAATTCAAATATGTTAAAGAGACATTCTTTAGCACCTTGGAATGAATTAAATTCACAAAATTACAATGAACGAAGAGATTCAATAAAAAGTTTACATAAAATATCATCACATATAAAAAGTAGGGGAAGTATATTCTCAATGTCAGGCAATGAAAAGCAACAAAATCTTCTCGAAACAACAACTGTAGCTGATTTAATAAGAGCAATTGAAAAAGTCAACATTATTTCATCATCAAATGAATCACTAACGAAAAAATTAGGTTATTTATCAAGAAAATCATCACAAGTGACACTAGCAAATGATGATGGAGTAAACCATTTCAATAAGCCACAAAGAGGAAGAATTCAAAGTTGCGTACTTGAAAATTCTTTCTTTGATCATCATAAACTTAAAACTTTGGCAGAAACAAGAAAAGAAAGTGCAAAAAATTTAAGAAATGATTTATTAAGAACAAAATTTAGACGACATTTAAGTGAAAGTAATGATGATCAAAATAATGCAGAAAATATTTTTAAGAAAGATAATTTAACAGCTAGTTTTAGATTAAATATTCCACAACAACAATATTATTATAAAAAAAATGAAAATTCTTCTTGACATTTGTAGGAAAAAATTGATAGAAAAATAAAATTTTTAATTTATTCAAATAATTTTTTTTTTAATCATGATTTGTAAATTTTCTTTGAAAATCGTGCCAAATTTTTAATTTTTCATTATCAATTTTAACACTCAAATCATAACCGATTTCTAAATATTTCTTATCATTCTGATCAAATGTAGGCCATTGAATTCGAAGTAAATTGTCATTTCTGTTTGGTGTTGGATTTCTAGTAAAAAACGAAATAAATTTAGGATTAAATTTTTATGTAAAAATATCTTTTTTCTTACCCAGTTTTGACAAAATTACTCCACAGTCGAACCATTCGTTGTCTAACTTTAAAAGCATGATTATTAGGCAAAGCAATGGTTGTTGGAAATTCAGGATTAAAAAGATAAAATAAATCATCTGCATGACATGCTCCATTATAACTTCTTTGAAATGTAATTGTTTTAATAAAATTTAATGCACCATCATAAAAAAATTCATAAGAATAAATTTTTGATTGATTTTTCGCCATAAATTGAATTGCTCGATCAGTAGAAAATTTATAACCAGCATCAGTCATAAAAATTGCAAATTCATCCGTTGAATCTTTTGTAATTTTTTTATCATTGAAATAAATTTTTCTAAAAGCATTTGCGACTTCATTGATTGAATTTGTGTCATTTTTGGAAATGTTGTAAGAATTTGGCACAAAATATTCTGGATGGTCATTAAAGTCAGTCATATAATTTGGATTGATTTGATTTCTCATTAAATCTAAAATTCCTTCTTTATTCACTGTTCCAATTATTGCTGGAATTTTTTGAAAATTTCCACTTAAAAGAACTTTTTCTGGATCTAATGTCACAAGTCGTTCATCAATTGAATTTTCAGGTTCAACTGTAACAGTGAAATCAAATGAAACTAATCCTTGAGGATCATCCTGATTAAGAAGTCCACGATCATGTTTTAAAATTTCCCTAAAGTCAACCTTTCTTAATTTTTCAACCATTTCTTCAGTTGAATTGAAAATCAGTCCAATTTTTCTTGCTAAATTTTCAGCTTTTTGTCTTGGATTTGTTTGAAATGAGAAAGGTGAAAGTGCACTGCCACTCATCATTATTGCTTGATGAAAAAGTCCTTGAGTCATTTGTGATAGCATTAAATGATGAACTGAAACTGCACCTGCTGATTGTCCAACAATTGTAATTTTATTTGGATCACCACCGAAATTTTTGATATTTTCTTTAACCCATTTTAGAGCTAAAACCATGTCTTTTAGTCCATAATTTCCTTGTGCATGTTCATCACCAGTACTTAAAAATCCAAAAACACTCAATCGATAATTAAAAGTTACAACCACAATATTTTCTTTCATTAATTCATCAGGTCCATAAATCAAACTGTTTCCATCGCCCAATATAAAAGCACCACCATAAATCCAAAATAATACTGGTAAATTTGCATTCACATTTGTTGTATAAACATTAAGAAAAAGACAATTTTCATCACCACTTGGTAAAAGTCCAATTCCAATGACACCATTTGTTGGACAAACATTTCCATGTTTTGAAGCATCTCTGATACCTTGCCAACCATGATGAGGAATTGGTGCTCTAAATCTTAAATTTCCTATTGGTGGCTCTGCATATGGAATTCCCTTGAAAGCTAAATATGATGTGAAAAGTCCTGTCCTAACACGTATGCCTCTTAATTGACCTCCTGATGTTTTTACTATCAAATTGGACTTAAAATTTTTAATCAATTTCAACAACAATTTTTTTTAAATTTATACAAAACGTTTATTAGACAATTATTTGAAAGAAGGATTCGAAATGTCTTGGATTAGTTCAAATTAGAAATTATAAAAATTGAAATATCTTTTTTAATTAGAGCTTAAAAAATTACAAAATTATGCTGTAAAATTTTATTAGCTTCATTTATAATTTAAGTCAATAAAAAATTTCTAATTCTCACCTCTGATAATTTTATTGCAAAAATTATAAATAAAAATATTTGAATTTTCCACATTTCTTCAAAAACTTATAAATTTTTTATGTTTCAGTTTATTATATTTATTGTCTCTTTTATTTCTCTTCTAAAAGCACAATAAAATTGATTCATTAAAAACTTTTCCCTTAAATAAATGTCTGTTGCTATCATAAAATGACAAACATATTTTTTGATAAGATAATTTTCATGAAAAATCTTTGTTTTGATTGATAAAATTAAGAGCAATCAATAATTGAAAACAAACAACACTTGAAAAACGAATTTTATTTGTTTGTAAACAATCAAGTACATTGAACTCATATGAGTCATTAAATTTTATTTTTCTTTATTCTTAAGAATTTTTTAGAATTTTGAAATTTTATTTTTAAATTATAATAGAAGGTAACTGAAAATTTGAATTAAAAAGTTTATGATTAATTAAATAATATAAATTAAAATTTCCCACAATAAATTTACAATTAAAACTGATAAGCAAAATAAAAACAAATTTTTTCCATGATCTTACTCAATATTTATTTTTTTATTATCAATGTTTTGATTGCATCATATTGAACTTTATTAATAAATTAATAAGTTTCTTTCAATTTCAAGTCAGTAAAATTTCACAATCTAAGAAATGAAAATCTTTTCAATTTTACTATTTACAATTTTTCTAACATTTGTAAATTCCAGAAATATTTACGAGCCAAAAAATGTGAAAAGTTTTTATCGCAAAAGTGACAATGATTATGAAACAATTGGAGATTATTTTGAAGGTGACATAAAAGAAGCAAGTGATGAAGAATCAGATGAAAGTGATGAAGATGATGACGATTCTGATGAGTCTGATGAAGGTGGAACAGGATGGAGAAATAAAAAATATCGTTGGCCTAAAAATGGTGATAATGTGATTGTTCCTTATGAAATTGATGATGGCACAAAATATACTGAAAAACATGTTGAAAATATTAAGAAAGCAATGCAATGGATTGAAGACAAAACTTGTGTGAAATTCCAAAAACATTCGAGTGAGGAAAATTATTTATTTATTACTAAAGAAAATGACGGCTGTTGGTGAGTTGAAAAATTTTTTATTTCATTAAAAAATTTGAAAACTTCAATTTAAAATTTTTAATTAGAAAAAATTTAAAATTTTTAAATGAAAATTTCATAAAAATATATTTTTTTTAATTTTTTAGGCATTTCTAAAAATTTTTTATTTAATAAATTTTTTAAATTAAAAATTTTGAAATTTTAAAAAGCCAAATTATTTTTAAATTAAAATTAAAAAAATTTTAGAAAATCAATTTTTTTTCCATCACAGGTCATATGTCGGTAAAATTGGTGACGTCAAGCCATCACTAAAAAAACAAACAGTAAATTTTGCTCACAAGTGTGCTGACAGAATCGGCACAATGTCACACGAGTTGATTCACGCTCTCGGTTTTTTTCACATGCAATCGCATCCAGATCGTGATAATTATGTGAAAATTAATGAGGAAAATATGGATGAAAAGCATCGAAAGAATTTTAAGAAATTAACAAAGGAACAAAGTCTAGGTTTTGGTACACCTTATGATTATTATTCAATCATGCATTATGGACCTTCATTCTTTTCTAATAACGGCAAAATGACAATGGAAGCAATAAAAGAACCTGAAAAACATAACAAAATTATTGGACAAAGAAATAAATTGAGTCCTGGTGATATTATAAGAATTAATGAAATGTATGAATGTAAAATAAAAGGAACAAAAAGAAAACATGAAGGTGAAGCAACAAAAGATGATGACGATGATGACGAAAGTGATGAAAGTGAATCAGAGGAAGAAGAAGAAGAAAATGAAGATTCAGAGGAAAATGACGAGAGTGATAATGAAAATGACGAGGAAGAAGATGACGATGAAAATGATAGTGATGATTAGGATTACTTTGTTTTATTGTTTATTATTAGAATTTAATAAAATAATATCAATTACTTTAAAATTTTAAAATATCTCTAGAATTTTTCATTATTCTAAATTTTCTATTTTTCTTTTGACAAAAATTTTCTTTTTCTTAAATGATCAAAAATTTATTTAAATTTGACTAACTGCAAAGTATGGAAAACGAAATTTTAAGTGAACCTTTTTGCTGACTTTCATTTGTTTCCATATTTTGCCCAATTGAGAATTTCATAAAATTGCTCACATACAAGAAATTTCAGAAAAAAATTGTCAGTTTATTGACCATGGAACTTTTTTATTTATTTTTATTTTAAAATTTAGTTTCAGTTTATTTTTCGGAAATTTTCTTTAAAAATAATTTTAATTTTAATGTAACTGTCAAAAAACCGGCATTTTCAAAAATAAACACAAAAACTGTTTACCCCTTTAAAAAGAAACAAAAATTTTTTTAAAGCAAAACAAAAATTTTCTTGTAAACATCAACAATTCGAAATTGAATTTTATCACAAAAATTTTAAGTTTTTATCATAAAAATGTCGTCAGTTAATTTGCAAAATTTACCAATTGAAGTTCTTGAGAAAATCTTTAATTATTTAGGAGATTTAAAAGATTTGTCGCTTGTTTGTAAAAATTTTTATAAAATAATTTGTAAAATTCAAGAAAAACAAGTTGAAGTGAAATTTGATGACGATGATTTAGTGAGTTTTTAATTGATAAAATTTTTAAAAAAAATTAATGCCAGACTTGAAAAAAATTTTAACTTTTCAACTTTTTATTTTTTCTCTATTTACAGTCACTCACAAAAGAAAAAATCACAGAAATAATTTCAACCTCAAAAGAAATTTCTTTAAATTTTGACCTTAATCCTGACAATTTTAATAAAGATCTATTAAAATTTCTGGAAGAATTCAGTGATAAAATTTACAATGTGAAACTAAAAGAGTCGATTTATGAAAGTGATTTTTACAAATTAATAAAATTTATTAAAAATCATCAAACTTTGAAGTTATGTTTTTTAAAAATAATCAGAAGAGAAAATGAAAATTTTGATGCTGAAAATTTTTATGGTAAGAAATTATTTTTTAATATCCTCTTGGTTCTTTTACAAACAAAAAACTACATTACCTTAAATTTTTACAGATAATATAACAAAACTTGAAATTGACATCGCTGAATCAACAAACACTCGAGAATGGAGCGAAAGATTCAAATCAATTGATGAATTCAAACTCAAACTTTTTTACTTCAATAACACAATTAATTTTATCAAAAAACTCAAGTATTTAAAAGTTTTAAGAATTTTTGATAGACTTGATTATGGTGAAATAAAGTTGAATGAAATTTTACAACAAAAACAGCTAGAAGAACTCGAACTGACACATTTAAAAACAATTGGAAATGATGAAGAAATTTTTAGAGCAATTTTAAGTCAAAGAAATTTGAAAGTTCTGAAAATTAAAAATTTAAATCTCTGGAATGAAGTCTTTGAAGAAATTACAGAAAAATTAAAAAATCTGACAATTTTTGAGGTCAATTTGTGGCTAATTTCAAGTTTCATCATTCGTGACATTGAAAAACTCAAAAATCTCGTCAATTTAGAAGTGAAAATAAAAAATTTTGATCAACTTGAAGAAATTTCAAAATTAAAGCTGCAAAATTTGAAAAACTTAAAAATTCATCATCACGGACTTGAACTTGATCCAAAAATTGTAAAAAATATTTCAAGGAATTTTCTAAATTTATTTTCTGTCGGATTTTGTGGAAATCTTTTGTCATCAATTGATGCAATTTTTACAAATTTCAATCACGTCCAAGATTTGCATATTTATAATCAAAATTTAAAAAAATCTTTCAAAGATCAAAAGTTTTTTGAAAAATCTCACAAAAATGAAAATTTGAAAAAATTGTTGATTTATTTCAAGACAAATTTAAATGACAAATTACGAGAAAAAATTTCCAATGATTTTCCGAATCTTGAAATTTTAATGACGGAATTAAATGATCCTGTTTGTGCTGACATTTGGAATTCGCATTTTCAATATTCAATGGATTTTGATGAAGATGAACCAAATCAAGATTTTGTAATTGACAATTTTGAGGATTATATGAGACCAGTTGAAGATGTTGAAATTGCAAATTTTGATAAAAGTAAAAAATTTTCATTCGAAGTTTCCAATTTTGATGGAGAAATCAATGACAAAATTAAAGATGAAAATCTGGAAAAATTTGTAACTTTTGAGTTGGTGAGTAGAATTGAAAATTTGTATTTATTATATGTTGCGAAATTTTTATAACAATTTAAAAGTTTGAAATTTTTGTATGGGAAAAGTCATCTGAAATTGATTGCATATTTTGAAAAATTCATAAAAGAAATTTCATGAAAATTTAAAGATATAAACTATTTTGATTATTCATTACTTACTATACCAATTCGGTTTTTTATCCCTCGCCTGTAACAATTCAGTATTGTATCTAATTTAAATTTTATTTTACCGTTACGTTAAATTTTCTTCTTTACTACACAAAAATAATTTTATACCCTAAACACAATGAAAAATTTTTATGATTCTGCTGATCCGGACTTAAATTAGTCCAATCACAGTAGTAAAAAATTGCTAATATCACTGGGAAGTAAGTCAGTTTATTGTCTCATTCTTAATAGTTTAACATTAACCATTAAACATCACTAAGACGGTGTACTTTTTCTCTTAATTCCAAAATTTTCTTTTTTTCATCATCAGTTATGTTGCATTTGAAAGCTTCTTGAAATCCTTTAAAATTTTTATAACGAGCATGCATGTATTCATCAGAAGTTAAACGATTTCGTTTATTAATTGTTTTTGGAACAGTTCTATGGTATTTATTAAATCTAGTGACAGCATCAGCAACCCAATAAAGTTGTTCATTTGTTAGATAATTTGCACCAATCTGCAGTTCAGTGTGATTTTTTAACCAATTTTTGTAATATTCGTAAGAAATTTGATCAGGTAATTCAATTATGCTTAAAAGTATATCAATTTTGTATTTCTAAAAAAAATTAAAAGGAAAAATTCAATGTTATTCATGTCGTACATTTTGTACGTTTTTTGAGCATTGAAATAAAAATTTCTTACATTTTGAATATATTTCCTAATATCCCAATATAATCCAATTATAGTTTCTTTGAAAAGCATTGCCATATTAAAAAATCTTGGTCTCAATGGATGATATATAGGGTAAACTACGTAAAGTGGTGAAAAATCTATGAAAACAAATTAGAAAATGTTTTAAAAGAATAATGAACAATTTTATTTTACATAAAATATTTCCATCCTCAACGCTATATTTTAAAAGTTTCTTATTTGTTTCAACAACTTGATCAATTTGTCTTCTCCAACTAGTTTTTGGTTCATTTCTTAATCTTCTGTGATGTTTCTCAATTTTCCAATAAGATTCCATGAAATTTTCATTTCCATTCAAATTTAAATTTTCGTAAAATTCTTCAAGTTTTGAGATTGAAAAAATTGATTTTGGTAAACTAATGAAAATTTTTAAATTTTTTAATTTGAACAAAACATCAACTGCAATTTTAAATGGCATGAATATTGCTCCTCCAGTTAAAAATCTTCTTTTAAATTCATCAACAGCTTCTTGAATCAATTGTTTAGCATTTCCAACAATATCAACTCTTTCATCCATCAAATCACGATCAAAATCACCCAAAGTTCGATCCCAAATTGATCGATATTGTTCATACATGACAAGTAAAGCTGGTTGCATGTAATCTTTAAAAGATTTCTGATTGATACATGTGTGCCATCTTTGCCAACCATGTTTTGTTCCTTCTTGCACAAAAGTTTGTTCATTATGAAATCGAAGAATTATTTGAAAACGATACCAGTAAAGAAAAGTGATGACAAATGTGTCAGAAATTATTCTGAAAATTTAATGATAAAAGAAATTTCAAATAAATTTTTTAAGAACTTTACTTACTTTTTATCAGTTTCCATTAAAAACTTTGCTAATCGTTGCAACAAATCAATTCCACCTTCAATTAAAATTTCATCATTTTCAGTTAATTTAGAATCTTCAAAAAATTGTGAATTTATAACTTGAAGCCAATCAATTTTGAAATTTCCAGCGAGCATCAATTGTAAATCTTTAATTTTAATTTTTGTCTTTTCTTTCTTTCTAAATTGATCCAGCACAATGTTTCGATTTTTTAAAAAATTTCTGTATCTTTTAATAGCTGGCCAATAAACTTGATCAATTAAAATTTTCTTCACTTTTGGACCAGTTCGAAAAGCATCATCAAGAGTTCGAAAAAGTTCATTATAAATTCCAAAATCATATTCTTCATTTTTTAAATAAGGCCAACTTTCTACAGGTTTTTTCAAACATAAAACGTCATTTTCACATCTTTTAACTTCAAGGTCAAAAAACAAACTTAAAGCATGTTTTGGTTCGTCTTCAAAATATTTGCTGACATTGAAATTTTCACCAGTCCATAATTCATCTTCATTGAAACTATTTGGAACATTGTTAGTCCAAATGTCATCAATTCCATAATCAGTGGCTTCATTGAATTTATCATGATTAAAGTGAATGTGCTTACTGAGATATGGTGAACCACCAAGTGACTGCAAATGATCAACAATATCCTTATGTGCTTGAATATGTCTCAAAGTATGTTTTGACTTCAAACATTGACTGAAAGTATTTTTCATAATTTTTATAACTCGACTGTTTTCATCTTTGATTGGATCAAATTTTGCTGACACAGTTTTTCTTTGTCGTTCATCATATTTTCGTTCAGCAATGCCAGCAAATCCACGAAATAAGTTTCGATCATCAGGAACATCAACTTGAATAGCTTGATCAACAGTAAAATTTTTGAAGTCATTACATGGATCGACATTTGGATATTGCGATGATTTTGTAAAAAGATAATAAGCATCATTTGTGCACCAATAATTATTACAATAATTTCTTCCCAATTCTTCTTCTGCTGTCACATAATTTGAATAATTTCCAATAAACTGGTTTTTGAAACTGTATGGTGAAGGTTGAGCAAAAGAATGATAAAGTAAAAGAAGAAGTATGAAAAATTTCTTCATATTGATTTTTGCTATTCTTGAATTTAGAAATTTTTATTAAATTAAAAGTTATTTTAAAATACTTGTTTGTTTCTCTAATGTAAAAATAAGACTGATTCTGCTCATTTAGTTTTTTTGTGCGTTTTAAGCGCGTACAAAGTTCAGCATCCAAAAATAAACCTTTTTCTTCACATGTTCAGTTCAAAAATCTTAAAAATCATTCTATTAACCTTTCATATAATCAAACAAGGATTAATCACTTTTGTTATAAAAAATTCAGCTAAAGTTCTCTCAAAATTTCTTGTTTTGATTCAAACGTAAACATTGTTTCTTATATTTTTTAATTATCACTTAAAAATTCATATCTTAATAATTTTACAATTAATAATTAAATAATTATTTTAAAGTTTTTTAATTTCTTTATTTACATTATTTTTTATTTTCAGAAATCGATAGAAAAATTCTACAACAACAACAGCAAACTTGAAACATTTTTCAACACAGAAAGAACAATAAGAAATTTAAAAATTTCATTCAATCGAAGCACTGATGAAGAAACTTTCCTAAAATTTAAAAATTTACTTCAAATATTTGGCAGTGAAATTCAAACTTTAATAGTTGATCATTTTGAGATCAAAAATCAGTCAATTATTGAAATTATAAATTTAATGCAAAATTTAGAAAATTTAATAATTCACAATGTTTATTTGACTAAAAATGACATTGGAAAAATTCACCTAAAAAATCTTAAATTTTTAAATATTCAACGAAGTGGCATTGACATTTTAGATCACATAAAAATTGCTGATAATAAATTAGAAAAATTAATTTTAAGACCAGTCGATAATTTTTTTGATTTTAAAAAAAGTAATCAAAATTTCTTGGAAAATCAAAAAAATGTAAAAATTTTAAATCTTCAATTTGATGCAAGCAATTTAAAAATGATTGAAAAATTTCATGAAAATTCTCAATTTGAAGATTTGACTTATGATGTTGTCAGCATTGAAGAAACAAAAAGTTTAGTAAATTTTCTTAAAAATCAAAAAAATCTTAAAAGATTAAAAATTGATTGTTGTGAAAATTTGACAAATGAACATTTTGAGATGATTCAAAATTTAAATTTAATTTCATTAAGACTTGACAATTTTGATGGAATTGATGAAGCTGAACTTCGTCAAATTTTAAAAATGACAGAACTTAAGCAATTGTCATTAAAAGTCAATGACGGAAATGAAGAAGCTTTTGAAATTTTTCATGAATTTTTCTTACCAAAACTTGAAGAATTTTACTTAAATGAAAACGATGTGATTTTTGACCACAGCTATTATGCTGGAATTTCTAATTGCATGCCAAATTTGAAAACTTTTGTAATTTTGGATTCAGGATTTTATGAAGATGAAGTGAAATATGCGGAAATTTTCAGAAATTTCAATAAAGTTGAAATTTTAAGTTTAAATAATTCAAGTTTACCAAAAGTCATTTTTGAAATTGATGAAATTAAAAATGAAAATTTAAAAGAATTAAAAATTTCACATTTTTATCATTATGAAGTTTTTGAATTTCAAAAAATTGTTGAAAATTTTCCAAATTTAGAGAAAATTTCTTTTGAATTTACTGTAAAGAAATTTGAAAATGCAAAAGATTTGAAAGCTTCAATTTTAGAAAATTATTTTTGTCTTTTAAGTGGATTAAAAAATTTGAAATTTTTCAATTGTTCAACAATATTTTCGAATGATTTTTTGGCAGTTTCTTTCACATCAGATGACATTGAAATTTTATTAGAAAATTCAAAAAACCTCGAATTCTTTTTAAATAAAAATATAAAAATTGAAAATTTTGATGAAATTAAAAGAAATTTTGGTCAAAAATTTGATTATGTGAAATTGGTTGATGACAAAATTTTGTTCTGTAATAAAAGAAGTTTAAAAGAAATCAAAAATAGGGAAAAACAATCAATGTGGATTTTTCATGAAGTTGTCAATATTTTGGGTGAATTTTTCTTCAAAAGTTTCGTATGGAAATATTATAATTAAAGTTTAATGTAAATTAAATAAAAATAGTAGGGTTCAGACTTGATCGCAGGCCCTCGTGCAAGTTGCATGCAAGTTGACTTACACAAAATTATTCTAACTTATTCAAATTTTATTTATTTACTTGTATTTTTCTAAAATTATATAAAAATATGGCTCAATTAAATTTACAAAGTTTCAAAAAACATTGAATAAAATTTTAATGAGTTAGAACAATTTTATGCAAGTCAACTTGCACACAAGGCTGCGATCAAGTCCAAACATTATAAAAAAGCGATTACAAATAAAAATAATTTTTTTAAGCCTAAATTTTAGTTTTTTTATATAAAATAAAATAAATTTTTCCTAAGGTCTAATATTATTGCCAATATCAATTCCTTGTACTGGAAATCCCTGATTATATTGAACATTTTGAGAATTTGGAAATTGAATGCTTTGTGGTGGTGTTTGCCAATCATTATTATTGTTCCATGATGGATTCCTTCCTGGAAAATTATTATTATTGTTTTTAAAATGAATTGCACAACGATTTCTGCATTCATTTTCAGTCATAAAATTATTTCTGTTTCCATTACTTCCATAGTAAATAAATTTACGACAAGTTTTGATGCTACTGTCAAAAAAATATCTTTGAAATTGTCTCGCACCTCTTCCAGGTTCCATTGGAAGTAAACAAGGATCTGTCATAGAAAAAATTGTACATTTTCAATATTTTGAGTAAATTTTTATTATTACATTAAATTTTTTTTACCATTTAAACGAATTGTTTTGACAGAAATTAAAAAGTTTGCAGTTAAAATTACAAAAACAGCAAACTTCATTTTAAACTATTTTTTACTTTCTCACTTAACAAGTTTTTAACTTCAACTGTTTTTATCGTTTTTGCTGCATTGGTTTTTATATCAATTTTCTAATTCGTTTTAATTTGATGTTTATTTGAGCTTATTTTAGAATTTTCCCTCATAAATGATTCATTTGAAATTTGTTTACAAGAAAAACTTATAAACAGAATAATTTAGGAAAAATTTTTTTTACGCTTTGTTAAATTTTTGTTATCAATATCAAAATGATAAATTTAATGTTTACCATTTAAAATTGTGTGATAAAACAAATCTGGAGTTTTCCTATTTATGACAAATAAATAAGAGAGAAAAACTGTGGATATGTAAAATTTTAACCAAAAAAATTCTAATGGGTTTACAATCTAAAATTATCATATTTTCCTACACAATTCAACAGAAAATTTTAGATTGGAAAAAAAATTCGGCTGAAATATCAAATTAGAAAATTTCTGTTAGATTTCATCCAAAAATGCCCAAAATTTTAGCCAAAACAATTCAAATTTTTTGTTGAAATTTTAAGTACCAAAAATATTGCTGATCAAAAACTTTCGTTCCGTCTAAGCAACTTTTCCCAAAATTTCAATTTAAATACATGAAATGAAAACAAATTTAGAATTTTGAATAAAAATCAATTACGTTTTTATGATAAACCGGATGAAATCTGTAATAATTATTAATCATTTATTCACTTAATAAAAATTCTTATCACAATAAATAATTTCTAAGTTTTTCAACTTTTACTTTTTTAACATTTTTAAACCCTTTAATGTTAGCCATTGATATAAAAAGCACATCTTTGCTTGCACTCAGCTTCAGTTTGGAAATTATTTTCATTTCCCCAAACTCCACCATAAATGAATTTTTTACAAGTTTTTGTTGATTTGTCAAAGTAGAATCGTTCAAATTGATTAGCACCAGGTCCAGAAAAGACAGGCAATAGACATGGATCTGTAAAAAGAAGAAATAATACTTTAAGATTGAAATATTAAAAATTTAACTAATCTTTTTATTTTCTTAATTAGAGTTTTATAATTTCTTATGCTGCATGAAATATTTGTTATTTTGACCTTAAACCAGTGAAACCTTAATTTTGGGTTTTTATAATGCATGAAATTTTAATTAGTTTGCGAAACTTTGTCATAAACAATGAAAAAAACATTGTGAAACCACAATAAGTTGCGTTTTAACAAACCTGAAGTTACAATTGCACTAACAAAAATATTAGCAGTGACAATTACAAAGATAAAAAATAATTTTTTGCTCTTCATTTTATTTACTTATTTATTGATCAACAAACTTTTTGAGACTGATTTGTTTATGTTTACTGAATGACAATTTTATAGCATGAAAGTTCGTTGAATCAAATTTTTGTTTATTATCAAATTTATAAAGAGTTCACATTGATGACCTAAAAAATTTTTGTTATGATTATTTTATAAAAATAAATTAAAACAAATTTGTTCAATGAAAATAGAAAATAAGACAGAAAAGAATGATTGTAAAATATTTTTATTACTTTAAAAAAAATTACAAAAATTTGCATTACCAATAAATTTAGTAAACAAAAAAATAAATTTTTTTTACAAAGCCATGTAAACACATGTTAAAAAAGAATTTTAATGTTAACACTCAAAAATAAAATTTAACAACAAATGAAAAAATTACAAGAAAAATTTTCATTTCAGTTTGATTTTAATTTTCAATCATGAAAGTTTCAATTTTTGTAAATTTATTTTTCTTTTTAAAAGTAAACTCACAAAGTGTCCCAAACGTTTGTTTTTGTGTAACTGCTGGATATTGTAATAATAATAACAATAATAATGGTGGAAATAATGGAAACAATCAAGACGGTGCAAATCAAATTGATATCAGAATTCAAGCTGTAATTTTTTTTAATTTATTATAATAATGAAATTTATAGCTTAAATTTTTTCTTCAAAAGATTATTAGTTAAATTGCTTTGTCATAACTAAGGTTTTGCACTTGCATGCATACTTGACTGTACCAATGCAAGTCGACTTACAAAAAATTTCTCTAGTTAATTCAAATTTGGTTAAAATTTTCCATATTTGTATGAAAGTCAATGACACTTAAAAGCTACAAAATTTTGACCAAATAAAATAAATTTTGAAAGAACTAGAGAAATTTTTTTATAAGTCAACTTGCATAGATATAGTCAAGTTATCAGTCAAGTCTGCATACAAGTGCTGAACCTTAGTTATAACATTCCTTTGAAAAGCAACCAGCAAACATAAAAAACTAAATTAGAATAAATATGAAACAAAGTATTTTTTACAAATTCTAGAATTCAAATCTTATACCATCATCACAAACAGGATCACAATTTAATTTAACATATCCTGCTTCAAGTGGAATTAATTATGGTAAGCAAAATTATTGATGATTAGTTTTACCAGACTTTAAAATTGAAAGTGGAACTTTTTTCGAAATTATAAATTCATAAATATTGGTTTTAAGTCAAAACCAAGTCTGAGAACTCTTTAGTCTAATAATTTTAATTTTTTGGTTCTGTTTAATCTCGGATCAAAGAATTCTCAAACCTTGATCAAAAGAAAAATAAAATATTTACCATTATTAAAAAAAGTATATAAATTTTTGTATATTCTTACTTAAATTTTGCTTAGAGCTGCCAATTTTTGCTGAAATCAGTGAACTTTTATGTCTGTCAAAAAATTTCCAAAACTTTTAATCTTGTCTTTCATAATTTCTAAGTTCAAATCTATAAAATTTCTACTTCAATTTCAATATTCATTTTAGTTGTTAACAATAATCAAAATTGTCAAAATGGCCTTCAATCGTGTTGTCCTTCAGTGAGTTTTTTTTATTTAAAAATTTATTTTTGATACAAGTTTATTTTAATTTTTTCTAGGTTGGTTATCAATGTGGAGTTGGTAAATTTATATAAAACTATTTATTTTATAAATTTGAACCTATAATTTTGTTTTCTTTTATTGCAGTTTATCCTCCAATTCAAGGTTGAAAATATTTTGAAATTATTTCTTTTTTTTACCGATTTTTATTTTTATTTTTTTCTTTTTTTAGGAGCAAAAGTTCCTGTGAGTAATTTAAATTTGAATTCTCAAAATTAGAAAGGCTTTTAAATAACTGTCATATTTCGAATTTCTTTAACATTGATTTAAATTAATTTATTTACAATAACATTTTTAACAGAATACAGCAGCAGGAGAGACAGTAAGTAAAATCTTTAATTTTTAAAATCTTCCTAACTACCAAATTTTCTTAAATTTAAAATTTTTTTCAATTTATAAAATAATCAAAATTTTTAAATGTTTAAATTGTTTATGAATTTAGCAATATGGAAGTTATCCTTGGATGGCCGTCATTGTTGAGGTTAGAAATGGTGAACAATATTTTGTTGGAACTGGTGCATTAATTGACAATCAACATGTTTTAAGTAAATTTTTAAACTATGTTGATTTTATCTTTCTTATTTTTTTAAATTTTAGCTGTGGCTCACAAAGTTTACAATAAGACGTAAGTTCATATATGAAAAATTCAAATATAAATTTTAGGAGTAAAAACATTACAATAATTATAAATAGCAGCCATTTTTGAAGTTGTAGCTTCCAAACTTGCATTGAAAAATTTTATTCTGACCAAAACAAATCAAAAAAAAATTTCTTATTTTTACAGCAATAATTTTCAAACTTTAGGAGTTTTGTTTGGTGAATGGGATGCTGGTAAAAAATTATTCAATTTATTTTTTTGAATTTTAAATGAAAATTTTCATTTTATTTTTTAGGTTCAAATTCTGAATTAATTTCATCACAATTTTTTACTGTAATTCGAATTTTTACTCATCCACAAGCAAATTATAATAATTTGAAAAATGATGTGGCAATTATAAGACTTTCAAGCTTAGTGCAACTTGGACAGACGCCGACAATTACAACAGCTTGTTTGCCTAGTTCTAGCATTCCTATGAATATTCGTTGTATGGTTGCTGGTAAGGAAATTTAATATACTTTCTAAGAGTTATAAAAAAACAGAGAAAACTTTCATTTTTTTTTAAATTTCTATTTTCATAAATATTGTTGCATAATAACTGCTGCAACTATTTGATTTGAACTTATTGATCTTTGTTGTTCTTTACTTGATCTTTTTTCATTTGTCCATGTGTGACCAAAAAATGAAACTAAAATAATTTCAACTTTTGCAGTTAATTATTTTATTGATTAATTTTTCATTTTTCTTTTATAATTTTTTTAACTGTATTTTTAAAAAATTAACCTTACTAATTCGCATTTTGTTTCAGGTTGGGGTGTCAACACATTTGGTTCAGATTCATTCAGTACAATTCAAAAGGTAAAGAAATTAAAGTTACAAAAATTAAGAAATTTTAAGAAGTATTTTAAAAGGAAGTTGACATTCCATTAATTGATGCAAATCAATGTCAAAATTTATTAAGAGCAACAAGACTTGGGTCAAATTTTATACTTGATTCTAATAGTTTTATTTGTGGTGGTGGTGAAAATGGAAAAGGTGAGTCAAAATTCTAGGTATTATTTTTTTTGAGTGATGTTATTGCTCTTCTATTATTTTTTCATGTGTCCACACTTGAGAATAAAATTTTGAATTTACAATTACAAAAAAAATTTTTTTATATTTTCAGACGCATGTACAGGTGAAATTGAGAAAATAAATTTTATAAATTTGATAAATATTTTATTTTTTTATGAGAATTTACAGGCGATGGAGGTGAAAAAATAAAATTTTAAAGCATAATAAAATTTTTAAAAATATTTTTTATTTTAGGATCACCGTTGATGTGCAAAATATTGAATCAATGGTATGTCTTTGGACTTGTTGGTGAGTTTGAAGCAATTAATAAAAACTGTTATCGTTTTTTAATTTATTTTGTGACCGAAAAGCATGGGGCATTGGGTGTGGTCAAGGTTAGAAAAAATTCTTAGAAATTCATCAATTTTTATTCAATAAAATTTTTATTATTTTTTATAAATACAGCAAATGTTCCAGGTAAAATTAACTTAAAATAAATTTTCATCTTTATTAATTTATTTTCTATTTTAGGTGTATATGTTAATGTCGCTAATTACGTTAATTGGATCCAACAGACAACTAGACAAAATTAAGTTCTAAATATTTTACTAAGTAGTATCGTAATTTTATCATCATTTAAAAGAATTAATTAATAAGAACGAAATAGATTATCCATCAAGAATTTTGTATCAAACTATCAAATTTTCTTTATTAATTAAATTGAATTCACAAGTTTTTATTATAAGTAAATAAAACTGAAGTTAGTTCATATGAATTCTATTGATAGAAGTTTGATTGTGCACAGAGAAAAATATTTTATGATTGGCATAAAGTTTATGAGATTTGTAACCTTTAAAGTCAAATTTATCAGCCTTAAAAAGTAAAATTTATAAATTTTATAAACTTTATGATAATTATGAAAAATTTATTACTGTTATAAAACTGTCATAACTGTCATAAAAAAATTATAACACTTTATAGGGACAAATCTCAAAAACTTCATGCCAGTTATAAAAATTTTTTCTCCGTGTAATTTTCTTAAAATTTTATTTTATTAGACATTTAATTTTAAATAAAGAGTGAAAGCTTGTAGATTAAAAAGAAATTGTCAATATTTTGTAGTAAAATACAATTTTGTGTATTTTATAATATTTCGAACATTGCCTTACATTTTCTTTCTGGACCTTTTTTGTATAATTTTGATTATTTTGTGAAAAATATGAAATTTTGCAGAATTATTTTAATTTGATTTTTTCAGTTGAAGAAGATAGAAAAAAATTGAAAATTTGCTCCATAAAAATTCTAGTTGCAAAAAATCTTGATAATCTATTAGGTATTTTTTTTTTGTAAAAAAATAAATTGATTGTCAAGTTANTTTAGGATCACCGTTGATGTGCAAAATATTGAATCAATGGTATGTCTTTGGACTTGTTGGTGAGTTTTAAGCAATTATTAAATATTGTTATCGTATTTTAATTTATTTTGTGACCGAAAAGCATGGGTATTGGGTGTGGTCAAGGTGAGAAAAAATTCTTAGAAATTCATCAATTTTTATTCAATAAAATTTTTATTATTTTTTATAAATACAGCAAATGTTCCAGGTAAAATTAACTTAAAATAAATTTTCATCTTATTTAATTTATTTTCTATTTTAGGTGTATATGTTAATGTCGCTAATTACGTTAATTGGATCCAACAGACAACTAGACAAAATTAAGTTCTAAATATTTTACTAAGTAGTATCGTAATTTTATCATCATTTAAAAGAATTAATTAATAAGAACGAAATAGATTATCCATCAAGAATTTTGTATCAAACTATCAAATTTTCTTTATTAATTAAATTGAATTCACAAGTTTTTATTATAAGTAAATAAAACTGAAGTTAGTTCATATGAATTCTATTGATAGAAGTTTGATTGTGCACAGAGAAAAATATTTTATGATTGGCATAAAGTTTATGAGATTTGTAACCTTTAAAGTCAAATTTATCAGCCTTAAAAAGTAAAATTTATAAATTTTATAAACTTTATGATAATTATGAAAAATTTATTACTGTTATAAAACTGTCATAAAAAAATTATAACACTTTACTTAGGGACAAATCTCAAAAACTTCATGCCAGTTATAAAAATTTTTTCTCCGTGAAATTTTCTTAAAATTTTATTTTATTAGACATTTATTTTTAAATAAAGAGTGAAAGCTTGTAGATTAAAAAGAAATTGTCAATATTTTGTAGTAAAATACAATTTTGTATATTTTATAATATTAAGAACATTGCCTTACATTTTCTTTTTGGACCTTTTTTGGATAATTTTAATTATTTTGTGAAAAATGTGAAATTTTGCAGAATTATTTTACTTTGATTTTTTCAGTTGAAGAAGATAGAAAAAATTTAAAATTTGCTCCATAAAAATTCTAGTTGCAAAAAATCTTGATAATCTATTAGGTATTTTTTTTTGTAAAAAAATAAATTGATTGTCAAGTTAATTTCAACTTGACTTTTTTATATTACTTGACTCAAATGTAAGTCAAGTAATATTGTATAACGTTTTTATCCTATATTATTACATTGTATCAGGTATAAATCATGCAGTTAAATTAAGAATTGATTGAAAACTAATGTTTAAATAGTATATTCCATTTATACCTGTTGTAAAGCAGTGAAATTTGCTTTGTACAAAAACCCCTTAATTTATGCAACCAACAAAACAAAGACTTTTTTAATTTCTTTCAACTTTTGCATCGTTCTCAATACAGTTATGAAAAAAAATAATTACAAGAGAGCCAAGAGAGAATTTTTTCATAAAACCAAAACATTTATAGTCGGCAATTCATAGCAGTCAGATCGATCTTTTTAGTGGAAACAAGTTTTATTTGGTCATTTGGTGAGTTGGAAATAACTGTGAATTAAATTTAACTTTTGATTGATTTTATTAAAATTTTAGTAAAGTTTAAAAAGTTGATAAAGTTAAGTAAAGAACTGAAAATATTTTTATTTATTACGAAACAATTAAAATGCAAGTAAATGAAAACAAATTAGAAAAATCGTACTAAAAATTGTCAATGTATTGGTGTTTGTTAATAAATTATTCAAGAGTTTTACTTCATTAAATTGCCGAATAGACAAAATATTTTCACCTTTGGTTTGATTATAAATTTCGATCAACTTTTTTATGAATTTCGATAAAATTTAGTTCTGAAGAAAAAATTTAATTAAAAATAAATTCAATGAAAATCCAAGCCTGTGCACATAAAAAAGAAACAAAAAAAGCATTTTTAAACATAAAAAGACACACTAAAGTGAGTGCAGAGGTCTGAATGAAAAATTTAAGAAATTAAAATTAGCTCTTGATAATCACAACAGATTAAGTTTTGAAAATCAAAAAATTTGTATGAAACTATCAAAATTTTTTTGTTAATTTGATGATTTGATGAATTTTTTGATAAAATTGACACCTTTTTAAGAAAAGTTTTTTATTAATTATTTTTACTAATAATAGATTTTTCTTTTATTTTATAGAAAAACAAAAAGCAATAACTTAAAAAAATGGTTTGCTTCATCACTGTTTTGCTAATAATTTATATAATTTGGGATGCCAATTATTTTCTTCGTTGTGTTTTCACATTTGGATATGCATATTTATTCCAAAAGAAAAGAAAAATTACTGAAACTACTACAATTTATGGTAAGTCAAAAAAAATTAAAATTTCTGTTAAATTTTCTTGTAATTTTTTTTAAAATTCTAAACTTTTTGACTTATTGAGAAAATAAAATTTTTAAATTTTTTAGGTCTCTGTACAACCCAAGATGTTGACATTTTTATTCGCCATATGAACAATGCTCGATACGTTCGTGAACTTGATTTTGCTCGTTTCCATTTTTATGGTCTGACTGGAATTTACTCTCTAATCAAGAAAATGGGTAAGAACATACAAAAAACCATTGGTTTTGACCATTCATTATTTGTTCTACATTTTCAATTTAGGTGGTGGAGCAGTGCAAGGTGCATCGTCAGTCCGCTACCGTCGAACAATTCCAATTTTTAATCCATACAAAATCACAACTGAACTAATTTGGTGGGATGAAAAAGCAATTTATTTGCAACAAAAATTCATCACATTTGATGGTTTTGTTCGTGCAATTGCAATGTCAAAGCAAAATATTACAAAAGTCAATGTGATGGACGTGATGAAAAAATTTGATGTAAAAAGACCAGACCAGCCTGAAGAATTGAAAATTTGGCTTGATGCTATTGAAATTTCTAGTAAAAAACTTAGAAAAGATGAATGAAAATACTTTGGGTGAAATTTTTTAATAAAATTATTTTTTATACGGGTTTTATTTAATGGTAAATAAAGAAATTAAAAATACAAAAAAGTTTTTATTTGAATGTAAATTTAAATAAATTGTATTTTTGTTTGCAAATTTTAAATAATTTTAATCAAACAAAAAATAGAAAAAATACAAATTATGCTCGAATGTAGGACTTCTAATTATTTAAGTCAAATTTAGTATTGTTATCGAAGATGCCTTCACCTATGACTTTTGCCCAAGTCTTTGAAGTTAAAAGTCGTAAGCAAATGCCTTCGAAGACAAAAGTGAAGGCAAAAACGCCTTTAAATAAAAGCACTGATCATCTTCTGATCTTCTGCATATCGTAAAAATATTAAAAAATCGTTTTGATATTAATTTAGTTTCTTAAATCTTTATTTAATAAATTTTTCAGAAATATATACATAAAATATTATAAATAATTTCAGAATATTTGAAAATAATATTTTTTTTCAATTCAATTTGGATTAACGTTTGAATTATCATTTGTATCAACTTTAGTCTTGCAAGACAAAGTAACGCCATCAAAAATTTGTCCATTTTCACACGATCTAAAATAATATTTTCCACCAAGACAGAGGTTATAACCGCCGTTGTTGTCAATAGCAACTGCCTTAAGATAATCTCTACTACATCTTATTGAACAATTTTTTGTAGTTGCATTTGTGGCATCAATTGACCAACCCGAATTGCATGAATCAATATAAGCTATGAAAAAATAATTAGTTATTTTAAATAAAATGTTTATGTTTTCTTACAATATGCTCCATTAACACAATAAATTGCAATTTGATTTGTGGTGAAACCAGCATAATTTATTGGTTTCCATTCAGCAAATTTTCCAGGAGTGCAATAAACTCTCATACAAGGCTGACCTAAGAAACAAACTGTAAAATTGAGTTGACACATGATTTTAATTTTCTTCTAAAAACCTCTTAAACATAATCGCTCTACCGGCCCAGTTGGATTAAATGCATAGCCAGTTGGGCATTTAACTTGTTTAGCAATAATTTTATTTGTTGTTCCATCATAAGTGCAATTATAATATGTATAACAGTCATCGTATTGTGGAAAGAAACCTGGTCCTGGGCAATTCTAAAAAAACATTTTTAATACTTCATAATTAACTCTAAAAAAATCAAAATGTATAATTTCATAACTTTTTGAAATTTTTTAGAAAGTATCCTAATTCAATCTAATTATATACTTAATATTTTCTCTGTATAAACCCAAGTTAAAAAATATTTTTTTTTTCGATAACAATAAACTTACAAAATTTTTTGCATAACATTCTTTAGGAGCTGTTGCTACACATGCACCACCTGAACAATATGGTGTTGAACCAGTACAGGTTTTCTATAAAAAAATAAAGATGGTGTGTTGATTTCTTCTTTTTGGTAAAAACTTACTAGGTCATATGCTGATCCTTCGTAACAAAACTGAAAAATAAATAATAAAATTCTTATTTTTTTAAAATATACATTTTCATTAACATACTTTGACAGTTGGATCAGGATCAGTACTATCACAACCAGAACTGTCACAAGAAGTTGCAAAATTAACAGCTGTTGAACAAAAACTTTCTGTATCTATTGTATCTGCTGAAGGGCTTAACTTTGCAACAATGCCAGCAACCCAATCTTTATCCTCAAATGTAGCAACAGCTACAATAATAGTCAAAACAGCAACCTATGATTTATTTTAAAAATTAATTTTTTATCATGAATTTAAAAATTATTTAGTAACTCACAAAGATCTTCATTTTAAGATTACTAAATTTTGAATGATTGAAAATTTCATTTTTGTCGCAGTCTTTTATACAGAATTTTTTGAAAACTCCTTGAATTTTTGCGAATTTATTACTGTACTTGCAAAATCAAATGAGATAAAAAGAAACAAATAAAATTTATCATTGCAACCATGAATTTTGCGAGGTTTTTCTGATAATTTATAAAAAAATCTTATCTTTAATATTTTCATGTGAAATTGATGATGATTCACCGCAGTTTTGATAAAATTTTTGTTTAGTAATGATAAAAACTGTCCTTAGACTCATAAAGCAAGTTTTGAAAATTTATAAAAATATTTCAAGGAAGTGAAAAAAATTTCTAATTTTCTTTTCTTTAAAAACTCAATGTATGAATTTTTAAAATTTATTACTAAATTATTTTTTAATTTTCAACCATAAAATTTAAAACCATCACTTTTCCCTCCTTCATTTTTCATTTCTTTTGTCGTTTCTTTCAAAAGTTGTTCAACTTCATTTGGACTTCTTGTAGGAAAAATAAAATGTCGACTGTAATGCACTGAAAATTTTGGAACACCAAAATAAGGCTTTGGTGTTATTGCTTCTGTTATGACTGTAACTTTTTCAAAGAAAATTGACCAACGACGTTTTGGGTTTTGAGTTGCAGTTGTTTTCTTTTGCCATTGTTTTAAAGTTGACTTTTTGGTTGTTGAAATTGTTTTTGTTACTGTTGATTGTGTGTAGGTTGTTGGAGTGAATTTTGTTGTTGATTCTGAAAGATTTGATAAAGTTTAAAAGTGTTATAAAACAATTATTACTGTTATAAAACTATTATAACTGTCATAAAAAAGTTATAACACTTTTAAATTTCCTTTTTTGGAAAAAAATTTGACTTTATAAAAACAAATCTCAAAAAAAATTTATACTAGTTATAAAATATTTTTCTCCGTGAACCGATTTTTTAATTCTAAAAAGATTTCAGAAGTTTATAAAAATCTCACCTGTTTTGAAAATTCTGTAGTTTCAAAATTGTGAATTTCTTCAGTTACTGAAATTTCACTTGTTGGTTCTAAATTTTGACTTTCTTTATTTTCATGGTTTTCTTCAGTTGTTTTGTGCTCATCAATTGATTCAGTTGTTGCCAAATCTTCAGCATTTGTTGAAAATCTTTCGGAATTTTCATTGATTGTAGTTGACAATTCATGATTTGTTACGTTTTCAAAATTTGAACTTAAATTTTCATAAATTTCCGTTGTACTTTTTGTTTTTTCTGAAGTTTTAAAACTTTCACTTTCAAAATTTATTGAATTTTTATGAACTTCAGTTGGAATTGTTGTTGAAATGTTAGAATTTAAAGTCATTGAAGTTACTGAGTTTTTTGAAATTACTTTGGAATTTGTAAAATTTTCATAAGAAATTGTTGTAGAATTACTCAAAGTTGAAATATTTGAAGAATTAAAATTTACAGAATTTTCAGTTCTTTTATTTAAAGTATTTACTGTAGTTGAAAAATTTTGATGAAAATCACTTGAATTTGCAGAAGAAAGATTTGATATTTTTGTTGATTTATTCAAACTAGCCGTAGTTAAACTTTCAAAAGTTGTTAAATTTTTATTTTCAGCTGTAAAATTTATTTTTTCATTACTTGAAATTGTTGTCATATTTTGATGATTCTCACTCGAATTCATTGTAAAATTATTCAAATCTGTCACTGATATTGTTGTAAAATTCTTTGCATTTCTATTATTTGTTGATTCACTAGTTGTAAATGTCCAATTTTTAGGTGTGTTTATCAATTCAATGCTTTTTGTTGTCAACTTTTTACTCGTAACTGTTTTTGTTGTGTTTGACAAATTTTTTACTGTAGAATTTTCAGAAATTTTCTTTGTTGTTATTTTGTAACTTTCTGTTGTTCCTTTTTGGTTTTCGGTTGAAAAATTTGAACATTCTTTGGTTGTTGATGGAAATTCATTAAAAATTGTTGTTAAAGTTGAATTTGAATTTTTAGCACTGACTCTTGAATTGTGATTGTTTGCAGTTTTTGTTGATCTATTATTTTTTCTTTTTCTTGTTGTGTTGTCAATATTTACAATTTCTGTTACTTTTTCATGTCTTTTTGTTAGAATTGAAGATTTTGTAGTAAAATTTGTTTTAATTTCTTCAGTTGTTGATTGCAAATCATCAGTTACAAGTCCAGTATAATTGAAAGATTCATCAATTCCAGTTGGATCAGATTTTTTTATGCTTTGATCATGATTTTCTTCATGAGTTGTTTGATGTTCATTACTAATGTATGTTGTTGATTCATGTTGTGAAATTTCAGAATTTGTAAAATGATTTTCAGAATTTTTGGATTCATTTTCTGCATTTGCTTCACGCTCTAAAAAAAGTAATTTGATTTTCAAAAACAATCAAATTTATAAAAAATTCTAATTTCTGGTATTTTCAAGGTACACAAATTCCAGCAAAACCCTTAAAAATTTGAAATTCCAAAAAAATTTACCACACGAAATTGACCAAATCCTTGCAAAAGTTAAGTTAAATTCTTTTCTATCTTACCTAAAACTAGTCTGAATGGTTTTTAATATCTATTGGGACCATTATTAAACATTTATGACAAAGAACTTTTCAATTTAAGAACAAATTTGGCTCAAAAATGTTTTGTTCACATTTTTTGTTTTGATTTTGTATGTAGTAAATTTTTCGACATTTCAAAGATTTTTAAGGATTTAGCTGGAATGTTTGTACCTTTTAAAATAACAGAAGTTTAATATTCAAAAATTATTTTCGAAAAAACTCACTTTTAATAATTTTCTCATCATGGTTCATAATCAATTCAAAATCAGAATCATCATGTACTTCCAAATGATGACCTTCAAATTCTGTCTGTTGATTTTTATTAATTTTTTCTTTATCAATTATTCTTGGTTTTATTTCCAATTCAAATTGACTTGGTAATTTTTGATATGAAATTTTATAAAATTGTAAAAATATAAAAATTATGAAAAAGTTTTTAATCATTTTTTGAATTGAATTTTAATGAAAACTTCATTATTGAAGGTAAAATTAGGAGGTCTGTTGAAAAATATTTTTAATTTTTTAACGTAGAGAAGAAAAAATTGGTAGTTGTTAAAATAAATGTTTTCCTGTCTGTAATTGCTCAAATGATTTGATTGAATGGAAAATTTTTCCTGCACATGAAAAAATAAAAACATTTTTTAAGATTCACAATAAATTTTTATCTATAAACTACTTTATTCATATTTTTTAAAATTATTTACAGTAATCAGAATTTTTAACAATTTTCATAAATTAAAAATTATTTTTTGCATTGTTTACAATTTTTGAAATAAAATTCTTTTTTCAGACTTTTTTTTAACAAAAAAATAAAGAAAATTTAAATTTTAATATGAAAATCATCAAATGAAATAAGTCTTACAGACCAAATCAAAAGATCATGATTCATAACGGAGACGTTCATAGTGTGGTCGAATTTCTGAAGTTGGAACATGAAGACTAAATTCAAGGGCAACAAGCACTGCAAATTCTGATGAAATTAATTCTTTTCTGTTGATTCTGAAAATGTTTTCGATTTTCTGAAAATAAAAAAATATTTTGAATAAAAATTTTCTAACGTAATTTCAAAATTTAAAAATATGAAAGAGTTAAAATTGAAAAATTTTTAGTTTTTAAAGGCCTGAAACATTTTTGATTTTTTTGATTTTTATGAAAACTTACTTCAATCAGTCCTTTCAATGTTTCACCTTTGACATCATTCAATTTTGCACTCAGTAATAAACAAGCTCCAGCACATAATTTTCTATAAATGAATTTTTAAAAATTGTTCAAATTCAAATTGTTTTTTCTTACCTGTTAATTTTATTAATCAATCCAGCTAAAATTAATTTTTCAAAATAAACATAAGCTTGAGCGATTGTCAGTAAATCAATTTTTCCATCTAATTTATTAATTCGCCTCATGTCACGCTTGATTGATCGCAATTTGCTCAAAGTAAGTTGAATATGCGGATATTTTTCCCTAAATTTATCATTCAATTCCTTTTTAAGGTCAGCTTGACGAACATAGTCAATAACACTTGTCAAATAACTTGTGAAGGTCAATAAAGTACGATGTCGACCAGCTGAAAGTTCTGGATCATCAAGCATATCTGCTGTGTAAGGTTCATCATCCATGTCATCATTGTGACTAATATAGCGGACAATTCCATGATTTCTTAGTACAAGTGTGTCAATATGATCGTGATGGTGCTTCTAAAATTTTTTTAAAAATTTAAAAAAAGTTCTTTAAAAAAAAATTCAAAGCTAAAAATTTTTCAAAAATTAAAACGTTAAATTTAAAAAAAATTGCTTATTCAAAATAAAAATAATTCAAAAGTTTTGACAGTTAAAAAAATTTTAAAAAATATTCAAGAAAATTAAAATTTGAAATTTCTTAAACTTACTTTCAAAGCATTGCCACCACTACTGCCAGTAACTCTCGACGGAACAAGCAAATATCCATAAGACACTTCCTGACTACCATCAAATCGCCTTTCAATTCCCAATAAATTAAATGGATCAAATGGTTGATTTTCACCATTACTCGACATTGGTCTCGAAGTCGAAGCTTGTCGACGTCTTCCACCACTTGCACGAACATCCAATTTTGCATTGCTTCGACTTATTGAACTTGAAGTTCTTTTACGGAATGGAATTATTGAGAAAACATGAAGTGGCTTTTGATGAGTTGTGATGATACAGCGAGTGTCTTCAGATGACATGCAATGACCATTACGAAAGACTGGCATTGGATTGTTAATATGAACACACTTTGGTCGTGTTAATGATTCTGTACTTGATGTTGCGCCAAAATTGGCATTTTGCTGTGGGCATGTGCAGAGAGCTTTTTTAAGCATAAGCTGCTGACGACGTTCTGAGATGGTCTCGTTTGAGCTGCTGATTGTTCTAAAATTATAAGAACAAATTTTTTTAAAATAATAAAAATTAAGGAAGAGCTTTTAGGTTTTTGAAAATTTCTAATGAATTTTGGATAATTTTTTATTTTTATAAAAATTTTATAGAAAAAAAATAAAAAATGAGTTTTTCCATTCTTGACTAAAAACACTTGACTTGAAGCTTTGTAACTTGACTTGTTTTAAATCACTTGACTTTTAAATTGTTTTGAAAATTTGAGAACTTAAGGTAAAAATCAAAGTCATAAATTTTTCACTCACCTTCCACGTTCTCTATGTGGTTGAAAATTAATGATGGAACTAATAATTCCTTTTGGAACTGATGTTGATATTTTGGCACAATCTGATTCTGAGCTGATTGATAATCTGTCTTGTTCTTTTTCTGGCTTTGTGACTACAAATAAAAATTGAAATTTTTTTTGCAAAAATAATAAATTTTTAACTAACTTTTATCATTATTAAAATCAGTCTCATTGATGTCATTTGCAAAAGCTCTCTTTGAAGGTCGCCGTGATCCATGATGTGAAGTAATGTTTTGATTGCATCCAAATGGCGTATCACGGTGAGTTCCATCAAGAGAAATATTTGATAAAAATGACACAGCCGCCAAACGGCGACGAATTTTAGATTTTTCCGCAGTATTTAAGTTTGTTGACATTTCGCAAGATTAAAATTTGACATTGAATGCGGCAAAATCTCGTGACGTCACTGGCACGCGATTAAGATAAAAAAAAGTTTTATGTGAATTTCAATTGTAAATTTTTTGGTATTTATTGCTTCATTTTCAGTCTTTGCTCGATTGTGATTTTAATCTGATTTGATTAAACTTCCAATTTTGATGTTTCTTGAAAGATTTTTTCAACTTTTTACTGTTTTAATTTAATTAAAATTAGGAATGAAATTTTCTGATTGAAAATTTTCTTACTTTTTATTTGTATTGTGATTTTCAAGTGTAAACAAAGACAGATGATGTATGTGTAAGTGATTTGTTATTGTTGTCCAGTGACATCTACATGGGAAGATTTGGAACTAAATTTTGTATTCAAATTATTTTTGACCGTTAAAATTTGTGAAAAATTTACTTAATTTTTTAAAATTATCTGAATGTAAAATTTTTTTAAAATTTAAATTAAATTAAAATTTTAAAAAATTCAGCCAAATTTTTCTAAAAATGAATATAAAAATATGTCACACATTAAATTTATATAGCTGAAACAGCCGAATATGAAACAAGTGTCTAAATGCTGAGATGTCCGAGTGGTTAAGGAGACAGACTTGAAATCTGTTGGGCTATGCCTGCGCAAGTTCGAATCTTGTTCTCAGCGGTCTTTTTTTGTTAATTTTATTTTTTGAAAGTTAAATTCTTTTTTAAATAAATTTTAAATGCTGAGAATGCTTTGATTTTTCGTAATTTTTCAATTGATTATATTTGAATAAAATGAAAATAACAAATGTTATTATCAGATTTGAACAATTTGTATTGAAAATAAATTTAATTTTCTAATTATCTCATAGAAACTAAAAAGTTGTCATACCTAACGTGTTTGTCAGTTTTTTTTTCAACAAAAATTTAACAATTAATAATCAAAGTATGAATAATTTAATATTAATAAATTTAATTAAGTAACAAAAGTGATTAACCAGATAAATTGCTTAAAATCACCAAAAATCTTTTAATTTCCATATTTTAGATTTGCAAGTGTTTACAAAAGGCAGGAAAAAATAAAAACTAAAAAAAGCTCCGATAAAAAAGTCAAAATAAATTTACAATCAAAAGAAGAAAAACATTTCATTGTTTCATTTTCCATTGAAAAATTTTCTCTACAATCTTGCAATAAATCCGTTAAAATTAAAAATTTCAAATCTTGTCCACGATCACAAACATTTTCGAAAACAAAGGACAGAAAGCTACGCCATATTTGGTGACGAAACTTTTGAACATTGTCATTATCTTATCATAATATTTTGAAAGTACAATTTTTAAAAAAAATTTACACATTTCATTATCTTTTACTCTTAGTATTGAATTCGTGTTCATCAAAATGCTTCGATCTTCATTAAATAATTTAAATAAAGGTAAAATAAATAAAACATTACAAAAATTTTACAAAATTTTACGACCTTTGATCATTACAAAATTTATTGTTTTCTTTTTTCAATCACAGTCGTTTGTTTTCGTCATCAGCTGGTTAGAAATTATGCCAAGATAACTACTCATTACACAATCCATCCTCGTGAGAAAGATGAACGATGGAAAGATGTCAATATGGAAAGATATGTCGATGAAGTTGACATTTTAATTGTTGGTAAATATATTAAAAATTATTTTTTAACAATTTTCTAATGTTAATAAAATTAAAATTTATTAAGGTGGTGGACCAGCAGGAATGTCAGCAGCAATTAGAGCAAAACAATTAGCAGCTGAAAAAGGACAAGAAATTCGAGTTTGTTTAGTTGAAAAAGCTTCTGAAATTGGTGCTCATATTTTGTCAGGTAAAAAATTGAAATTTTTTGTGAATTTTTGAAAAAATTGTTTTTGTCATTGAGTCAATTTTTTGTTATGTTTTGGTTAAAAATTTTCAATTTATATGACTTGAATTGAAATTTTCATACTTGACTTGACTAAAAGCTTCGTGACATGACTTGAATACATGATTAAAAGTTTAAAAGTATTTATCTTTCAACAATGCAATTATATTTGTGTATTTTAGGAGCATGTATAGAACCAACAGCATTGAATGAATTAATTCCAGACTGGAAAGAAAAAGGCGCACCATTAAATACACCTGTAAAATTGGACAAATTTAGCTTCCTCACTGAAAAAATGCGATTTACAATTCCAATACCTGCAAAATGGCCAATGGACAATCATGGAAATTACATAGTTAGATTAGGTCATTTAGTTCGATGGCTGGGTGAGCAAGCAGAAGGATTAGGTGTTGAATTATATCCAGGCTATGGAGCATCTGAAATTTTATACAATGAAGACGGAAGTGTTAAAGGAGTTGCAACACAGGACAATGGTATAGCCAAAGATGGTTCACCAAAGGAAAATTTTGCTCGTGGAATGGAACTTCATGCAAGATGCACAATTTTTGCTGAAGGATGTCGTGGACATTTATCAAAACAAGTTTCGAAAAAATTCGGACTTAATGCAGCAAGTGAGCCACAAAGTTATGGAATTGGAATAAAAGAACTTTGGGAAATTAAACCAAAAAATCATCAGCCAGGTTTAGTTGAGCATACAGTTGGTTGGCCATTAGATAAAAATACTTATGGTGGTTCTTTCCTTTATCATTTAAATGATGCAACACCAACAGTCGCAGTAGGATTTGTTGTTGGCTTAGATTATAGCAATCCTTATCTCAGTCCATTTCAAGAATTCCAAAGATTCAAAACTCACCCAAAAGTGCGAGGAATTTTTGAAGGTGGTCAAAGAATTGCTTATGGTGCAAGAGCATTAAATGAAGGTGGATATCAATCAATTGGTAAATTAACTTTCCCTGGTGGTTGCATGATTGGCTGTTCAGCTGGATTTTTAAATGTACCAAAAGTCAAAGGAACTCATTATGCAATGAAATCAGGAATTTTAGCAGCTGAAAGTATTTTTGAAAAATTATCATCATCATCAGAGAAAACAATTGAACCAACAGATTATTCCGATCGAATAAAAAATTCTTATATTTATAAAGACTTGTATGGAGTTCGAAATATTCGACCAAGTTTTCATTCATCACTTGGAATTTATGGTGGAATAATGTACAGTGGTTTTTCATTACTCATTGGTGGTCGTGAACCATGGACATTTTCACATGGTGGAGCTGATAATACAAAATTAAAACCAGCTGATCAATGCAAGAAAATTGAATATCCAAAGCCAGATGGAAAAATTTCTTTTGATTTGCTTTCATCAGTTGCATTGACTGGAACAAATCATGAAGCTGATCAACCACCACATTTGACATTACTCAATGATAATGTTCCAGTTGAGACAAATTTGGCAACATTTGCGGCACCAGAGCAACGTTACTGCCCTGCTGGTGTGTACGAATTTGTGCCAGATGAAGAAGACAAAAGTGGAAAAGCTTTGAGGCTGCAAATTAATGCACAAAATTGCATTCATTGTAAAACTTGTGACATTAAAGATATCACACAAAATATTAATTGGGTAACACCTGAAGGACCTGGACCTGTTTATGATGGCATGTAATAAAAAATAACTTTTTATGATAATCAAAAAATAAAATAAGAAATATTTTGCATTTATAAAGAATAAAATTTTATTTCTAAAGAAAAATAAAAAAATCTTTTTTAAACGAATTAGGATAAAAATTCAGAGATATTAAAAAATAATTCAAAAAGAAATAAATTAACATGCGATTTTTTAAAGTTTAAAGAAAATCCGCTATGAAAATATTTAATAAAATTTTCCGATTTTTATTTTTCCATGCAATGTCACTCAAAAATTCTTTTGGTTTTGATTTTTTGTTTAATTCAAATGAAAATTTCAAAAATTTTTCTAAAATTTCTTTATTTTCAAGTTCAATAGCATAAATGATTAAATTATAGCCACGATTGTCACACAAGATCATCAAGCCAGTCTCAGTATCAGAAAAATTCACAATTACAAAAATTTGCAGTTTGATGTTTACAAAAAATACAAAATTTTCTTTTTTCATAAAAAAATTTAAAGAATTCAAAACACAAAAAATCATACTTTTATAAAAAATCTCAATTTAATGATTCTCTATTGCTAGATATACATGATCATAGAAATCAATTTAATTTTTTATAATAAAAGACAATAAATTTCATTAATGGATGTCTTCCGTTATATTTAAGTTAAGATTTTTTTCGAAAAAGGAAAAGCAACTACGTTAAACAATATAAAAATAAAAAAAAAACATTTAAAAAAAAAATAGAAAAATTCTGTAAAAGAATTAATGATGTTACTTAATAAACTCACAAGGATAAATTTCACACCTTTATCATTTATAGAAATTTCTAGAATTTCAGCAAAATTTCAAATTAATTCAAAAATAAATTTTTCAACTTCAAAGCAAGAAGAAAAAAATTCAAAACTTGAAGAATTAAAAACAAACTGGACAGCAATTTATAAATTTCCTAAAATAAGAAGTGTTCATGTTCTTAGTAAACTTAAAAATTATCAACTAGGTAAAAAATTTAAAAATCTTTAAAAAAATTTTATTCTAAATTTATATTTTATTTTTAGCAACAACAGTTTGTGCGATTCCAGTGTCATTCATAACATTTCCTGATCAATGCTTACTTGTTCTTTATTCTGCATTTGCTTTGAGTTGCAGTTTAAGTTTTGGCAGTTTTTTACTCAAAGATTCAATTGGTTTTATTTATGCTCATAATACTGAAAAAAATTTAGTCAGAATTGCTTATTTAAACTTCTGGGGAACAAGAAAAGATGAAATTTTTGAAATATCTGACATTGTGCCATTTTCAGAACTTCCAAAGAATTTCACTGATAGATTTTACACAACATTAAAATTTAATAATAATCACAAAGATTTAAAATTATTGTCAAAAAATTATGAAATTTTAGATCCAGAAAAATTTACTGAAATTTTTGGTTAATAAAACTTTTTGTTATGAATACAATTTTAGTAAAGATTTGTAAAAAAACCTTTTTTGTCTTCATTAATTTTTAAAACTTTTCGTTTTTACAAAAATTTAATAACATTTTCTTTCAGCTCAATCGATATGGTACTTTATTTTTTCAATTAAACGATCTTGTAAAAGAATGTTAGAAAAAAGTTTACAAAAAATCAAAAAGTTCTCAGGCCTTGATTTTTTCTAATCAAGTTAAACTCTCCTTATGATTAAAATTAATATTTCATATTTTGCTCTCTTCAAAATTAAAACAAAAATGAAAAAGTTGCGAATATTCTACATCATTTTTTAAAAAGTTTCTTTATTGAAAAGAAGAAAAATGAAATTCTTTCTTATCGTAATAATTTTTGCTTTTATGACAATTAATTTTGTGTCAGCTGGTAAGTACAAATAAAACAGTCATGTCAAAATTTTAAATTTAATAAATTTTTTTGACTTTCACTTACAGATCCATGTCATCAACCACCTGATGCAGGACGCTGTCGTGCAACTGTTATGCAATATTATTTTGATACAGCATCAAAATCTTGTGAGCAATTTGTTTATGGCGGTTGTGGTGGAAATGAAAATCGCTTTCAAACTCAAGAACAATGTCAACAAACTTGTGCTAAACATATGGGATAAAATTTCTTTGATTTCTGAGAGTCAAGTTATGTAAGAATTTTGAAGAGAGTGAAATAAAATTGAGAGTAAAATTGAGCATAAATTTGTTTTAATCAATTAAAATACTCAAAAGAAACTTGGCAATTTTTCTCAATTTTTGAACAATTTAAAGCTATAAAGAAGAAGAATTTTGAAAAAAAAATTTGCAAAAATTTTTCACATTTCATTTCTTTACAAACTTTTAATTGAAAAAGTCTTGAAACTTCAAAATGAAATTTTTTCTTATCACTTTGATTTTTTCAATCTTTCTTGTTTTTGTATTGGCTGGTGAGAAAAATTTTAAATACTAATCAAATGACTACTTTTAGGTAGATAAAATGTTGCTTTCATAACTTTTAGATCCTTGTAATTTGCCAGCTGAAACTGGACCATGTGATGCAGATTTTTCAGATTATTTTTTCAACATGACTTCAAAAACTTGTGAAGAATTCGTTTATGGTGGTTGTGAAGGCAATGAAAATAGATTTGGAACAATTAAAGAATGCCAACAGATTTGTGGAAAATATATGAACTAAAATTTATATAAAATTTTCCTAATCTAGGAATTTGCATTATTCAATTAAAAAATATCATTCAAATAATTTTCAAAAATTATTCGTTAAAAACTGTTGATGATGAACCAAAAATTTTAATAAAAATAAAGAATTCAATAAAAAAAATTGACTAATAAATAAATTTAAAAAGAAGTAAATATATTTTATGATTCTTACTAAGTAAGATTTACTTCCATTTCTTCCACAAGTATACAAAAAAAATTTTAGTTCTGAAGCAAAACTTAAACTTTTCTTTTAGGATTTTGCATTTGAATGAATACTTGACTGGTATGCGCATAGTGACTTGACTAAACACATGCAAGTTGACTTGAAAATATCTCTGTTTCATTCAAAACTTTACTTAATTTGGCCAAAACTTTGCTAACCTTAGAACCATTGACTTTCATATAATTTCGTAAAATTTCAAGAAAATAGAATAAATTCTGAATGAAACAGAGACTTTTTTTGTGAAAGTCAACTTGCATAGATATAATCAAGTCACTATACGCATACCAGTCAAGTATGCATTCAAGTGCCGAACCCTACCTTTTTTAACAAACTTCTTTCAAATGACTTTTCTTTTAAATATTTTTTCAAAAAGCTTCATAACAATTTTCAAAATGTCACATAATTTTAAGCCTTTTCATCTCAAATTAAAAAATAAGAAAAGAAGCTGAAATTAAATTTTGCTTGTATTTTTTTCTCTTTAAAATTCTAACGCTCTCAAAATAAAAACACAATAAACTTCTCAAATGCAAAGAAGAATTTTTGAAGCTGTTCACATGCAAAGTTTTTTATTTCTTTGCCGACTTTTGATTGAGAAAGTTTTCATTAAAAATTACACCATGAAATTTCTACTTATCGCTTTTATTTTTTTGTCATTGATTGCATCATTTGTCATTAGTGATGGTAAGAAAAATTTTTAAAATTTACGTTTTTTTATTCATTTTATTCTTTTACTAGATCCATGCAATTTACCTGTCCACACTGGAACATGTCGTGCATCATTTGTGAGATTTTACTTTAACAAGGATACAAAAACTTGTGAACGTTTCACTTATGGCGGTTGTGAAGGCAATGCTAATAATTTTAAAACAATCGAAGAATGTCAAGAAGCTTGTGCTCAATTTATGAATTAAATAAAAATTGAAATTTTTTTATCGAATTTTGAGTAAAAATTTTTTGTTTTTTTATCAATTTACAGTGAATATATTAAAAATTCGTCTTTATCTCCTTTGATTTATGCAATACTTAAATGATTCATAAAAAAGTCTAATGATTGTCTGTAGCATTAAAAAATTTACTTTTTTGTGTTGTCTGTGTTCTGTTTACAGCACATTATGTCATAATCATAAAAATATCACCATATGTACTTTTTCTTTTGTCATTATCTGTTAAACTTGACCTTTTTGATCTTAAAAAATTTTTTTAAAGCAGATGACTAAATTTGTTGTTATTATAAAAAAAAATCACTTAAAAAATTCCCAGAGAATTTTATATTTTTAAAGAATTATAGAACTTTTTCATTTCATATAAATATTTGAAGTAAATTAAAATTTTTCATTCACTTCCAACTCTTAATTTAAACAATTTAAGTCCATAATTATGAAAGTTTTTCCTTTGTCATTAATCGTTGCTGCATTTTTTGTAATTTTTGTGTCAGCTGAAGGTGAGTGTGGAATCAAGTGATAAATTTCTTGTAATTTAGCTAACAAAACATTTTTTTTAAACTTTTAGAATTTAATTTTTTTTTCTTTCTAACATTTTTGAAATAATCCTTAAAACTGAAGTCTTCAAATTTTTTTCTTTTTATAAATTTAGATCGATGTCTTTTAGAAAAACAACATGGCCATTGTAGAGCACATATGAAAAAATTTTACTTTAATAAAGACATAAAATTTTGCCAAGAATTTTTGTATGGAGGCTGTGATGGAAATGAAAATAATTTTGACTCAATGGAAGCCTGTTTAGCAGCTTGTGCTCATCATATAAATTTCTTAAATATTTTTAAGAACATGCCAATATTAATCCCAGGATGAAAGAATTTGATCTAATAATAATTTTAAGCCTTTGTTAAAATAAATCTTGTGGTGATAAAATCTGAAAATTAATAAAGTAAATTAATATTTTAATCTAAATAATTTTAAGTTTTAATGATTCTGTAATTTTTTGACAAGTTTAAAAAATTATTTTGCGGCACATCTAAAGATAAAAAATTTTTGAGACATATCAAATCAAATATTTGGACTAATTTTCATATATTCCAACTTGGCCTTGGAAATTCAATTTTTTCGCAAACTTAAGCCATCACTGCCTGACTTCATATTTTTGAAAACATAAAATGTTTTGATAAAAATTTTATCTCTGACTTTGAACTATTTTTTAATGAAAAAAAAAGAATTATAACAACCTTAAAATTAAATGACTTTATTCTCTTTAATTTGTTATCTCTTACTTATATTTTGTTGCTCATCATAAAAAAAGAGACTAAAAAATCTTTTTTAAAGTGTTGACAAAAAATTTCAATTCATTTGTGAAATAAAATTTGAATTGAACACATCAAAATAAAAAAAAATGAAGTTCCTTGCTTTATTTGTTGTCTTTGCTATTTTATGTACAATTTTTGTATCAGCTGATGGTAAGTAAAAAGAAAATTTTCACTTTAAAAATTTAGATTTTTTTTTATTCTAATCTAACGAGCAGAGAATTAAAAAATTAATTTAGTAAAAATATAAAGAAAAAGAAAATTCGATCATATAAAAATTAAAAAGAATCATCTTTAAAGTTTCAAATTGTCAAGACATTTTCATTTTGTAAAAACATTTAAAACTAAAAGAAAGTTCAAAAATTTCTATTCTAGTACAAATAAAAGTTATTAATCTTTTTTTTATTTAGACTGTTTCTTGGAACCACAAGCAGGAAGATGCCGTGGCAGCAAAACAAGATGGTACTACAACAAAGATACTAAAATTTGTGACACTTTCATTTATGGAGGCTGTGGTGGAAATGCAAATAATTTTGAAACTCTTCAAGCATGTGAACAAGCATGCGCCCAACACATCGTTCATCAACAAATTACACCAGCATAAAAGTTATAAAATTTTCAATTGTGTTTTTTTCTAAAAGTTAGCACAAAATAAAAAATTTCATTTATAATTGAAAAATCTGTGTTTTATTGACTTTTAACCTTGCAATCAAGATTAAAATTAAAAACATTCTACAAACAAATTTTATGTCATCATTACTTATTATCAAGAAAAAATACCGATTTGAACTCAGTTGAACTTTTTAAATAAAAAAAAATGTTTCGTAATTTTTTTTGTTCATGAATGTTTTTAAAATGCTGACCTTTCACAATATTCTTATGAAACTGTTTTTTCATATTTTTGTGAAGTTTGAAATATTTTAACTTTTATTTTGACATACATTTTTTTTACTTTAAAGCATCTGTAAAATTAGCAAAGATTGTGAATTTTATTGAAAATCTAACAAAAATTTTAATGAGTTCAAACTCATTGGAAATTAGTATTGATATTTTCCAAGGTATGGAAACTAACGCGATTCGTCTAAAAATTTGGTTTTTTTCCATACCTTGACATTTTCAACCAAAAAATTTAAAATTATTTTTCATTTCTAAAACACAAATTTAAAAATTTTTACCATCTGCCATGATAAATTTCCATCAATGCTCTCAAACTTAATTCAATAATTTTTGTCAAAGCAAGCAATAAAAATTCTCTCAATTTTTTCTTCAATTTCATAAATCCAGCAATCAAAAGTTCTAAAATGAAGCAAGTGATTGGCAATAAAAGTGAAGCAAGCCATAAAATAAATCCAAATTCCAAATCTGCCAATGAAAAAACTTTTCGTGTATCAATGACTTCTGCTTGATAAGTTTTTGCTGCTTTAAATTTTCCAAATTCACTCAAATATTTTGCAACTCCAGATTCAATGAAATAACTCGTGATGTTTAGAATTTCATGAGAAAGCATTTGATTATTTGTGAAAGAAAAGCTGTAGGTTTTTGTAAGTTGTGGATTTTTCAAAACAGGCAGTGATTTTTTTAGACTATTGTTTAAATTTGTATGAAGAAGATTGTCAACTAGAAAAGCATATTTACTTTTTGTGTGTCCTTCAAGTGCTTCTTTGTACAATTTTAAACATTCTTCTTCTGTGAGGGGCAAATAATTTCTTTGTCTGTGAAAATTTAAAAAAAAATTTTTTGTGAATTATAAAAATATTCAGAAATTATTAAAATCTTCTATAAAATTTTAAATAAAACTAGAAACCAGTGACCAAGTACCCGTGTTGCAGATCGGTGTACTTAAGCGCATTTTTGGTGCCTAGATCAGAGTTTATAACAATTACAGAAATATTAGATGCGTTTGTAAAACAGATTCATGCATAAAGATATACTGGTTAAAGTAAATTTCAAATATATAGGAAATTTCATTTGTAATACTCATAGTTTCGAATGAAATAATTGAAATTTAAGTTGTAGCAAATAGCAGTCAATTAAGAATTCAGCAGCTAGTTCTTGTTTTGTTTACATTTTCATATAGAAATATATTTTATGAAAACTCGAGTAATGTAATTGTTGCTAATAATCCTAATATATTAAAATTCTCGAAATCGTCTTTATAAATTTCGGTGATTTGAAAATAACGATCAAATTCAAAAATACGCGAAGTTGGCTACGCGCAGCTGAAAAAATTTTTTGATCGTAGTCAACTTCGCGAAAAAAATTTTGTTTACAAATTTCAATATAGAAAATTAATTCAAAATTTCCCAAGTTATATGACTAGTGACAGAAATATAAATAAGCGTCGCCGCACTAACTTTTTTGCACAAATCTAACAAAAAAAACCGGAAGTCTCTAGCTATTGTAGTTTTCGAGATCTCAGAGGGACGGGAGCCAGCCAGCCAGCCAGCCGAACAAAGTGAATGTATAAGCTGCATTGTTGTTCCAAAAATGCGCTAAAAATTTGAATTGCTCTGACTTTTACAAATTCAAAATTTTTATAATTTTTGATCCATGCTTAGCCATCCGAAAATAATCAATAATATATCTGATGGTTAATCATAAATCTTAAATTTTACTCACGCGTAACTGCCATCGCCATCATTTCTAACTTTTCCCATTAATTCCTGATTAATTACTTGTGCCTCCAATCCACCATAAACTGCTTTATAATCCAACATAACAGCGTCTTCAATTGAAGTAGGCAATGGCTTGTGCATATCAGTTGTCATAAATTCAAACATTTTGCTTTGCCAGCAAGTTCTGAACATGAGACAAAACCAAATAAAAAGTGCAAGCGCTAAACGATTTGCTGCCTCTTGTGGCAATCGAAGTTGTGAAATTCCAAAAATTACTCCAAGTGTATTGTAAGCTGGATGTCTGATATCTAAAAATTAATTTAATATTATAAAATTAAGGAAAAAGGTTTTTCAGTTCCATAAAATAATTTTAATTTTACCTTCACCATAAAAAAGTTCCTGAATCCATTTTGGACATTTATTTATGACAAAAATAAAAACAAAAGTGAAACCAATTGTTGATCCAAGTAAAATCCAAGTTATCAAATCAAATGGCATTAAAATTTTTTCATAATTTCCATACAGCTCATTTTTTGTCATTAAATAATAATATTTATATTCATCAACAGGCAAAGACAATTGTGTTGCATTCGAACGTGATTTTCGTTCATTTGAGTCAAATTTTATATCAATTCTAAAGAAATCATTCATAACTTTGAAGTTATTTGCACCTGAAGTGTTGTAATTTATAATTTTTTGAGCTTCTTCTTCAGACGAAACGAACAAAAATTGAAATCTTGGTAGCACAGTATAGTGAACAGTAAAATTATACTTTTTTGCTGTTGTCATCAAAATTTCATTTGTTAATCCTCGGAATGTTAATTTGTCCATTACAATCTTTTTTCGAATAATTTTTTCAAGGTCAAAGTCAAAATAATCATAAATTTCTTCCGTATACCAATGACTATCAAATCTTACACCAAAAAACATCAAACAACCATGAAAATTATCAAAATGATTAAAATTTTCCAAATCCTTGCTCCATTTTTGTGTTTCAATGTTGAATGTGTTGAGCAATTTTGGATGAATTTTATTACACATTTTAGGTGAATATAAAACACTTGCGAATAAATTTATGAAATTTCTGTCTCGTGCAATTATAAATTCATAAAATCTCATATCTGGTTTGATCATGAATTTAACTTCCGAATGAATTGTGTCAGAAATGCCAAAAAGGTTTAAAGAATCTTCAACATAAATTGTAAATTTGTAAATATCATGTTTCATATTTGTAAACCTCAAATAAAGTTCATGAAGATTTGTCGACATTTGATGGACATATTGAAGATTATCCTTTGATTTCGTCATAATTATTGTTGATTTATTGAATTCTCTGTTCCATTTTTGAATGTTTTCTATGTGTCGAATGTTTACTGGAATTTCATTGCTCAGTTCCTTTGTGACATCATTGATGACGTCTTTGATGTGTTGTGTCGCTTCACCAAAAATCCAAAATTCAAAATTTATGTCATTAGCAATGTAAAACTTACGAATGAACTCATTCATTACTTTCGCAATTGATTGTGTTGAATCTTCTTGAATTTTCGTGCTTGTAACTGTAAATGTGCTGCATATTGTTGTCATTAATATTATTATCGTGAATATTTTTAATGAACTTGATACTTTTTGCCGCTTTTTGCGATGTTGGCAAAATTTATTTGATATTCTCATCATTTTTTACTTAAATAAATTTATTTTGGTTTTGTACAATTTTTTCCTTTACTTTTTATTTCTTGTGAAAAATCAATAATTTTCTAGAAATAAATATTTATTTTCGAAGAAATTAAGTTCTAAAACACTTTCATGAAAATTTTTATTTATTTTCAGATGTCAAATAAAAGCTAAAAAGAAAACTTTTATCGAACCAAGGCTTGAGAATTCTTTTTAATATTTCACATAAATTCAAATTTGTTTTCTGAAAAATTAAATTTTTTGATAGAAAACCTATAGCTTTAAAATAACAAAATGAAGTTGCATAACTTTTTAGTCTTTTCTGATTTGTATTTTTTGCGTTTATAAATTTTTTAAAGCTATCATTAAAATTTTGAAGCTTTTTAAAAAAAGAGAAAAAAAAATATGATTAATAACTACAATTTTTATTTCTGCAAAACGAATAAATAAAATATCAAGGCCTGAGAACTCTTTGATCAAAGTTTGATTTTTGTTTGATTTTTTTTTTTGATCCCAGTTTGATCTCGGATTAAAAAAAGCAAACTCGGATCAAAAAAAAATCAAACAGGAATCAAAAAAAAAAAAAACAAACAGAAATCAAAGAGTTCTCAGGCCTTGTAAAATATATAAATAATAAGTGAGTTCAATTTGTTTAAAAAACTTTCAATGTAAAACTAATTTTTGTCAGTCTGAAAAATTTTATTGTTAAATATTAAATTAATTTTTTTAGTTTTTATTTTCAATATTTTCCATTATAATTTCATTTAAATTTGATCTTTTAAATTTAATTTTAAAATCATCATAAAAACCCCAAAAATTATGAATAAAGAAATCAAAAATAAAAAAATTGAAAAACCTGCCGATTTAATTTGACTTTTAAACATTTCATTTTTTAAATCTTCAATATCTAAATTTTTTTCATTCATTTCTCTTTTAAATTTTTCAATATTTTCATCAATTTCTTCTAAATCAATTTTTTTACCATCAAAAAGTTCAAAATAATGTTGTGGTTTACAATTTAATATTTCATTTTGTATCACATCTTTACTTATATATTTATATTTCTCAGAACAATTTTTATATTTAATCTCAAGCAAAAAAGAAATATCAAATACATGATAAAATTGATCAAAAACATTTGGATGAATTTCTTTAATTGGATTTTTCCTAAGTGATAGACTATTCATATCTGGATTAAATTTAAAAAGATCTTTTTCAATTTTTGTTACATTGTTATTTGTCAAATTAAGAACATTTAAATTTGGATATTGTTGAAAATCTTTTTGATGAATTTCTTTCATTTCTGCATTTAAAATAAAAATTACAGCAAGATTTGGAAAAAATTTTGTCAGTCCATATGGCATAAAATTGACAATGTGATTTTTTGAATAAAATTCTTGCACATATGAATTATCCAATGTTTGTAAATGAGTGCCATTTACTGATGTAATAAATGTCTCTGGTGCAGTTATTGTGAAATTGTTTGTTACATTGCAAATGTAAATTTCATTAAGAAAGTCCAACCTTTGATAGTCAAAAATGCAATCTAAATTTATTGAAAATGTCAAAGGAATGAAAATTATTGAAGCAAATCTGTGAACAGAAAAAAGAAACTTTACAAATTAGTAGAATTTAATTTTTTTTTTACGGTTTGTAAATTTTTTTCATATTTCAATTTTCTTTTAAATTATTTTAAAATCTTATTTCAATTGAAAATTTGCAGCAACTTTTTAAATAACCTTTTGTTAAAATGAAAAGAAAACTTACTTTAGAAATTTCATTTTTAATAATTTTTCCACGTCTGTTTCGAATGAATTTTGTTACTCGACTAAGTTTTATTTTGGTTACAAGAGTTTTTTTTGGTTTAAATATGAAAGATCAAAAATTGTCTCGACACAAAGATTTAAATGAAATGAAATGAAATTTTACCTGAAAATTCATAAGTTTTATTATCTTTTTGAATATTTTATTTGATGATTGTGGTAATTGAGTGTCATAAACCATGTTTTATTAACCTGTTAATCCATAAACACAGACACAACCGAAACAATGTCTATAATCCTTGCAGTAAAATTTAATGACTGATTTAGGACATATCACGTCTTAATGGCTTTTTGTAATTAGTTTTTAATTTTTGAAATTCTTTAAAGATCTTTTGTTAACCATTAAGGGAAAGAATGCCTAATTTCATAACAATTTTAAAAATCTATTGAAACAGTCGCAAACTTATTTGAGTGAAAAAATGAAATTTTTAATGTAGGTTTATGATTTTTTAAGCCTAAAATCGTTAAATTATTAAACCAAGTGTTAAGTAAAAATATTTGATTTAAAATTTACAAAATTTTTTAGATTTTAAAAATTAATTGATTGAATTTTGTAATATAGAAATTTATTGTTTCAGGCTTTAAAACTTTTATCAATATAAATTTATTTTTCTTGATTCTTACAAGTTTCTTTTAATCTCTATTCCTGTAACATTTTGTGTTCCAATGCATTGCAAGTTTGAGATGGAAAACAATTTGGATTTTGGTGAATTTTATCGATGCAATAATGAAATGGTGCTTAGTTTTCATGACAGCTTTCCTCCTAAAGCAAAAATTTTAGCAGTTATTGGAAGACAATTGACATCAAAAAATAATTCACATGTTGAAGAATTTTATTCAAAAGAAAAATATATTTCAATGCTGCCACTAGAATTAGGCAATTTTTTCCCAAATCTTGTTAAAATTTATATAGAAAAGGTGATATGACAGAAATTCATCAAGTACACTTAAGAAATTTGACAAAATTAAAATATTTAAGTTTGCCTAAGAACAAAATTAAAAAAATTGAGAAAAATCTTTTTAAATTCAACACTGAATTAGAAATTTTAAATTTAGAAGAAAATTTGATTAAAGAAATTTATCCAACAGTTTTCGATGATTTGAAAAAACTTTCAATTATTACTTTATGGAAAAATCAATGCACAAATTTTAATGGAAGTAACAAGAATGAAATAATTAAAGAAATTCAAGAAAATTGTAAACTAAAATTTACTTTTGATATTAATGAACATAAATCAATTATTTTAGAAGATATTGAAGAAAATCTTGAAATTATTAAAAATGAAATTTCTGAAAAATCTTTGAAAATTGAAATTCTAAGAAATGAAATTAAGAAAACTTTCAAAAATTCATTAATTTCAAGTTTTTGTTTATTTTTGTTGTTTATTTTTATTATATTTTTGATAAAATTTTATAAAAGAATTTTTACAATAAAAAATATTTTTGAAAGATTTTAAACAAAAATTGAAATGAAATTTTTGTAAATAACTAAGAATAATTTTTAGACTACCATAATGATAGTTTAATTGGAAATTTTTTAATGTTACAGCAGAGTGGAGACCCTTAAATTACTTTATTGATCTATGAACATGCAAGATTATATAGTCAATGTTATCTCTTTTTTGTATCTGGTGACAGTGCTTTGTATTTAGACGCAATAGGCATTAATCAACGCGTCCTGTGAGCAAACAATAGTCCAACTATTTAATTGAAGTTATTAATTAGCGCATCATTAAAGATATTTTTAAAGATTGATGTGCTTTAGCCAAAATTTTATTTGATATCATTGAAATAGTCGAAGAATAACTAATTTCAATAAATTTTTATAATCCTTACCTATAGACAGACAATATTTTATTGAGATAAAACATTTCAATACCTATTTATCAAGACAAAAAACGACTCAATCAGACAAGTTTTGACCAAGTTATGCAATGTTGAAGGTCATCATTGTTCAAAAAAGCATATTTTTGAACCTAGAGAGGTTATTTTTCAACCAATTTTTATGATTAAGGTCTTAAAAAATTTGGAATTTTCTGCAAAATAAGAAAATATAAAAGAAGTTTAAAGTGTCAAAAAGAAAAGTTGACTTGGGAGCTATTTAAATTAAAAAATAAATGTTTTGTTGATACAAAAAAATCCCCAAAAATCTACAATTCGCTAGAGTAATTTTTGATTATTTCATCTTATTTTGTAGATTTTTGGATAAGATTTAGGAAAATGGAAAGACTTTTAACTCAGTTCTCATAAACCGCAATCCGATTGAGAAAATCTTTTTTTATAAAAGTGCTAGAGTGAACTTAGTGCCAGTTTTAACTGCTTATCAAATTGATTCTTATATACCATCTTAAGACAATTTCGCTTGATATGTCCTTTCTTTTTACAATATCCACATTCTAAATCTGCATGTGGATTAACGCCTTGGTGTTGATAATTTATGTTGCTTGATAATGTTTTATTAAGAGCTAATGCAACATTTTCTGTCTTAATTGTGCCTTGCATATATTCCTTTTTCTTTTCATATTCTTGATTTAGTAAATTTTTTACATTCTTAAATTTTACTCGATCCTGACTCCAGCTTCCATAATTGTCATTTGTTAATTTATCTATTAATCCTAAGATTTTATCTAAACTTGAACTGGATTCAGACGACATTGTTCTTTATTTTAACACTTTTGTCTGACTGGATCTTTATTTCGAAATTGGCTGGATCTTTTGGCGCCAAAAAAAATTTTTCTTACAAAATGTCTATTTTCTTAATTTTCATTTAAATCTTCTTGTTTGATCACTATTAACACTTTTTTTAATGATACAATCTTTGAGCTTCTGGACCCATAACCTATTGAAGGTCTGAAACTAAATATATAATTGTAATAATAAACTCAATATAAAATGCGTCTTTTCACTTTGAAAGATCAAGATAAACTAAAATTTATTTATGAACTTAACCTTTAAATAAATATAATTCAAATATATAAATGACCGTTATTGTTGAACTCCAATAGAAATTTAAATTCGCAATTTCCTAAGTTATATAACTAGTGACAGAAATATAAATAAGCGTCGCCGCACTAACTTTTTAGCACAAAACTAATACAAAAAAACCGGAAGTCTCTAGCTATTGTAGTTTTCGAGATTTCAGAGGGACACCCGACCAGCCGAACAGCCAAAGTGAATGTATAAGCTGCATTGTTGTTCCAAAAATACGCTAAAAACTTTCAATGTAAAACTAATTTTTTGTCAGTCTGAAAAATTTTATTATTAAATATTAAATTTTTTTTTTTAATTTTTATTTTCAATATTTTCCATTATAATTTCATTTAAATTTGATCTTTTAAACTTTATTTTAAAATCATCAAAAAAAACCCCAAAAATTATGAATAAAGAAATCAAAAAAAACCTGCGATTAATTTGACTTTTAAACATTTCATTTTTTAAATCTTCAATATCTAAATTTTTTTCATTCATTTCTCTTTTAAATTTTCAATGTTTTCATCAATTTCTTCTAAATCAATTTTTTACCATCAAAAAGTTCAAAATGATGTTGTGATTTACAATTTAATATTTCATTTTGCATCACATCTTCACTTATATATTTATATTTCTCAGTACAATTATTATATTTAATCTCAAGCAAAAAAGAACGAATAAATAAATGATAAAATTGATCAAAAACTCTTGGATGAATTTCTTTAATTGGATTTTTCTAAGTGATAGACTATTCATGTCTGGATTAAATTTAAAAAGATCTTTTTCAATTCTTGTTATATTGTTATTTGTCAAATTAAGATTATTTAAATTTGGATATTGTTGAAAATCTTTTTGATGAATTTCTTTCATTTCTGCATTTAAAATAAAAATTTCAGCAAGATTTGGAAAGAATTTTGTCAGTCCATATGGCATGAAAATTGACAATGTGATTTTTTGAATAAAATCCTTGCACATATGAATTATCAAATCCTAGTAAATGAGTGCCATTTACTGATGTAATAAATGTCTCTGGTGCAGTTATTGTGAAATTGTTTGTTACATTGCAAATGTAAATTTTACCAACAAAGTCCAACCTTTGATAGTCAAAAATGCAATCTAAATTTATTGCAAATGTCAAAGGAATGAAAATTATTGAAGCAAATCTGTGAACAGAAAAAGAAAACTACAAATTAGTAGAATTTAATTTTTTTTTACGGTTTGTAATTTTTTTTCATATTTCAATTTTCTTTTAAATTATTTTAAAATCTTATTTCAATTGAAAATTTGCAGCAACTTTTTAAATAACCTTTTGTTAAAATGAAAAGAAAACTTACTTTAGAAATTTCATTTTTATAATTTTTCCACGTCTGTTTCGAATGAATTTTGTTACTCGACTAAGTTTTATTTTGGTTACAAGAGTTTTTTTGGTTTAAAATATGAAGAATCAAAAATTGTCTCGACACAAAGATTTAAATGAAATGAAATGAAATTTTACCTGAAAATTCATAAGTTTTATTATCTTTTTGAATATTTTATTTGATGATTGTGGTAATTGAGTGTCATAAACCATGTTTTTTATTAACCTGTTAATCCATAAACACAGACACAACCGAAACAATGTCTAGAATCCTTGCAGTAAAATTTAATGACTGATTTAGGACATATCACGTCTTAATGGCTTTTTGTAATTAGTTTTTAATTTTTGAAATTCTTTAAAGATCTTTTGTTAACCATTAAGGGAAAAAATGCCTTATATCATAACAATTTTAAAAATCTATTGAAACATTCGCAAACTTATTTGAGTGAAAAAATGAAATTTTTAATGTAGGTTTATGATTTTTTAAGCCTAAAATCGTTAAATTATTAAACCAAGTGTTTAGGCTTTTTCCGACCGGGAACGGGAACGGGAATTCCCGTTTCCTATCCCGTTCCCGTTCCCGATGAAAGTCCGGGAATGACTCCATACAAATATGAAAAATTTTTAAATTTTTTAATGACAATTTAAAAATTTTTCAATATTTTTCAGTTAATAATCCAAAACCAATAAAAAAATTTAATTCTAGTCATTTTTTAAAGTATTTATTAGTATTTTTTCAATATATTGATAAAATTTTCAATAAACAATTTCGAAATTGGGAAAAAAATTAATTTTAATTCTTTCTCAAGTTGTTTTCGTTTAAATTTCTGAAATTCGATGATAAAAATATTTTTATTTGATTCCAAATAAATGTTTAATTTAATGACTTCAACTCTATGAAATAAAATTTATTATTTTTATGGAGATTCAAGTTTACTAGAAATTTTTGCCGTATTATTGCATTACTACTAGCCTTGTGAAAATTTTATTTCTAGAAATTCAATTTTCTTTTATTTTCTAAAAGTAATCTGTACTACGTAATTTGTAGTTGTATATGATTTGAAAGTGATTTAAATGAACAAAAGCACTTAATAAAGCTGAAATTTTGTTTCAAAAGAAACAAAGTTTTGAAAAACCTTAAAATCTGTAAGGTTAGTAACATTTGAGAATCGAAATAACTCTAAACAGAATCAAGAAAACGTAAAACGACTTTTGTATAGATATAAATTCGAGGTTTTTTTATCTTTATTAAAAGTTTGAAACAAGAAAGAGTTGAAGATTAAAGAGAAATTTTAATTTTCAAAAGACTAAGTTGAATTTAAAATTTATGAATTGACCAATAGTTACAGTAAAAATACAGTAAATGTGTAAAAATGAGTCTTTTTTAATAATTTTTTTGATTTATTTGGCTGTTTTCAAAGTTTTTTTTTTCATTCCCGTTCCCGGGAAATTCCCGTTCCCGATCACTCATTCCCGTTCCCGTTCCCGTTCCCGGAATTCTCAATTTCCGGGAATTGGAAAAAGCCTACAAGTGTTAAGTAAAAATATTTGATTTAAAATTTACAAAATTTTTTAGATTTTAAAAATTAATTGATTTAATTTTGTAATATAGAAATTTATTGTTTCAGGCTTTAAAACTTTTATCAATATAAATTTTTTTTTCTTGATTCTTACAAGTTTCTTTTAATTTTTATTGCTATAACATTTTGTGTTCCAATGCATTGCAAATTTGAGATGGAAAACAATTTGGATTTTGGTGAATTTTATCGATGCAATAATGAAATGGTGCTTAGTTTTCATTACAGCTTTCCTCCTAAAGCAAAAATTTTAGCAGTTATTGGAAGACAATTGCCATCAAAAAATAATTCATATGTTGAAGAATTTTTTTCAATAGAAAAATATATTGCAATGCTGCCACTAGAATTAAGCAACTTTTTCCCAAATCTTGTTAAAATTTATATCGAAAGAGGTGATATGGCAGAAATTCATCAAGTACACTTAAGAAATATTTTAATTTTCGCACCTAACAATTCTGGTTCTTAAAAGCTTTTAAGAAATTTTTCATTTAATTTCAGATGACAAATGAAAGCTAAAATAAAAATAAAGCTTTAATAGAACTAAGACTTGAGAACTTTTTTAAAATTTCGCATAAGGACAAATTTGTTTTTTGAAAAATAAAAACTTTAAGGATGGTACTTTCAATAAAATAGCTACAGTTTTAAAACAACAGCATGAAGTTATGCACTCTTTTTTTGTTTAAATACAAAATTAATTTTTTTTAGTTTTTATTTTCATTATTTTCCATTATAATTTCATTTAAATTTGATCTTTTAAATTTAATTTTAAAATCATCATAAAAAGCAACATTAATTATCAATAAGGAAATAAAAAATAAAAAAATTGAAAAACCTGCTGATTTAATTTGGTTTTTAAACATTTCATTTTTTAAATCTTCAATATCTAAATTTATTTTATTAATTTCTATTTTATATTTTTCAATGTTTTCATCAATTTCTTCTAAATCAATTTTTTTATCATCAGAAAGTTCAAAATAATGTTGTGGTTTACATTTCAATATATTTTTCTGTATCTCATCTTCAATATAATGAATATATTTATCATCACCAGTACAATTATCATAATTAATCTCAAACCAAAAAGGACGATCAAATACATCATGAAATTGATCAAAAACTTTTGGATGAATTTCTTTAATTGGATTTTTCTTAATTGAAAAAAAATTCATGTCTGGATTAAATTTAAAAAGATCTTTTTCAATTCTTGTTATATTGTTTATTTGGTCAAATTAATCCAACTAAAATTTGGATATTGTTGAAAATCTTTTTGATGAATTTCTTTCATTTCTGCATTCAAAATTGAAAATTTCAGCGAGATTTTGGAAAAGAATTTGTCAGTCCATATGCCATGAAATTGACAATGTTGAATTTTTTGAATAAAATCCTTGCCACATATGAATTATCCAATGTTTGGTAAAATGAGTGCCATTTACTTGATGTAATTAAATGGTCTCTGGTTGCAGTTATTGTGAAAGTTGTTTTGTTACATTACATAATGTAAATTCTCAAGAAAGTCCGACCTTTGATAGTCAAAAAATGCAATCTAATTTATGTGCAAATGTCAAAGGAATGAAAAAATTATTGAAACAAATCTGCAACAGAACAAAAAGAATTAAGAAATTTAGTAGAATTTTTTTAATTTAAAAAATATAAAAAATTTTTTTAATGGTTTGATTTTTTAATATTTTGATTGTTTTTTTACAAAATTTATTCTTCTAGAAAATTTTTAATAATAAAATTTGGCATCAATTGTTTGAACATTTTTAGTAATTCACAAAAAAAATCTTACTTTAAAAAATTTCAATTTTTAATAATTTTTTCAACTGTGTGTTTCAAACGAATTTTGTTTACTCCGACTAATTTTCATTTTGCTTACAAAAGTTTTTTTTTTGGTTTAAATGAAAGATCAAAATTGTGTCTCGACACGAAAGATTTAAATGAAATGAAAATAATTTTTACCTTGAAAATGGAGATAATTTTATTTATTCTTTTCTTGATATTTTCTTTTATGATTGTGACACACAAAATTGTCATTATGCCTAGATTCTCAAGAAATTTCCTAATAGAGAAACATGTCTTGTCTTAATGACTTTCATTTCCTTTGAAATTCTTAAGCGTAAAGAGAAAAATTGCCTGATGTCTCATAACCAGGAATAAATTCAATATTTTATGGCACATAAATTGCCAAAACACAGACCAACTTACTGATACGTAGGAAAAATTTTGTTTCTCGTTTTTATTTTTTTCATATAAACCACCAAAACATCCGCCAATATTTTATTTGAGTAAAAAATGATAATTTTTAATGTAAGTCTTAAATTGTCATATAGTTTAACCCTAGTGTTGAGTAATTTTCATTAATTTATAAAATTAACAAAATTTTTGTGATTATAACTAATTAATTGATAATTATGTAATATAAAAATTTGAAGATTTTTAAAAAATATTTACTTCAGCGCCGCTAGAGGGCGCTCGAAAGTCTTCTTTGTCAACTTTTTCAATTTTTCGGTTTTTTTCCACTTTACTCGAAACCAAAGCATTACCCCCTATTGTACACCTAGTATTTTAGGTGTCCTCGTAATTTCCAATCGAACAAGCCAACTTTTCATGAAAAAATGGTCACTCCCATCCCGAGAAATATCTCAAAAAAACCCTTGTCCGTGTCCGTTCGTCGTGAAGCGACCTACAGCTCACAGGTTTACATTTTTTTCGTAAAAATTCTTGCAGATTCGTGATCAGTGCACAATTAGATGAACTGATCAACTTTGTAGAAAATTGGTGCATGTGTGTGGCGGCTAGCCTAGTGGTGAAAATTCGCATATGATGCGAAATACATGCGAAAAAATTCGCATAATACCCGCATGCATGCGAATACATTGCGAAATATTCGTATTTTAAAACCAAACTATCAATGAATACAAGAATAATTATGAAAAGAAAATGAGGTCAATTTTGACCCAAATAATGCTTATGCTGCCACATGGATGCAGTGTTCCACATATAGGACCCAAAAAATTTTTTTTTTCATCTAAAAAGTTTTTAAAAATGTCATAAACACATAAAGAAAAACATTGCTAGAAATGGTTTTATTAGGCAATTTGACCCAAATAAATGCATATGCTGCACATGTGATGCATGTCCACGATATAGACGCAAAAAATATTTTTCATCTAAAAAGTTCTAAAATGTCATAAAACATAAAGGAAAACATGGCTAAGAAATGGTTTTAAGGTCAATTTGGACGCCAAATAATGCATATGCTGCACATGTGAATGCATGTCCACGATATAGGACGCAAAAAATTTTTTTCATCTAAAAAGCTGTAAATTTCATAAAACTATATGAAAACATTGCTAGAAATGTTTTAAGGCAATTGATCCCAAATAATGGCAATGCTGCACATGTGCATGCTTTGGGTCAAACTATTTGACAAAAAATTTTTTCTCCAAAAAGTTGTAAAATGTCATAAAAACAATAAAAAAAACATGTTAGAAGTTGGTTTTTGAAAGCAGTTTTGACCCAATAATGCCATATTGCCTGGCACATGTTGAATGCATGTCCACGACATTGACCAAAAAATTTTATTTTCATCTAAAAGTTTTAAAATGTCATAAACATAAAGAAAACATGCTAGAAAATGTTTTTAAGGGCAATTTGACCCAAATAAGCATATGCTGGCATACATGTGATGCATGTCCAACGATATTAGACCAAAAAAAACTTTTTCACAAAAAAAGTTTTTAAAATGTCTCTGAATTCACCATATTAACTGATCTATAAATAGATGTGCGAGCGAAGTTCGTTTTTGGTCACGATCCTTTATTAAGTAATCTAGTGCGAAGCGTAGCTCGTACTTTTATAATGACTCGCCCTAGGAGGTGAGCATATAGGTTGAGCGGAGCTCACGACGTTTGACAAGTCGAACGTTCCTAAACAATATCGCAAAACACTGATCTATACCAAAGTGGCAAGCGGAGCTTGTACTTTCTTCACTGATTTATTATATAACTGATCTATAACCAAAGTGCAAGCGGACTTGTACTCTTCACTGATCTTATTATATTTAACGATCTATCAAAGTGAGCTGAAGCTTGTATTCATCACTGATCATTATACTAACTAATCTATACCAAAACATGAAACCAAAAATTGTGATAACAAATCTATGGACATAAAATTATAACAATAAAGATAAGCAACACAATAAAGTTTAAAAATTCTATAAGTCATGCACCCTACGTTTTTAGTTTTTGAATTCAACCATTCATGGGAGGTATTGCTTAGAATGGACCCAAAAGAAAAAAACTTATTTTTTAACTATTTAGTTTGCAAGAAAAAACGTTTTTTTAATAAAAAGTTTTTTTTTATTTTTAAAATGTTTTAATTATTATACCGAGGCGCTGAAGTATTTTTGAAAAACTTTGAAAAGTTTTTCTTGAATCAGTGCGTCGCACCTTGATCTGCTCCGTGAACTTTATTATTTTTTTTTCTTTTTTTGCAGAATTCTTTTAATCTCTATTCTCTGTATTCAATTTTGTGTTCCAATGTATTGCAAAGTTTGAGATGGAAACGAAATTTGGATTTTGGTGAATTTTTTATCGATGGCAATAATAGAGATCACCTTAGTTTTGATTACAACTGTCCTCCTAAAGCAAAATTTTTAGGCAGTATTTGGAAGACATTTGCCATCAAAAAATAATTCATATGTTTGAAGAAATTTTTTGTCAAATAGAAAAATAATATTCAATGACTGGCGACTAGAATTTAGGCAATTTTTCTCCAATTCTTGTTTAAAATTTTATATAGAAAAGTGATAGAACAGAAATTCATCAAATACACTTAGAAATTGACAAAATTAAATATTTAAGTTTGCCATAAGAACAAAAAATTAAAAAAATGAGAAAAAATCTTTTTAAATTTAACACCTTGAATTAGAAATTTTAAATTTAGAAGAAAATTTGTTAAAGAAATTTATCCAAAGTTTTCGATGATTTGAAAAAACTTTCAATCATGTACTTTATGGAAAAAATCAATGCACAAATTTTAATGAAGTAACAAGAATGAAATAATTAAAGAAGATTCAAGAAAAATTTAAACCAAAATTTACTTTTGATATAAATGAACTAAATCAATTATTTTTAGAAGATATTGAAGAAAACTTGAAATTATTAAAAATGAAAGTTTCTGAAAAATCTTGAAAAATTGAATTCTAAGAAATGAAATTAAGAAAACTTTTCAAAAATTCATTAATTTCAAGTTTTTTGGTTTATTTTGTGTTTATTTTTATTATATTTTTGATAAAATTTATAAAAGAATTTTTACAATAAAATATTTTTGAAAGATTTTTAAACAAAAATGAATGAAATTTTTGTAAATAACTAAGATAATTTTTTAGAATTACCATAAATGATAAAGTTTAATTGGAATATTTTTTAATGTTACAGCAGAGTGGAGACCCTTAAATTACTTTATTGATCATGACACATGGCAAGATTATATGTCAATGTTATCCTCTTTTTGTATCTGGTGACAGTGCTTTGTATTTTAGACGCAATAGCATTAATCAACGCGTCCTGTGAAGCAAACAATAGTCCAACCTATTTAATTGAAAGTTATTAATTAGCGCTCATTAAAGATATTTTTAAAGATTGTGTGCTTTAGCCAAATTTTATTTGAATATCATTGAAAATAGGTCGGAAGAAAACAATTTCAAATAAAGTTTTTATAATCCTTACCTAATAGACAGACAATATTTTATTGAGATAAAAACATTTCAAATACCTTATTTATCAGACAAAAAAAACGACTCAAATCAGACAAGATTTTGACCAAGTTAATGCAATGTTGAAAGTCATCATTGTCAAAAAAGCAAATTTTGAACCTAGAGAGGTTTTTTTCAACCAATTTTATGATTAAGGTCTTAAAAAATTTGGAATTTTCTGCCAAAATAAGAAAATTATAAAAGAAGTTTAAAGTGTCAAAAAGAAAAGTTGACTTGGGAGCTATTTAAATTAAAAATAAATGTTTTTTGTTGATACAAAAAAATCCCCAAAAATCTACAATTCCGCTAGAGTAATTTGATTATTTTCATCTTATTTTGTAGATTTTTGGATAAGATTTAGGAAAATGGAAAGACTTTAACTCAGTTCTCATAAAACCGCCAATCCGATTGAGAAAATCTTTTTATAAAAGTGCTAGAGTGAAACTTAGGCCAGTTTTAACTGCTATCAAATTGATCTTATATACCATCTTTAGACAATTTCGCTTGATATGTCCTTTCTTTTTACAATATCCACATTCTAAATCTGCATGTGGATTAACGCCTTGGTTTTTGATAATTTATGTTGCTTGATAATGTTTTATTAAGAGCTAATGCAAACATTTTCTGTCTTAATTGTGCCTTGCATATATTCCTTTTTCTTTTCCATACTCTTGATTTAGTAAATTTTTACATCTTAAATTTTTACTCGATCCTGACCCCAGCTTCCATAATTGTCATTTGTTAATTTATCTATTAATCCTAAGATTTTATCTAAACTTGAACTGGATTCAAGACGACATTGTTCTTATTTTAACACTTTTGCTCTGACTGGATCTTATTTCGAAATTGGCTGGATTCTTTTGGCGCCAAAAAAATTTTCTTACAAAATGTCTATTTTCTTAATTTTCTTTTTAAATCTTCTTGTTTGAATCACTATTAACACTTTTTTTTAATGATACAATCTTTGAGCTTCTGACCCATAAACCTATTGAAGGTCTAAACTAAATATTATATTGTAATAATAAACTCAATATAAAATGCGTCTTTTCACTTTAAAAGATCAAGATTAAACTTAAACTTTATTTATGAACTTAACCTTATAAATAAATATAATTCAAATATATAAATTGACCATTATTGTTTGAACTCCAATAGAAATTTAAATTCGCAATTTCCTAAGTTATATAAACTAGTGACAGAAATATTAAATAAACGTCGCCGCACTACTTTTTTAGCACAAAACTAATACAAAAAAACCGGAAGTCTCTAGCTATTATAGTTTTCGAGATCCAGAGGGACACCCGACCAGCCGAACAGCCAAAAGTGAATGTATAAACTCCACCACTCATAGAAAAAAAATTTAATACTTTAGTGTAATAATATTATAATGGTGAAAAATTAATACCAAATATTAAATTTGAGCAAAAATTTTAAAAATTAATAAAATGTGCTAAAAAATAAATATTTTGGTATAAATTTTTAATTTTAAGTTATTAAAATGTATTACCAATAGTATTAAAAATTAATAAAATTTTTGAGAAAAACGACAAAAAAATCAAAACTTAAACAAAGTATTAAAAATTAAAATTTAAGTATTAATTTTTTAATATTTTGTATTAAATATTAAAAATTTTAAAAGTTTAAAAAATATTGTTGCTCTATTTTAAAAAAAAGAAGCATTTAAAATTTTATTTATTTAAAAAAAATGTCATTGTGTGTATTGCAGTAATAAACTGCACAAAAAGTGAGATTAAGTGTTAAATAGTGAAAGAAGAGTGAAGTTTAGTAGTGTTTATGTTGAAAGATTTTTGGGAAAAAATATTGGTAAGAAATTATGGAGTAAATATTTTTTGGAGAAACAATTTTCTTCATATTAATATTTTTTTGCAATTAATTCTTAAATCTCTCTATAATATCTATTTATTTAGTTTTACAAGGTTCACTGACTAGTAAGTAAGTTCAGTTTTATTTAAATAAAATTAATCTTAAATAATATTTCTCATTATCTTGGTTTAGGTTTTGCAGCTTAGAAAAAATATTATTGATTGAATGTTTCATTTTAATTATTTACAAGTTAAATCAGAAATTCTGAATCCAGTAATGCAGATTATTAAAAAGGTATCTCTCATTTAATCATAAATAAAACATATTATTATAATAAAACTTTTCATTATAGGGGGGGTTGCAAATCATAAAAGTTAAAATGAATACCAAGAGAGAAAAAAAGAACAAAGTTTGGATTTTTTTATATAAAAAATTATGTTAAATTCTGTATATATAATCTGTATATTTTTATTAAATAAAGTCAAATTGGGTAAACTAAAATGAATAAAAGCGAAATTTTTTTAGCCTGCATATTTTCCAGGATCGAAATATTTTCAATTTTTTAATATTGCAGCATTAAATTATATACTAAATTTATTAAAAATTGTAATACTTAAAATAATAATTTAAATACCTAAGGGTTTAAATTTGAAATGAATACGAACTTTAAGATTTTGATATAAAATTTTAATACTATGTTTTAAGTGCTCAGCTCCAATACCGGGTATTTAATTTAATTTTTCCATACAAAATTAATACTTGGTATTACTTTTTTTCTATGAGTGCATTGTTGTTCCAAAAATACGCTAAAAACTTTCAATGTAAAACTAATTTTTGTCAGTCTGAAAAATTTTATTGTTAAATATTAAATTAATTTTTTTTAATTTTTATTTTCAATATTTTCCATTATAATTTCATTTAAATTTGATCTTTTAAACTTAATTTTAAAATCATCATAAAAAACCCCAAAAATTATGAATAAAGAAATCAAAAATAAAAAAAATGAAAAACCTGCTGATTTAATTTGACTTTTAAACATTTCATTTTTTAAATCTTCAATATCTAAATTTTTTTCATTCATTTCTCTTTTAAATTTTTCAATGTTTTCATCAATTTCTTCTAAATCAATTTTTTTACCATCAAAAAGTTCAAAATGAAGTTGTGGTTTACAATTTAATATTTCATTTTGTATCACATCTTTACTTATAAATTTATATTTCTCAGTACAATTATTATATTTAATCTCAAGCAAAAAAGAAATATCAAATACATGATAAAATTGATCAAAAACATTTGGATGAATTTCTTTAATTGGATTTTTCCTAAGTGATAGACTATTCATGACTGGATTAAATTTAAAAAGATCTTTTTCAATTCTTGTTATATTGTTATTTGTAAAATTAAGTCCATTTAAATTTGGATATTGTTGAAAATCTTTCTGATGAATTTCTTTCATTTCTGCATTTAAAATGAAAATTTCAGCGAGATTTGGAAAGAATTTTGTCAGTCCATATGGCATAAAATTGACAATGTGATTTTTTGAATAAAATCCATGTACATCTGAATTATCAAATCCTAGTAAATGAGTGCCATTTACTGATGTAATAAATGTCTCTGGTGCAGTTATTGTGAAATTGTTTGTTACATTACAAATGTAAATTTCACCAACAAAGTCCAACCTTTGATAGTCAAAAATGCAATCTAAATTTATTGCAAATGTCAAAGGAATGAAAATTATTGAAGCAAATCTGTGAACAGAAAAAAGAAACTTTACAAATTAGTAGAATTTAATTTTTTTACGGTTTGTAAATTTTTTTCATATTTCAATTTTCTTTTAAATTATTTTAAAATCTTATTTCAATTGAAAATTTGCAACAATTTTTTAAATAACCTTTGTTAAAATGAAAAGAAAACTCACTTTAGAAATTTCATTTTTAATAATTTTCCACGTGTGTTTCGAATGAATTTTGTTACTCGACTAAGTTTTATTTTGGTTACAAAAGTTTTTTTGGTTTAAACATGAAAGATCAAAAATTTGTCTCGACACAAAGATTTAAATGAAATGAAATGAAATTTTACCTGAAAATTCATAAGTTTTATTATCTTTTTGAATATTTTATTTGATGATTGTGGTAATTGAGTGTCATAAACCATGTTTTCTTAACCTGTTAATCCATAAACACAACCGAAACAATGTCTAGAATCCTTGCAGTAAAATTTAATGACTGATTTAGGACATATCACGTCTTAATGGCTTTTTGTAATTAGTTTTTAATTTTTGAAATTCTTTAAAGATCTTTTGTTAACCATTAAGGAAAAAATGCCTAATATCATAACAATTCTAAAAATCTATTGAAACTAGGGGTTCTCGAAAATCCTTCGATATCGAGTACGATATCGATAATACCCGGGTAAAACCGGGTATACTCGAAAATATTTTTTCATACATTTTCAAAAAAAATTTTTAAAATTTTGATGATTTATGGCTTCTTTAAAGTTTTTTTCAATGAAAATTGATGATTCATTTTTTAGCGCATAATTTTGACAAAATATATCATCAAAGATTGTAATGCTCAAATAAAAAGTTTTGGTAAAATTTTTTTAGCGCATTTGGAAAGACAATGCAGCTTATATCTTCACTTTGGCGGCTGGTTGGCTGGTGATGTTGAGCGCGAGATCTCGAAAACTATAATAGCTAATAATAATAATATTGGAACTTCAAATAATTAAATATTATTCAACCGTTTTTTTATATCAATAAAATTTATTATAAGATTCTGTAAATTGCAGCATCTATTAAAAACGCTCGCCGTACTTTCATATATTAAAATTTTATAAATATGATTTTATCTAAATTTTCATTTACTTCGGCCCTTTACATTCTTACTTTTTTCTTCCCAATGTCACCTCGAAAACAGAGTTTTATCACTTATGAATTAAAGCTACTCAAAGCTGATGCCTACATTCATTCCCTTAAATTTGTAAAAACACAAATAATTATGACAATAAATCGGCATTTTTTCTATACTATTCTATTTATTTCGATCAGAATATTTTTCACTGTAAATCTATTTTTATTAATGAATCTAATATTTTTGCAATTTGTTAACATACACTGATTTGGGCGCAAAAAATGCGCTAAAGTAATCCGTCCTATGGCCAACACTTTCAGTATCAATTTTTTGAATTGAAGAATATTTGTTAACTTTTTTTCATAAGAAAATTTTTTTTAAGAATTTAAAGAAAATTTTAATTCAAAAAATTAGAAAAAATTTTTTTTACATAAAAAATTAGAAAAATTCTATAAAAGTATTGTTTCGAGTATACTCGAAATCGAAAATTGAAAATTTCGAGTACCCGGGTAGTATCGTACTCGAAAATACCCGGGTACTTTCGATCGATATATCGAACCGAGAACCCCTAATTGAAACAGTCGCAAACTTATTTGAGTGAAAAAATGAAATTTTTAATGTAGGTTTATGATTTTTAAGCCTATAATCGTTAAGTGATTATACCAAGTGTTAAGTAAAAATATTTGATTTAAAATTTACAAAATTTTTTAGTTTTTAAAAATTAATTGATTTAATTTTGTAATATAGAAATTTATTGTTTCAGGCTTTAAAACTTTTATCAATATAAATTTATTTTTCTTGAGTCTTACAAGTTTCTTTTAATTTTTATTCCTGTAACATTTTGTGTTCCAATGCATTGCAAGTTTGAGATGGAAAACAATTTGGATTTTGGTGAATTTTATCGATGCAATAATGAAATGGTGCTTAGCTTTCATGACAGTTTTCCTCCTAAAGTAAAAATTTTAGCAGTTATTAGAAGACATTTGCCATCAAAAAATAATTTACATGTTGAAGACATGTCACATTTCAATGCTGCCACTAGAATTAAGCAACTTTTTCCCAAATCTTGTTAAAATTTATATCGAAAGAGGTGATATGACAGAAATTCATCAAGTACACTTAAGAAATATTTTAATTTTCGCACCTAACAACTCTGGTTCTTAAAAGCTTTTAAGAAATTTTTTATTTATTTTCAGATGACAAATGAAAGCTAAAAATAAAAATAAAGCTTTAATAGAACCAAGACTTGAGAACTTTTTTAAAATTTCGCATAAGGACAAATTTGTTTTCTGAAAAATAAAACTTTAAGGATGGTATTTTCAATAAAACAGCTACAGTTTTAAAACAACAGCATGAAGTTATGCACTCTTTTTTTGTTAAAATACAAAATTATTTTTTTATCAATTTTTATTTTCATTATTTTCCATTATAATTTCATTTGAATTTGATCTTTTAAATTTAATTTTAAAATCATCATAAAAAACCACATAAATTATCAATAAGGAAATCAAAAATAAAAAAATTGAAAAACCTGCCGATTTAATTTGTAAACATTTCATTTTTAAGTTCTGCAATATCTAAATTTATTTTATTAATTTCTTTTTTATATTTTTCAATGTTTTCATCAATTTCTTCTAAATCAATTTTTTTTACATCAGAAAGTTCAAAATAATGTTGTGGTTTACATTTCAATATTTCTATGTGTATGTCAGATTCATGAATATATTTATTATCACCAGTCAATTATCATAATTAATCTCAAACCAAAAAGGACGATCAAATACATCATGAAATTGATCAAAAACTTTTGGATGAATTTCTTTAATTGGATTTTTCTTAATTGAAAAAAATTCATATCTGGATTAAATTTAAAAAGATCTTTTTCAATTCTTGTTATATTGTTATTTGTCAAATTAAATCCAACTAAATTTGGATATTGTTGAAAATCTTTCTGATGAATTTCTTTCATTTCTGCATTCAAAATGAAATTTCAGCGAGATTTGGAAAGAATTTTGTCAGCCCATATGGCATGAAATTGACAATGTGATTTTTTGAATAAAATTCTTGCACATATGAATTATCCAATGTTGGTAAATGAGTGCCATTTACTGATGTAATAAATGTCTCTGGTGCAGTTATTGTGAAATTGTTTGTTACATTACAAAAATAAATTTCACCAAGAAAGTCCGACCTTTGATAGTCAAAAATGCAATCTAAATTTATTGCAAATGTCAAAGGAATGAAAATTACTAAAACAAATCTGTGAACAGAACGAAAAGAAAATTAAGAAATTAGTAGAATTTTTTAATTTAAAAAATATTAAAAACTTTTTTTAATGTTTTGCACTTTTTTTAACATTTATTTCCACAAAATTTAAATTTTTCTGAAATTTTCTCAATAATTAAAATTTGCATCAATTGTTTGAACATTTTTTAGTAATTCACAAAAAGTCTTACTTTAGAAATTTCATATTTAATAATTTTCCACGTCTGTTTCGAACGAATTTTGTTACTCGACTAAGTTTTATTTTGGTTACAAAAGTTTTTTTTGGTTTAAACATGAAAGATCAAAAATTTGTCTCGACACGAAGATTGAAATAGATAAAAATGAAATTTTACCTGAAAATTTATAAGTTTTATTATTTTTCCTTTTTGAAAATTTATCAGGTTGTTCGGAAAAAAATTACTCCCTTTTTACTCACTATGTTCATGCATCGATTTCTCAAAATCTATTTACCGAATTGACAGAACGGTGAAATGTATGATATTTTGTATATTAACTAGCAGTTTTTAAGATAGATTTGAATTCAATATCATTTCGCTTTCAATTTTATATTTGATTTCAAAAACTTGCACAAAATATGAATTTTTTTACTCAAAAGTTCACGATCATTTTTCTTCATTATTTTACATCGGTAAAAATTCTCTTGTGCTTTGTAAATTAATTATGTTTCAAGCTCTTTAAAGAACTGAAGACAGATTCTTAATATCTTTCGTAGTTAAAGGTTATGAGCGACCAAATTCATAGACACAAAAATCTTGGCTTTTTTAAAAATAATTATTTCTCGATAAGTACTTGACCAATTAAAAAGATTTATGCACCAATCGATCCGTCTTAAAATGTGCTTTTTAGCAACATACAATGCATCTCATTTCAAGTTTCCATCAATTTTCATACATTTTCAAAATTCTTTTGTTTACAAATGGCGAAAATGTAAACAAACAAATTTTGTCAATTTCCATTCTTTCATATCTTTTTAAATACATTATTTATAGCTCAAACTCAGCTTTTAATAAAAAGAACACATTAAAACTCAACAATTAAAATATCAATTTGAGCTAGAAATAATGTATTTAAAAAGATATGAACGAATGGAAATTGACAAAATTTGTTTGTTTACATTTTCGCCATTTGTAAACAAAAGAATTTTGAAAATGTATGAAAATTGATGGAAACTTGAAATGAGATGCATTGTATGTTGTTAAAGAGCACATTTTAAGACGGATCGATTAGTGTATAAATCTTTTTAATTGGTCAAGTACTTATCGAGAAATAATTATTTTTAAAAAAGCCAAAATTTTGAGTCTATGAATTTGGTCGCTCATAATTCTTTAATTAGGTAAGATATTTAGAATCTGCTTTCGGTTCTTAAAAGTGCTTGAAACATAGTTAATTTACAAAGCACAAGAGAATTTTTACCGATGTAAAATAATGAAGAAAAATGATCGTGAACTTTTGAGTAAAAAAATTCATATTTTGTGCAAGTTTTTGAAATCAAATATAAAATTGAAAGCGAAATGATATTGAATTTAAATCTATCTTAAAAACTGCTAGTTAATATACATAATATCATACATTTCACCGTTTGTCAATTCGGTAAATAGATTTTGAGAAATCGATGCATGAACATAGTGAGTAAAAAGGGAGTAATTTTTTTCCGAACAACCTGATAATTTGATGATTGTGTTAATTGAGTGTCATAAACCATGTTTTATTAACCTGTTAATCCATAAACACAGACACAATGTTTAGAATCCTTGCAATAAAATTTAATAACTATCTTAAGAGACGTTTCTTGTATTCGAACTAATTCAAATAAATTTTTTTAAAATTTCAAAATAGTGAAAATTTTTTAACATTTTTTATGATTTTTATTAAACAACGAAAATATCGATTGAATTTAAAGTATTTATCAAAAATGTCAATTTTATTAGAGTTAAAAATTCAAAATTTTGTCATATTCGAAGACAAGAAGTATCTCTGATTTTTGAGGAAAGACTGTAGTGACATGTGTTGTCTTAATGACTTTTTGAAATTATTTTTTATCCTTTGAAATTTTTCAAGGATATTTGTTAACCATTAAGGAAAATAATTACCTGATGTCTCATAACAGAAAATTTCAATATTTTATGGCACATAATTGTCAAACACAGACAACTTACTGATACGTAGAAAAAAATTTCTCTCATTTCATTAAAATTTTAAAAACCAACCAAAACAGTCGCAAATTTATTTGAGTGAAAAATGAAATTTTTAATGTAAGTCTTTTAAAATTTTTTTAAGCATAAAATCGTTAAAAAGTTAAGTTACATGTTAAGTAAATTTACTCGGTTTAAAATTTACAATATTTCTTCGATTTTAATAATTAATAATTAAGAATAATAATTTAAAAAAAAACATTTATAAAAGTTTTTATTTTTCTTTCTTGCAGATTTCTTTTAATCTCTATTCCTGTAACATTTTGTGTTCCAATGCATTGCAAGTTTGAGATGGAAAACAATTTAGATTTTCGTGAATTTTATCGATGCAATAATGGAAATCACCTTAGTTTTCATGACAGTTTTCCTCCTAAAGCAAAAATTTTAGCAGTTATTGGAAGACATTTGCCATCAAAAAATAATTCACATGTTGAAGAATTTTATTCAAAAGAAAAATATATTTCAATGCTGCCACTAGAATTAGGCAATTTTTTCCCAAATCTTGTTAAAATTTATATCGAAATAGGTTATATGACAGAAATTCATCAAGTACACTTAAGAAATATTTTAATTTTCACACCTCGCACTTTCATACCTGAGGTGCGGCACCTATTTTCGCACCTAACAATTCTGGTTCTTAAAATCTTTTAAGAAATTTTTCATTTATTTTCAGATGACAAATGAAAGCTAAAATAAAAATAAAGCTTTAATAGAACCAAGGCTTGAGAATTTTTTTAAAATTTCGCATAAGGACAAATTTGTTTTCTGAAAAATAAAAACTTTAAGGATGGTATTTTCAATAAAATAGCTACAGTTTTAAAACAACAGCATGAAGTTATGCAATCTTTTTTTGTTTAAATACAAATTATTTTTTTCTCAATTTTTATTTTGATTATTTTCCATAATAATTTCATTTAAATTTGATTTTTTAAATTTAATTTTAAAATCATCATAAAAAACCACATAAATTATCAATAAGGAAATCAAAAATAAAAAAATTGAAAAAATTGCCGATTTAATTTGGTTTTTAAACATTTCATTTTTAAGTTCTGCAATATCTAAATTTATTTTATTAATTTTTTTTTTATATTTTTCAATGTTTTCATCAATTTCTTCTAAATCAATTTTTTTATCATCAGAAAGTTCAAAATAATGTTGTGGTTTACATTTCAATATATTTTTCTGTATTTCAGATTCATGAATATATTTATCATCACCAGTACAATTATCATAATTAATCTCAAACCAAAAAGGACGATCAAATACATCATAAAATTGATCAAAAACTTTTGGATGAATTTCTTTAATTGGATTGTGCCATATTGCAAAAAAACTCATATCTGGATTAAATTTAAAAAGATCTTTTTCAATTCTTGTTATATTGTTATTTGTCAAATTAAATCCAACTAAATTTGGATATTGTTGGAAATCTTTCTGATGAATTTCTTTCATTTCTGCATTCAAAATTGAAATTTCAGCGAGATTTGGAAAGAATTTTGTCAGCCCATATGGCATGAAATTGACAATGTGATTTTTTGAATAAAATTCTTGCACATATGAATTATCCAATGTTGGTAAATGAGTGCCATTTACTGATGTAATAAATGTCTCTGGTGCAGTTATTGTGAAATTGTTTGTTACATTACAAAAATAAATTTCACCAAGAAAGTCCGACCTTTGATAGTCAAAAATGCAATCTAAATTTATTGCAAATGTCAAAGGAATGAAAATTATTGAAACAAATCTGCAAACAGAACAAAAAGAAAATTAAGAAATTAGTAGAATTTTTTAATTTAAAAAATATAAAAAATTTTTTTTATGGTTTGATTTTTTTTAATATTTTGATTGTTTTTTACAAAATTTTATTCTTCTAGAAAATTTTAATAATAAAAATTTGCATCAATTGTTTGAACATTTTTTAGTAATTCACAAAAAAAAACTTACTTTAAAAATTTCATTTTTAATAATTTTTTCACGTGTGTTTCAAACGAATTTTGTTACTCGACTAATTTTCATTTTGCTTACAAAAGTTTTTTTTTTGGTTTAAATGAAAGATCATAATTTGTCACAAAATGAAGATTTAAATAGAATGAAATTAAGATGAAAATAATTTTTACCTGAAAATGGATTAATTTTATTATCTTTTTTCTTGATTATTTTCTTTTATGATTGTGACACACAAAATTGTCATTATGCCTAGAATTCTCAAGAAAATTTTCCTAACTAGAAACATGTCTTGTCTTAATGACTTTCTTTCCTTTGAAATTCTTAAAGCGTAAAGAGAAAAATTGCCTGATGTCTCATAACAGAAAATTTCAATATTTTATGGCACATAATTGCCAAACACAGACAACTTACTGATACGTAGGAAAAATTTTCTCTCGTTTTATTTAAATTTCAAAAACCAACCAAAACAGTCGCAAATTTATTTGAGTAAAAAATGAAATTTTTAATGTAAGTCTTAAATTGTCATATAGTTAACCTAAGTGTTGAGTAAATTTCATTAATTTAAAATTAACAAAATTTTTGTGATTATAATAATTAATTGAGTAAATTTTGTAATATAAAAATTTGAAGATTTTAAAAAATATTACTTCAGCGCCGCTAGAGGGCGCTCGAAGTCTTCTTTTCACTTTTTCATTTATAATTTTTTTTTTCTTTTTGCAGAATTCTTTTAATCTCTATTCCTGTAACATTTTGTGTTCCCAATATATTGCAAGTTTGAGATGGAAAACAATTTGGTTTTGGTGAATTTTATCGATGCAATAATGGAGATCACCTTAGTTTTGATTACAGCTTTCCTCCTAAAGCAAAAATTTTAGCAGTTATTGGAAGACATTTGCCATCAAAAAATAATTCACATGTTGAAGAATTTTTTTCAATAGAAAAATATATTTCAATGCTGCCACTAGAATTAGGCAATTTTTCCCAAATCTTGTTAAAATTTATATAAAAAAAAGGTGATATGACAGAAATTCATCAAGCACACTTAAGAAATTTGACAAAATTAAAATATTTAAGTTTGCCTAAGAACAAATTAAAAAAATTGAGAAAAATCTTTTTAAATTTAACACTGAATTAGAAATTTTAAATTTAGAAGAAAATTTGATTAAAGAATTTATCCAACAGTTTTCGATGATTTGAAAAAACTTTCAATTATTACTTTATGGAAAAATCAATGCACAAATTTTAATGGAAGTAACAAGAATGAAATAATTAAAGAAATTCAAGAAAATTGTAAACCAAAATTTACTTTTGATATTAATGAACATAAATCAATTATTTTAGAAGATATTGAAGAAAATCTTGAAATTATTAAAAATGAAATTTCTGAAAAATCCTTGAAAATTGAAATTCTAAGAAATGAAATTAAGAAAACTTTCAAAAATTCATTAATTTCAAGTTTTTGTTTATTTTTGTTGTTTATTTTTTATATATTTTTTGATTAAAATAAAATTGAAATGAAATTTTTTGTAAATAACTAAGAATAATTTTTAGACTACCATAATGATAGTTTAATTGGAAATTTTTTAATGTTACAGCAGAGTGGAGACCCTTAAATTACTTTGTTGATCTATGGACATATCACATATTATAGCTTAAAATTCGTGTGATGCTGATTCCTAATGACTAAGAAGTCGTTTGAGCTCAATTGATTAACATTTAACTAAGTTATAGTCATTTAAGTGAGGCCAAAAATGTTAAAAATTTTGTTTGCATGTCTGTGCTAAAATGAGCATATTTCGCGAACGGTTTATCTAAAAGTTATGATTTTATGCTTGGTAAAAAAGACTAAGTAAGTTCTGCAAAAATCAGCAATAAAATAATTTCTGAAATTTTTATTCAGGCCCATAGTGTGTTGTACAGTGTTTATTAAGAGTCAAGAAATCAAGATAAAGAGAGAAAAATTCAGTTTCAAGAAAATAAGTTTGAATATTTCGAAGCATAACGGTCAACTTTTTGTTTTAAACTATAAGAATATAAACATATTTTTAAAAAATTTTCACACCAAAATTTATTTACTACATGAATGTATAATAAAAAAAATTTCTGTTGATATATTGTCTTTGTGTTTGTGGACTTATGTCTTATTACCCAACTTCGAAATTTATATTTTTTTGTAATATTCATAAAAATTTAATGCCTAAAAATCATTTAATTCTACTCATTTAAATATTCCGACTTGTTGCTAAGAAAATAGCATAAAAAATATGTGAAATTTTGTCACCAAATATACTGATCTGTAAAGGCAAAAGTGCACTATAATCGCCGAACATCCTAGGCGACGAGATTGATCAATATTTTTTAGAGGTGTTAATTTTCAAAATAGCAAACATTTTAAAATATAGAATTGAATGTGTCATCATTTTTAAATAAAAATTAATTAAAATTATATTTGGGAATTTGAAGACTTTTAGTTGCCGACTTATTTTCACCTATAACCGCTATGGTATTGTTTCTATCAATTATTTTGAAAATTATTAACATCAACACATTTTTGATTATGCAGCCAAGTTTCAATTTGCCCTCTATATATCTGACTGATAAGAGGAAAAATTCAGTGCAAAATTGTGCATAGTTATGATGATGCACGGTTATTAGTTCACGACGGCAAAAGTTCACATATAAGTGGACTTAAATCTTCTTTCAAGAAGTCATATGCCCATATATATTTCTATGTAGATTTATTACTGTCTTAGAAAAGGCATAACTTTTAAAAAAAATTGTATGAGCACTTATAATAACAGAGCACCAATTAAGTTATGTAGAAAATAGAAATTTCTTCTTAACTTTTTTTTTATTAATAATATTGGAAAAAAGGATCTATTTTTGAAGGTTTTGCCTACTTCTATCAGTAGAATGGCCTACAAGTAGGCATCACCTACTTTTCAACTCTGTTTACTATCAATAAAAATATTCATTTAGCAACAAAACTCTAAAATACTAAATTACAATTAAGTTTTGTTCACATGCGCTTTTACTGACAACACAGTTTAAATCCTTGATAGTGACGTAAAAAGAGTTCATCAATATTACAAAGAAAATTTCAGTGCACTTTTAATAAAATTGAAAAAATATTCAGTGAACTATGAGTTGTTGTGCTAGAAAGCAAATGTAAGCAGTAATTCATTTTTTTTCATGTGTGCAGTTTTTACAATGATGGGACACTTCAAAAAAATAAATTTTTCCATATAAAAAAAATTATATAAATTTAATTTTTTGAATTTACAACAACAACAATGAAATTTAAATGATTTTGAAACTTTTCTAGAGACTTTATTTCTTTACAGTCAGCTTCGAGTTTCTTATATTATACTAAATTACCTTCTTATTATAGTTTTATAACACAAAATCAATAATTTTTAAAACTAAAAAAATTAAGAAATAAAAATTTTAAAAATTCAATTTTTTCGCCTGTTGCCTGTAACAACTTTGATAAGAATAAACGTTCTATCATTCGTTATTAAAGCAAAAACATAATTCAAATTGTTGCTCAGAAATTGCTCAAAATAGGTTTTTTTGCTCTAAACTCAACTCATTCTGCCTAATTAGCTCAATCAATTCAGAATTTTATGAGTTTATTCGAAAGTATAAGCTTCTTTTTATCTGATAAAACGTTTTTCACAGTTCCACAATGGGCCAGAAATGGAAAAAAAGTCCAAAAAAAACTAGCTCGAAAAAATATGCGGTGAAGTGCAAAAGATTTGTCAATCAAAACTTTACTAGAATCAACAATAAAATATTTTTTGGACTTTTTTTCCATTTCTGGCCCACTGTGAGTTCTGGCAAGAAGTTTTCATTATTTATTTTGCCAATCAACTTCTATAGAAAAAATTAAAACTAAAAATTTTCTTATAATATTTATTAATTTTATTAAATTAATTTTTAAGTGTCTCAGCCTTAATTTTTTATAAATTTTTGATGATTTTTCATTAAATGCATTCGAAGTCATGCATATAAAAGAAAAATATCTTATGAAACAATTTAGTCAAGTTTTAAAGTTTATTAAAAAGACTTCTTTTTCAAGTGAATTTTATTGTGTATAGTAATTATTGTAAGTTACTAATTTTAATATTGTGAAATTTGATCATCATAAAACAGTAGTTAAAATCAAAGCTTTTAGTGTTAAATATCTATATTAGTTATAAAAAAAATTATAAAAGCTCATGTTCCGTTTTTAAAGACCAAATTGTTTTTGAAATTCATTACTTTGGCACGCAAAGAAAAAAAAATTCACTTTGAATGAAAATCAAAAATTAGTGAATCAATAGTGAATCAATAATTTTAGAAAATTGACTTTCTACAGACAAATTAGTGCACAACAGTTGACAAATTTCACTTGTTTACAATTTTCATTTTGTAAACAATTAAATTTTGAAAACTTGTATGAAAAATGATGATAATGAAAAAATCACTTATTATACATTATATTGTAGCTCATTTTAAGACCAATTGATTGGTATATAAATCTTTTCAATTGATCAAGTATTTTACGAAATATGAGCATTTTAGTGAAAGCCTCCATTTTTAGTTCCATAATTTTGAATGCTCATAATTTTTTAATTACGTGCACATTTAAAAGTGCACAAAACAAACTTAATTTACTAAGCATAGAAGAATTTTCGTCAATGACAAACTTTCGAGAAAATCGCTTCTAAACTTTTGAGTTGAAAAATCTTAATTTTACTCTAAACTTTCGAGTTAAATAAAAAATACTTAATGAACATTAATCACAATCAAATCTATCCTAAAAACTGCTTATGACTTCTAAAATTATGATACTTTTTACCTTTTAACAAAAGCATTAAAAATTTTTCAAAACGGTTGACATGAACAAAGACACAAAAAAAAGGTTTTTTTTTTCAAGAAACTTCCCGATATAATTTTTATGTACAGAGTTATTATGAACTTACTCATCACTCATTTGCTACATTAACTTATTAAAATGCAAGCGAAGCTTGTATAGGTTACTGCTCTTTATAGCATTAAAAAAATTTCGATTTTTTGTGAAATTTCACTCGAACACTAATTCATTGCAATTAAAATGTCACTTTATTGTTAACTTCTATATTTACGAATCGAATCACAACACACAAATAACGTGTTGCAGCATTATGCGACATCAACGTTTGTCACGCGACGCTTTCCTGTGATTCAATTTCTTTTAGCAAGGCCCTTTTGTGGCTTTTCCTTGCGAGAAAAAAGCTACTTCAATAAATAATAATATAATAATAAAATTTCGAAAATTATTTTTCCTGGCCTAAAAACTTCCAATAACAGAAAGAAGGATTTATTTTTTTTTTGCCATTTGAAAGATAAAATCAATTAGGATTCTAAATTTAAAATATTTTGAATGAATTTTTTGATTAATTTTCAAAGAATTATGCAATAAAACTTTAGAAACGCATTTATTGGCGTGTTTTTCTGGCAAAATTACTTTTTTTGTGCCTTTGTTCAAGACAACCATTTTCAAAAATGGATAGTGTTTTTGATAAACGGTGAAAAAAGAATTGTTAAGCATCATATTTAACAGTTTTTTAAATATATTTCGGCTTGGTTCATTTTCATTAAATATTTTTAATTTGATACGAAAGTTTTAGGCAAAATTGAGTTTTTTCAACTCCAGATTTCAGAACCAATTTACTCAAAAGTTCTCCGTTGATACAAAATCGCTTGTACATAGTAAATGAAATACCTTTTGTGCACTTTATAATTAAAAAGTTATGAGCAAGCAAAAATGATGACTGAAAAAAAAAACGATTTTTACTAATCAGCTTATATGTCAGTAATTACTTCACCGATCAAAATAATTTATGCACGATTCAATTTTTCTTAAAATGAACTACCCGTTCATTTTGAACTTAATTTTCTTTTCTTGGAGAATTCTTAAACATTACTGAAGCAATTTTTATCATATTTGGTAATGATATGAATTTTTAAAAAATTGTTACCAGTGACAGACACCAATTGGTGGCAAACAAAATTTCGGGTGACAGACAAATGTTAAAAAATTTTATCAAATATTAACAAAAAAGTTTTTGGTAAAAAATGACTTTAAAGTCTTTTTTTAGCCATAGTTCGCTTAAATCTGAAGTAAAGAATGGCAAGAATTAGATGATATCATCGTAGACCAAAAGAATCTAAGAGAAATATTGAAATTTATAAAAGAAAAATTTGCAAAACTGGTCTATTGCTCAATTTTAATTGAGCATCATTCAACATAATTTGAAAATCGCTCGTACTTTTTGTATTTTGGGCATTTAAACTATTTTTATTTTTGTTTTTCTATAAAAGATTTTAAATATTTGTTGCCCAGCATTGTTAAAATATGCGATTTGAAGCATTTTGCGGTGAATGAAGTGTGTTACAACTTTCACATGCAAAATATTTGAGAAATAAGAAATTTATTGAGAAATGAATGGATTATTGTGAAATGTTCGACATTTTGATTGTGCGGACAATATCACTTTTTTTTTATAAATGATTGAAAATGCGCTAAAAACTGACTTTTCTTCCATGAAAATAAATTTGAAAATGAAAATTCCTTTAAATCTTCTTTTGTTGTGTAAAATTCATTATTCAAATTTAAAAATTAATGAAGAAAATTTCTTTTTTTCAGTTTATAATATTATGAATATAATAAAAATTTTAAGTTTAATAATTTTAAACTTATCATTTGATGTTGCGACGCAGTATCTACAATGCTGTTTGTATGTGAGTATGTTTTATTATTTCTAATGCTATTTTATGATGGTATAATATCAAATAAGGAGAAATATTATTACATATCTATATATAAAAAATATTAGGTTAGAAAATCTTGTCATTTAGATATTTAAATCATGTTTATGATATGTTTTTGACAATAATTCATCTCCGATTAACACATATATTTCAAATATCTTTTTTTTTTTTGAAATTTTCATTATATTCAGAGTTGTTACAGGCGACAGGCGAAAAAAAACTGAATTTTTTAAAATTTTAATTTTTTAATATTTTTGAGTATGATAATTATAAAATAGCATGAGAAAAATATTTTTTTGATTTTTTTCAAAAATTTTCGATTTTTCTCAGCCCAAAAACTGTTCTTCACATGCATTTTTGTCTATTTTTGTATTTGAAAATTCATAACTTTTCACCTACTTATCTGAAAAATATAGTTGATAGCTTGTTAGAAAGATAATTTTAAGGCCTTTTTAACGATATATTATTTGTAATATAAAAACTTAAAACTATGGCCACAAGAGCAACATTATTGAAGTCACTATGAGATTTTTTGGTATTTAATCAGGTCAAAAATTCAAAAAAGCATCAGAAAAATTATTTTAATGTCTTAAAATATTGTTTTGGTCTATTTTTATACGAAACACACAAAAATTTTCCAAAAAACCGAAATGCAACAAGAGTGCATGCCCTACGGCGTGTGCTGCCAGTCTGAGGAAGTCTTTTTCGAAAAATTTTCAAAATTGCCTGAAATATCTTTAAAATATTAAGAAATGATAAAATATGCAATAAAATTGATTTTTTAGATGAAATTTCATTTTTATAACACGACTCAAAATTTAGAGAAATTTATGAGAATTTGCATTTTTTTAGAAAATTTAGATGCACTTTCCTCTACGAATTTTATCTGAAAGATCAATTTTATTACATATTTTATCATTTTTTGATATTTTAAAGATATTTCAAGCAATTTTGAAAATTTTTCCAAAAAGACTTCCTCAGACTGGCAGCACATGCCGTAGGGCATGCACTCTTGTTGCATTTCGGTTTTTTGGAAAATTTTTGTGTGTTTCGTATAAAAATAGACCAAAACAATATTTTAAGACATTAAAATAATTTTTCTGATGCTTTTTTGAATTTTTGACCTGATTAAATACCAAAAAATCTCATAGTGACTTCAATAATGTTGCTCTTGTGGCCATAGTTTTAAGTTTTTATATTACAAATAATATATCGTTAAAAAGGCCTTAAAATTATCTTTCTAACAAGCTATCAACTATATTTTTCAGATAAGTAGGTGAAAAGTTATGAATTTTCAAATACAAAAATAGACAAAAATGCATATGAAGAACAGTTTTTGGGCTGGGAAAAATCGAAAATTTTTGAAAAAAATCAAAAAAATATTTTTTTCATGCTAGTTTATGATTATCACAACTAAAAAACTACAGATTTGATTTTTCCGACGAAAAAATTTTTTCGCCTGTCGCCTGTTCGCCTGTCACAGGCGGCCTTTTTCACAGGCGTGCCTTTTTTACAGGCCGCCTGTATTTCTGCCTATAACAACTCTGATTATATTATATGCATTTTATGGTTTGATTTTTAGATTTAATTTAGACTTCAGTATATAATGAAAATTAACTTGAAAAACAAAATGATCTCAACAATTCGCTTTGCGGTCCTACACTACTCATTTCCATCATTACTATCGTTACCCTCTATACTATTTTTGCATATTTATTGCTAATTGAACACTAAACATTTTTTTATAGACATGTCTTGAAGTGAAATATTAGAATAAAATTGGATAAATAAAGTTTTGCAAATTTTAAGCGCATTTTTGGAACAATAATGCAGCTTATTTTTTCACTTTGTTCGGCTGGCTGGCTGGTGAGGTGCGAGACCTCGAAAACTACAATAGCTAGCGACTTATGGTTTGCTGTTTTTGATTTGTGCTAAAAAGTTATTACGGCGACGCTTAGTTATATTCCTGTCTCTGATTACAGTAATTAGGAAATTACGAACTAAATTTCCATATTGAAATATGTAAACAAAATTTTTAGCGCGCATTTTTCGTTAAGTTTTCTTCGTTGAGTTTTTTTGTTAGTTTTTTGAATTCGACTAGACCGGGGTGCGGGTCACCGATCCCACAATTTTTTGGCCAAAAATTTGGCAGATTTTGTAGCCAAATATTGCAAAAAATTCCCAATTAATTGGCAAATTTTCAACAATAAAATTTGCATATTTTTTTCTTGGCCAATAATAATGCCAAAATTGGCCAAAAATTTTGCCGAAAAATTTGCCAATATTTTTGATAACAAAAATTTGCAAAATAATAGGCCAAAATATTGGCAAATTTTTGCCAAAAATTTTGCCATAAAAACGGCAAAATCCTTGGCAGAAAATTGGCAAATAATTCTGCCAAAATTTCCCAATTTATTGGCAAGTAAGTTTGTAAAACATTAATCAAAAAATTTTTGCATATTAAAAGGCCAAAAATTTTGCAAACTTTTTGGCCAAAAATAAATAATAAAGCCAAAAAATCGGCAAATAAATTTGCCAATTAAAATCAAAATTCACATATAGGGTAAACGCACCTATTTTTTGACATAATTTCAGATTTTAATTTTCAAACACAAATTTCTCACTAAATATTTAATCGATTTCATTTCTGACGTAAGTTTTGTATGTAGTTTTTCGGCATCTTTTATTTAAACTATTACTTAGAAGTCAGAGTTAAATATTTAGGCCACAATATCGATTCAAATACCGAACCTAATTTTTGACATAGTTTGTTTTGATTCTGAATTTTACACTTTGAAACACTCACTCACACTTCACAATTCTTTAAACCACTATTTCTACACAATAAAGAAGTTTAAACTTATTTTAATTGAACAAAACAATTTAAATAGAGAGAAAATAAATATTTACAATATTTCAAAAATATTTGAGCGCCTTTTCTTGTAATTGGTAACAAAATTGCGACGCGATTCACGCAAACATTTCTCTTGCATTTTTGTAAACAAAATATGTCAAAAATTAAGTAAAAACTATGTCAAAAATTAGGTTCGGCATTTGTGATTAAATTTAGCTGCTTGTTGTGTTAAATTGTATAAATAAGTGATTGAAAATGAAGTTTGAGTATGATTTCAAATCTTTAAAGTCTTTGCAGAGTAAAATTAAAAAGAATTAGTGAATAATAAGTGTTTGAAGAAATTGGATAATTTCATAATTTTCAAGTAAAATACAGTAATGGAGTGCTAAAACATATTTAAATATCATATGAAATCATTTTTAATCATAATATATAGTGAGTTGGTGAGTTTTCATATCAAATTTAACAAATTGAAATTATGTCAAAAAATAGATGCGTTTACCCTATTACATTATACATAATATTACTGTAAAGTATCTGCAAATTATGCACTTTTTAAAATCACAGGAAAACATTTATTTTTTTTTTTGATATTGTAAAAGTCAAAAATATTAAGAAGTTCTTTAGCTATCTCTGACATTAAAAATTTAAATCAAGTATTTTTCACTTTTTCAAAAATATTTATTTTTGAAATCAATCATTCAAATCAAATATCTTTCGGATTTGCATGACATCAGTATTCGACCAAATTTTTAGAGTTTTTCGATTTTCCCAGTTTTGAGCTTCAATGCTCTAAGTAAAGGCACGTCTTAAAAAAGTAATTTTATGACTAATTTCTAAAACGGCTTATGTAAGCAACTTGGCACTAAATTTTTTGATAAGCGCAATATTTTCGTGGTAAAAGTTTATAGATCAATCTAGAATCAACAGAGACATAATTGTGAATTTCAATATGGTATACATTTCTATCTAAAATTTTCATAAATTCTCAATGAACTATGATTCGTTAAGTTGCAATATTTATTATTAACTGAAGTCTTATTTTTGAAACTATTTGTAGTCTATAGTAACAAACCACAGAGCTTTATCTAGTTTGTTTATTGACTTATGATATCTCAAAATTGACAATAAAACTAAAATGACGAAAAGTAAACGAACCAGAATTTTGAATGCCTTAAAACTTAGTTGTTAATCTTCCTTTTGTTTTTTAAGTAATGCCTTTAAGTAAACAATTTCTTTATGCCTACTTTTTACCTCGCTTCAGCTTTTATAAAGTCAGTGTATGATGAAAGGAAATACCTGCCTTTCTCCTTTGCCTTCATAGAGACTAAATTTCACAGATCTGTAAAGGCATCTGCCTTTAAAACGTCTAATAAAGCTAAAATTTTGCTTTAACTGCTTTCAATAAAAAGAAATAAATGTTTTCCTGTGATTTTAATAAGTGCATAATTTGCTGATACTTTACAGTAATATTATGTATAATGATTTTAATTGGCAAATTTATTTTGCCGATTTTTTGGCTTTATTATTTATTTTTGGCCAAAAAGTTTGCAAAATTTTTGGCCTTTTAATATGCAAAAATTTTTTGATCAATTTTTTGCAAATTTACTTGCCAATAAATTGGGAAATTTTGGCAGAATTATTTGCCAATTTTCTGCCAAGGATTTTGCCGTTTTTTCGGCAAAATTTTTGGCCAATTTTGGCATTATTATTGGCCAAGAAAAAAATATGCAAATTTTATTGTTGAAAATTTGCCAATTAATTGGGAATTTTTTGCAAAATTTGGCTACAAAATCTGCCAAATTTTTGGCCAAAAAATTGTGGGATCGGTGACCTTACGCCCTCGTAACTGTAACAAAGCTCGAGTTTTTAAGGAATATATTTCTTTATAAAAAATGTAAACTAAATAAAGAATTTCTGCTTAACTGATTTTGGTTACAACTAAAATTTCAATTAAATCATTCGAAACTAAGGTATTTTACAAAATACTGATTTGTTTCGTAATGGTGCTATATATATAGACTTTACGGACTAAATTTCTCATATCAAAATAAATTTCATTTGGTCCATATTTTGAATTGCGGACCTATTTTTATTAATGAATCTAATATTTCTGTAATTTGTTAACATGCACTGATCTCGGCACCAAAAATGCGGTAAAGTAATCCGTCCTATGGCGGACACTTTCGGTTTCATTTAATTTGTGTAACGTTTAGTTGATTTTTAAATTAGCGACCGACGAAATGCAAAAGATTCAAGTTATGGACCGTAACGGTCTGTCGACACACCCTGGGTTTTTCCATTTTTGACTTATGATTTTTCGAATAAAATTAATATGAAAATTTCAACTTTAAAACAATTTAATTGTATATTATTATTATTCTAACCTTGAGGCTCATCAGACCGTTTTGGTACTTATTCTTTTTTATTTCGCGCCGATTATATTTGGTGCGTATTTTTGTTTCTTATTCCAAATCAAGGTTTGATCAATAATTCTGTCTTCATTTAGACAAACTCACACTGAACTAGTGCTTTTTATAAGTTTTTCAATAAGTACTTATTGATTTGCGATAAAATTTTATTCAAAATGTGAAAATAGAAATACTTTAATTTAACGGGTTTTCAATTTTTTTAAAAACATAGAGGGAGCTACTGTTAAAAAATTTAAACTCGATAAAATAACTGTCAGTTTTTCTGTTAAAGATTATTTGTATTAGATTCTAAGTAAACAAAAAACACTCCTTCAAAACATAAAAAAAATTTCAATTTTAATAAAAAAAAAGAGATAAATCAACCATTTGAGCACTTTTCATATTGATATGAATGCTTTTTAAGAGCTGTACAAAAGTGTCAAATTTTTAATTTAACTATTCTGTTTTCAAATTATGCTTAATATTATCTCCAATAGACGCAACCACAGTGGAATATCTATCAACAACAACCCAATCTAAATCAACCCAATGGATATCAACCCGTTCTACAACATCTCAATGATTATCAACCCAATCAATATCAACTCAATCAACATCAATCACAATCTTACGATTTACAAAACACACAACAACAAGTGCAATTACAACAGCTACAACCGGTTAACAACTTTCAGAAAACTTTAATGTTAAAAAATAATAAGAAAGAAGAAGACTACTTGGTAACAAAACAAAGTACTTTGGGAGAGGTAAAAAACAATGTACTTAAATGTCATGTAACACGAAAAACATTTGAAAATCCCTTTGATCTTTCTAAAGTTAATGAGCCCCTTATATGCACCTTCAATAATGGTCTCACTGAGCCGATCGACTTTCAAAAGCCAATTACAAATATAACAGGTTATCATTCTGATTTGTATCAAATAAATTCTACTATAAAATTTCAAATCACAAACAAATATTTGGGAAACAATTTCCCAATAAATTTGGGACATTTTTTTATTAATTTGGAATATATTTTTATTAACAACTGTAACTTGACGAAATTCGGAAAAGATAATTTAAAACAATTTCCCAAATTAAAATACATTAATTTCAATAATAATAATGTAACGTCTATTGAGTCAGAAGCTTTTAAATTTAATTCTGCGTTAAAATTCATTGATCTTAAGAACAATCGAATTAAAGAAATTAATTTAGATAATTTCGAGTTTTTTTCTAAAAATAAGCCATTCATCAACTTGACTAACAACACATGTGTTAGTCAAGATTGTATTGATAAAGCACATTTTTCTTATTGTATCAGAGCAGTAATGTTCCAATGCATAAATGGGTTATTTTTTGCTCAAGATCAAAAAATTGATTTAATCGAAAGTTTAGACACATTAAAAGAAAATTTAAATGAAGATCAAAATGACAAATTAATTGATTTAATTAAAAAAAAATTTAATACTCAGTAAAAATATTTCTGAATTAAAAATTCTTGCTTTAAAGCAATGAAAAACATAATTAAAATATACTATGGGCAATATTGGGGTTTTTATTAAGTTTAATTTTATAATCAAATTTTGGAATATTTTTCTTTACATTTTTGTTATTATAATAAGATTTAAATTTTTCTTCTTTAAATTAAAATAATTTTTGTTATAAAATTTATTTTTCAATAATTAATAAACATATAAATATATAAAGTTATTGTATAAAACTATTTAACATTTTCAAATAAAATTTACTACTTCTTTTTTATTCATATTTAAAATAAAATCTCTTTTTTAATATTTTAAATTATTTGTTTTTCATATTTCAGCTTTTTTCAACAAACTTTTAAATTTCATTTAAAATTTCTCTACAAAGGTTAATTGTATCTGTCGAAAATTTTCGATCGACAAAGTTGTTCAAAAAAATTGTTTTTATTTCAGAAGATTTTTTTAAAAATTTGAATTGTTTTTTGAAAAAAATTCTGAAAATAACTTTTCTATACTGTTTTGTAATTATCACAACTAAAAAACTACTTATGTTTTTACGAAATTTTATTTTGCGTCTATTTTTACAGAATTGGCGAAAAATGATTTAACAAAAAAGTACCGTTTGACAAATAGACAGTCCTGTTTGCAGCTATGATTGAAAAATAATGTCTGACGTCTATATGTAAGTAAACATAACTGGTCACAAATTTCTTTTTTCCGCCCAAGGCGTGAGAACTCTTTTTGATATTTCGCATCAAGATACCTTTGTTTTTCGAAAAATAAAAATTTTTAGAAATGGACTTTTTTTAAAATGACTTCAGTTCTAAAATGATAACACGAAGATATGCAGTTCTTTCTGATTTTCATTTCTTATGCTCATAGCTTTCTTTTAAGCTATCAATAAAATTTTTATGGTCTTTAATTAAAGAGAAAATCAAGATATCAAAAATAACAAAAAAATCAAAAATATCAAAAGAGTCCTCAGGCCTTGTTTCCGCCAAAATGTTTGCAGATTCGTGATCAGCGACGCATATCTAAGTTTGTATTAAACTTCTTCAAATATAGACATACGTTTCTAGTAACTAAAAGTCCGAAAAAAAAATGTCGTAAACGACTACCCATATTCGACACGTACACGGATCCTTAACGCGTCTTTTACGCGGATTGGCATTGCGTTCTGCATAATAGTAGTAGCTCTCCTCATCGCATCACATACAACACATTAAAAAAAGTCAATTTTCATTTGGTACGTGAAATTTTGGTGGTGGTGGGGAAATTGTCCTTGGATGTCTCTACCACCACCCAATAAGGACACAAAAATTTGTGACACTTTTATTTTGTAAACCTCAAATAAAGTTCATGAAGATTTGTCGACATTTGATGGACATATTGAAGATTATCCTTTGATTTCGTCATAATTATTGTTGATTTATTGAATTCTCTGTTCCATTTTTGAATGTTTTCAATGTGTCGAATGTTTACTGGAATTTCATTGCTCAGTTCCTTTGTGACATCATTGATGACGTCTTTGATGTGTTGTGTCGCTTCACCAAAAATCCAAAATTCAAAATTTATGTCATTAGCAATGTAAAACTTACGAATGAACTCATTCATTACTTTCGCAATTGATTGTGTTGAATCTTCTTGAATTTTCGTGCTTGTAACTGTAAATGTGCTGCATATTGTTGTCATTAATATTATTATTGTGAATATTTTTAATGAACTTGATACTTTTTGCCGCTTTTTGCGATGTTGGCAAAATTTATTTGATATTCTCATCATTTTTTGCTTAAATAAATTTATTTTGATTTTGTACAATTTTTTCCTTTACTTTTTATTTCTTGTGAAAAATCAATAATTTTCTAGAAATAAATATTTATTTTCGAAGAAATTAAGTTCTAAAACACTTTCATGAAAATTTTTATTTATTTTCAGATGTCAAATAAAAGCTAAGAAGAAAACTTTTATCGAACCAAGGCTTGAGAATTCTTTTTAATATTTCACATAAATTCAAATTTATTTTCTGAAAAATTAAATTTTTTGATAGAAAAACTATAGCTTTAAAATAACAACATGAAGTTTTATAACTTCTTAGTCTTTTCTGATTTTTATTCTTTGCTTTTATAAATTTTTTAAAGCTATCATTAAAATTTTGAAGCTTTTTAAAAAAAGAGAAAAAAAAATATGAAAGAACTTAACAATAACAACAATTTTTATTTCTGCAAAACGAATAAATAAAATATCAAGGCCTGAGAACTCTTTGATCAAAGTTTGATTTTTGTTTGATTTTTTTTTGATCCCAGTTTGATCTCGGATCAAAAAACAAACAAACTCGGATCAAAAAAATCAAACAGGAATCAAAAAAAAATCAAACAGGAGTCAAAGAGTTCTCAGGCCTTGTAAAATATATAAATAATAAGTGAGTTCTAATTTGTTTAAAAAAGCTTTCAATGTAAAACTAAATTTTTGTCAGTCTGAAAAATTTTACTGTCAAATATTAAATTAATTTTTTTTAATTTTTATTTTCAATATTTTCCATTATAATTTCATTTAAATTTGATCTTTTAAATTTAATTTTAAAATCATCATAAAAAACCCCAAAAATTATGAATAAAGAAATCAAAAATAAAAAAATTGAAA